>JARQOC010000002.1:413814965-414338779 GCA_033576535.1 Allobates femoralis
CATGATCTCACCACCCTCCCGATGCAACACCCATCTAGTGTCACATAAGCACCAGGAAAGTCTGTGCTCACACCATTGCATCAGCGCCAGCACCAGAGGTGAGTATAAGCGTTATTATGTTATTTTGGGGAACATAGTGATTGAGAGGGGGTTGCCTGAGTAGCGGGAGCCCCTTTTAGAAGACTTTGGAACTCCCATTCTGAGGACTAGTCAAGATCTCAGATGCTGAACACCCACCAATTTATGAAATAACAGGGAGATTATTATAGAGGGTGGAATGGTAGAAGTTGGTCATGATCCCTAATGTTTGAGTGGGCCAAATACCCAGAATGATAAGTGGAGGCCATACAAGACAAACAAGAGCTTCAAGTTATGGCTCTGTATAATAAAACACAGCTCTATACACATACAACCAGTCATCAAATTGGAACTTATAAATTTAAAAAATACCCCTACACTGATTAATTATTGCCGTGATGTAATTTTGTCTTTTGTGGAACCTTATTCTTTGCCCACGCTGTTACTAAATGGGTTGTTTCACAAAAGACGTCCTCTGATCCGTCATTCAGACACTTGCACCAGCTGCAATGACAGAAGAGAGGTAGACATCTGTGACAGCTCTGTCCATTCACTGCCATGGGAAGTAATTCTGAAAATGACTGTTCTTATAAGACATTTGCATAATCCTAATTCTGTTACTATGCTTGTAATGTAGAGCATAGTATATTATCAAAAACGTGAGGGTACTTTATTGTCATTAGTTTGAGTAGGGGCTATACGGCTGAGAAATATATTGAAATAGTGCAAAGAAAAATGGTGTTAAAGTTTTTTTGAACACTGATGTCATTTATTTTTCTCCTGATCAACTGGTAGGCGAGTGCATACAGCAATAACAAAACTAAACCTGGAAAAGGGTAGTGGGTAGGATGAGTGGGCTGATCCAGGGCTGACTGACGGAAGTCACATTAATTAAGGTCATGAAGTTCATGGATGACTGCAAGCCGCTGTAATAGAAAACAAAGTGATGGAAGTGTTCGTAGAGGAGATGACAGCATACGGATAGAGGAACTGTCAGCCATCAAGGCTAAACAACATCCTACTGATTGCTGATGTTGTATTTCTGATTGAAAAATGGTTGGAAAGGATTTTACGAATTCAGATTATCTATATTTTTGTTATACTTGTTCGCACTTTATTATTATATTCAAGAGAATGCTCAACTCAATCCTGTATTCTGTATGAGGGAATCAACCAGACTCCTCCGGATCCCTGCCTTTCTCCACTGAATCCTTCGTTATACATCGGGGGAGTCGGGAAGTCCTTATACAGATTATAAGGTTGGGGGTCTTTAGTCTCAGCCTCAATCTACCATACCTTTGTACAGTGCTAGGCAGGAGGGCTTGCCTGAAATTTTTCTTTTATTACATATTTGTCACATATTATTGTTTAGAATGTTTGTGATTCTATTCTGCTTATCTACTCTGTTGTGGGGATACAGCAGCAGAATTCATAGGGAATGCAACAGCATTAGAAGGACCCCTTTGACTTTAATGGGGTCTGTTTTGTTTCTGTTTTGGTGTCCTATATCTACCAGAAAATAGTGCACGCGTGAACAGAGCCATTGGGTGAATTTGTTGTGCTGCTGTCGGATGGACTGAGACCCTGATTCACTTACTGGGGTGTTTCCTGAATGCTAAGCTCTGTAAAAAACGCACCCACAACAGTTTTCTGTGTACACTAAAAGTTGGTAGAAAGATGACAATCAGTATTAGGGGCAGGTTATGCAGAACTGATAAATATGAAGGACTACCTGGCAGCTGGTTTACTGGTCCACTAGTGATAATCTCCTGCTGATAAAATAATGATTTTTTTTTCCAAAACTACAGCAAGCATTTCAGTAAGTGACACATCATTGGATTTTGGTTTCTGTCTCTACATTATGTTGATCTCAGATTAAAAGTCAAAAACCTGGTGACAGACTCCCTTTATATGCATTACATGTTCGATCACCTGAATGACCACCATATAAAACTGTGAGGCCATGTGCACATGTTGAGTATTTGGTCAGTTTTTTACCTCATGGCCACTTTACACACACCAACTTATCTGTCCAACTTCTGAACAACTTACTGGTTGCAGTGAAATCATGGACACATTGCTCCATTTGTACACAGCCAGAAAATGGAGCAATGTGTCCATGACTTCACTGCAACCAGTAAGTTGGTCAGAAGTTGGACAGATAAGTTGGTGTGTGTAAAGTGGCCCTCAGTATTTGGCGAGTTTTTTACCTCAGTATTTGGTCAGTTTTTTACCTCAGTATTTGGTCAGTTTTTTACCTCAGTATTTGGTCAGTTTTTTACATCAGTATTTGATCAGTTTTTTACCTCAGTATTTGATGGGTATTTTACCTCAGTATTTGTCGCCATAACCAGGAGTGGAACAATCAGAGGAAAAGTATAATAGAAACACGTCACCACTTTTGGATTTATCACCCACTCCTGGTTTTGGCTACAAATACTGAGGTAAAAAACGTATCAAATACTCAACATGTGAATTTGTGGCAGCGTGTGCATTGCATACCCAGAAATACTAGTTGATTGATTTAGTTACAAAACATAGTCTTCCTAAAACATTTCTGTTAAGTCCTATTGGCACAACCTTTAGCATACCTCCCAACCATCCCGTTTTTAGCATGACAGGTTTTTTCCCGCTGTCCCGCCCGGGAGGTGACATATCCCGCCTCCCACAGTGCACAGAGAACAAGCCGACACATGCTGCCGACCACGCCCCCTCTAGCTGCAGTACACGCCCCCTCACAGCAGCTCAGGAGGGAGGATGGAGCCCCAATCACAGTGCAGAGAGTGAGTCATGTGACCTCTCCTGCACTGTGTAGAGGGGAGGCCCTCTCTCAACCAATCCTGGCTCAGCGCGGGCCTCTGAAATTCCTACAAATGGATGATGGCTGCTGGTTCAGCATCATCATCAGCAGCAGCAGACAAGGGGACACAGCGGGCTGTGCACGAGGACCCAGGTACAAGAAAAGGGACCAAAGACAAGGTACAGGCTGAAAGGGGGGTCTGCTCTTGCATACTGCTTTTACAGGACCGGTGATGATGTCACATGGAGGGGAGGAGTAAGGGGTCACATGATCAGCTCCTCAGTGTATGCAGGACTCTGCTGTGCTGGTTGTCATGGTGCGGATGAGTGAAGTTTATGTCAGGAGGGATCTACAGTGTGGATGTAACAGCTGTGTGTGTACGAGGTGTACGGAGCGGAGGCCATATGTACGAGGTGTACGAGTGGAGGCGCGTGTGTCCAAGGTGTACGGAGCGGAGCCGTGTGTGTACGAGGTGTACAGGGCGGAGCCGCATGTGTACGGAGCTGGAGCCGCGTGTGTACGAGGTGTACGGAGCGGAGCATGTGTGTAATGAGGTATACGGAGCGGAGCCGCATGTGTACGAGGTATAAGAGCGGAGCACGTGTGTATATGGTATACGGAGCGGAGCTGCATGTTACAAGGTTAAGGAGCGGAGCACGGTGGACTGAGGTGTACGGAGCGGAGCCATGTGTACAGGTGTACGGAGCGGAAGCCGTGTGTGTACGGTGCGGAGCCGGCATGTGTGTAGAGGTGTACGGAGCGGAGCCGCTGTGTGTACAAGGTGTACGGAGCGGAGCGATTGTGTACGAGGTGTACGGAGCAGAGCTGCTGTGTGTACAGGTGTACGAGGTGTGGAGCGCGTGTGTGTACGAGGTGTACGGGCGGAGCCGCATTGTGTAGAGGTGTACGGAGCGGAGCTCCACATGTGTATGTACGATGTCCGTGAAAGAGGCTCCTCGACCTGTAACGGTTGTATAGAGGGGAACATCTAACAGTTGTGTCGAGGTGTACGGAGCAGAGCCGAGTGTGTAAGATGTGTACGGAGCGAAGCTAAGCATGTACGAGGTGTACGGAGGGGAGCCGAGTGTTACGAGGTGTGCGGAGGGGAGCCGTGTGTGTGTGGGGCTTGTGTACGGGACATGTGGAGCGGGGCATGTGGAGCGGAGCCGTGTGTGTACACACGGAGCGCGTGGTAGACGCAGAGTAGCGGGCCATGCCGGTGTGTGCAGGGTAGCAGCCCATGGATGTAAATGCGGCTGGGGCCACACATGTGTGTGACAGGGGAATGTGTATGGGAGTAGAGCCACGTGTGTATGGGGCATGTGGAGCCACATGTGTATGAGGTGGACGAAGTGGAGCTGCGTATGCTGGGGCATCCGTTAGCGGAGCCGCATGTGTATGGGTGTACAGAGCGGAGGCGTGTGCGCATTTGAGTATGGAGCGGAACCGTGTGTGTACGAAGCAAAGCCGTGTGTGTACAGCACATGTGGAGCGGAACCACGTGCGTACAAGGTGTGTGTGCCAGTGGTAACCCCCCGTGGATGCCGCTCCTGTTCTGATAGTCTCGGCTGCTTTTGCCGGCAGCATTCTTCATTCGAGTCCTGGCTGAGCTGTCTGCCTTTTGCAGCTCAGCATGGCGGGGCACGATGATGTCATCACTGAGTGCCAATGTGGTGATATGTGCAGAGCAGATGCTGAGGAGACCAGAGCAGCGAGAAGAGAGGTGATATTTACTTTTTTTTTTTTAATCAGTGAGTACAGTGATGGGAGACTATTAATCTGCAATATAATATAGGAGGAGTATGGGGGTGCAATATAGGACGGACTATGAGGGCCCATTATACTATATGGAGGACTATGGGGGTGCATTATACTACTGTATAAGGAAGGCAATAGAGGAGGCATTATACTATATGGAGGAATATGGGGTGCATTATAATATATGGAGGGTCGTGGAATGCATTATAATATATGGAGGACTATAGCCAATTATATTATATGGAAGCCATTTGAATATATCTGGAGGGCTCTGTGGGGGCATGATAATATTTGGAGGGGTGTGAGGAAGCCGTTATACTTTATGCAGGGCTCTTTGAGGGCTGTGTTGGGGCCATTAACAGTCTGAAGAGGTTTAGGGGCCATTGTACTGTATGTAGGTTAGGTCCATTATATTGTGTGGAGGGATGTGTGGGGTTCACAGTTGGAGATCATACTGTGTCAATGTAGTTGAGGGAGTACAGTAGGGTGAGTGTGTGGAGGAATTGATTGTGGGGGATCATCAGTGTTTGTGGGGAACTTCTGTTGGCATAATACTTTATGGGGGCAATGAAAGGGAATCTAGGGCTTCAATAGAAGAAGAATTACTTTGTAAGGGCTGCAAAGTTGTGAGATACGTATGTATGTATGTGACCCAGCCAAACATTCTTTTTTTGGGTGGGGGCCCAATTAAAACTTCTGTTACTGGGCCCATGATTTCTCTGTACGCCCCTGGTGCAGGATGAATTGTCCCTCTGCTGCAGGACTGATTGGGCATATCTTACACACCAGGTCCAGTGCTGTACATACAGGCATCCAGCCATGTTTCTCCCGAGTGGCCAGGATTTAGTGGTGCTCGTCCCCCTTCCCACTCCCACATCCTTTGCTCAACCTAATTGGAAGGCCCTGCTATTAGCTCGGAAAGCCCAGTGTGCGGCGATTGTGATTGGCTAAGTGTTTCGGGACAAGGAGCCTGGTCTGTTGGAGGAGATGCGCCATTTTACCTGCTTAGTGCAGTGGCGGCTTGTTGATGCTCAGACTGCAGGTCGTTGCATGTGGTGTGTGGACAGTGCAGCATGGTGGACAGGTCTGACTAGTCAATGATAGGCAGCGGCCACATTGAAGCTGCCCAGAGTTTTGTAGGCGTGTGCTTGAGATAATAGGTTGGTAAGAGGGAAGAGTTGAGGATTACCCGAGGCACTTGGCGTGGGGAACTGGGAGAGTGAGTAGTCGTTGACGAGGATGGATAGGTAGGTAATGGGGAAGAGTTGCTTGGGGGGAAGATGATGAACTTAGTTTTGTCCATGTTCAGTTTAAGGAAGTGAGCGGAGAAGGATGGATGAAGGACAGGCATTGTGGAATTTTGGATAGTAGGGAAGGTGATGTCAGGTCCAGACAGGTAGGTTTGGGTGTCATCGACGTAGAGGTTGTACTGAAGGCTGTGGGACTCGATGAGATGCCTAGGCCGAGAGTGTAGATGGAGAAGAATAACGGTCCCAGAACCAAGCCTTTGGGGATAATATTAGTAATTAACAGTCCTGGGCATCTGTTCAATGTCTGTCACTTGTAAATGGGTGTGGTTAGGGGCGTGGCTAACATTTGCGCGACACGCATAGCGCGCTGCATCTTTGTCCTCTTTCTGTTCTTCTAAAGTTGGGAGGTATGCCTTTAGTGGCCATAACTACAAGTAAACATTTTAGAACTATAAAATTTAGAAATATTTTAATCAGTGAACAATATATTTTATATAGAAAATACACTTAAAGGGATAGTCTGAGACCAGCAACTTTTTTTAAGGTCCAATCTAATTTTTCCTTATAATGTAAGCTGTTTTCTAATACACTTCCTTTAATAATGCCCTACAGTTCCCTCTCTTCAATATCTAACAGCTGTTTTCCTTTTCTATTTCCTGCCTGACGACGTCCAGTGTGAGTGCCCCCAGTGCGTCCTGGGATCCACGTGCAGAGCTTCATCAAGCTGACAGGCTCCAGACACTTCCTCAGCCCCTCCCTGAAACGAAGTTTCACTGTGACACTAGGTTCAGAGGTGGGGCTGTCAATTGTATATTAACAAAGATCTCCAAAATACCTACATCCTCCCCTTACCCCTCCACTGGTGCTGTGTCTTGGCCCCTCCACATTTTTCTACCTTCCCCACAGTACTCTGTCTCGGCCCCCTAATCTGTTCATACCCATTCCTAGCAGGGCGGTGTCACATCTTCTCCTACATGTCGTGCCTCTCCTATGCGATGGTGAACTGTCAGACCGGCCATGCATGAGGACATAAGCACCGTCCACAAGTGACGTCAGTAGAAGCTCCCGACTCATCAATATGCATATCCTCCGGGATACCCACTGACGTCACTTATGCCCTCCTGCTTGACTGGATGATGCTCCGTGTTAGGATCTCAGCATGCACTGGGCACTCTCACATGGGATGTCATCGGGCCTTTAAGTTATTCATAATGAATTTTTTTTTAATGATTACTTGTCTAATCAGGCACAAACTGTGTTGTCCACATACCACGCAGGAGCTGATTTCTCGATTTATCAACAGCATTGATTTTTGCTGCAGCCATACAAAGAAAAAGAACAAAACACAGATACATCACTTCACTGGGTGCCAAGGATTTTGCTGCAGTGACATAGTTCACTTATTTATTCATGCTAAATTATCAATATCAGTGTCCCACAACTCTGCCACTCTGCTTCAATCGTATCTGTAAGGGTACGCTCACACTGGCATATAAATTGGACAAGTTCAATCCGATAGAAAAAGGAAATGCAATCAGACTCATTTTATTTAATAGTGAGGCGGTGCAGATATGATTGTTTTCTCTTCTGTATTCGATGTGAGAGAAATCACAGCATGTTGGTAGTGGATGCGTAAATCTTACAATACTCACCTATTCAAATCTATGGGTGCTAGAATACAAATCAGATGTCACATGAACCATTCTAGTGGCATCTGTTTTTTACACATTACCATTCTGTAGTATAGGACACTGTAAATGGTCCTGTAAATGAAAAAAAAATTGGATTACATATGGACATCTCACGAGTGTCTAGAGAGAAGAAAAAATCGACCTAGTTTTCTGGATGAAAATCAGACCGATTTGTTTATACGCTAGTGTGAGTGTACCCCAAAACTGACATTGTAATGTCATCTTTCAGAAGTGGAAACAGTTCTGACATAATCATATATACTTGCAGAAGTGAATAGTCAAATTATGTATTTTTTTCTTTTTGTTTAAGACATTTTAAAATACATGACTGAAAATCAAACAATCAATTAAAATTCTCACACAATATTACAATATCCATAACAACTTAATAAAAATTATCCATCCCCACCACCACCGTCCTAGCTCCCAGATACCTCCTACATCCCTGGCAGGGAAAAAAAAGGAGATAAAAAGTTACATCTTCTTTACCCCTTCACAAACTATGAAGTATATTTACTTCATTTGTCATGTTCCTCTCTTATGATATGGGCTCACGCACATATTGGCTAATCTGATCATAGGAGGCGAGGTCACAGGATGCTGTGGGCATGAGGTTTGGAGAGGGGGTGTCCCGATAGCGGCAACGGCACTGTGGGATGACACTGTTGGAGTGTTCTGACGGCAGCAGTACAGTGGGGCAGTGCTGTGGGGGTGTCCCAATGGCAGCAGTGACACGGTGGGGCTATGCTGCAGGGGTGTCCCGGTGGTGGATCGTCAACGCCATTGATTTCCCAGCAGTAGATTTGATGGGCTTAAGAAAAATGGCTGTGGTAGCTCATGTGCAGAGGAAAAACTTGGAGAGCCGAAATCTAAATCTGTGTGTGCACAGCAGTGGACTTAAGGAAAATGGCTGCGGCACATGCACAGATTGAGATCCCGGCTATCTGTGATCACCTTCTACACATGCGCTGCCTCTGCAGCCATTTTCCTTCAGCACATCGCGTGTAATGGTGCTTGCCGTGTGCTGCTGGGGCACCTCTGCAGCATTACCTTACCGCCACCAGGATGTGGTGCCCCACTGGTCAGGACGCCACGGAGGGGTACTGCACCCATAAAAGAGTGTGTAGTATTCCTGTGGCTGAGGATTTGGGATGCTGTATAAAGGACCCGCATCCACACACACCCTAGGTAGGGGACTGTGGGTGGACCCGCTGTAAGGAGGACCCAGTCCCATGGGAGGAGTGAAAGGGTAGAAAAGTGTGTTGTATGGGTGGGAGGAGCATTAGACAGTTAGTCAGGAGTGTGAGGAAGGAGTACACGATGGCGGAGGAGCTGTCAGGACTGAAGGGGACCCTAGGGAAACCAGGTGTTGTGGTGCGCCCGAATCCTGACACGGTACGACTACCGGCCAGGGGGCTCAGTTCCAGAATGGAAGACCGGCTTCAAGAGCAGTACGATTGTTCACCCCAGAGCTGAACTGGAGGCCCGAGCTTCTTTAGGGAGTCGTGGCCGACACCCGGCACAGCCAGAAAAAGGCACCATAGAGGATCCTGTGGACTCGGAGAGGAGTCATTAAGACAGAGAGGATCCGAGTGAGCTGGCTTCAGGCTCTGCATACAGAGGTACTTAGGGAGACAGGAGAGAGTGCAGGAAGGGACCAGACAGGAACAGCAGGCATTCCACCGAGGGACCCAAGTGTGGCATCCTAATTTTCAGCGACTACCCAGGCCAGGCAGACCCGAAAAGACTGTGTTTGAAGAACTGCCAGTAAACCCATTGTGAGTTATAAACTGTGTGTTGTACTTTATTAACCTGCGCGTGTGGAGCCGCCGACCACAGCATAAGCAGGACAAGTAACAAGGCCTGGTGTAACTCCGCCCCTGTGTAAATAAAAGACTGATCCACAACTCCCATCATCCTCGACAGCCCTGGGGATCCCGCTCCGCCTACGGGGAGCGAAACCACCTTACTGCTTTACCATCACCCCTTAGGTCTGTCCCGCAGCGCCGGTAACTTTACTGGAGCCATAGGTGGCGTCACGAGTCACTATTTTAGTGACTATTAGGAATGTACTGTTGGACACCTTTATCAGTATTTTTGCTCATGGAGGCTCTATCTTTCATTCTAGTTGTACGATATGTGTTATAGGCTGAACAAGACATAGCCCTATAGTATATTGCAGCAGAGATCATTTTAATAGATGTTCCTGGCCTCGCTTGGCACAGTGTGCTTCTGTGCTGCAGCATCAGCTTACACCTCGATGGTTATTCAAAGTTGCCATCTGACAGAAATAATTTAATGTCCTGCAGTCTGGCACAAAACATTTCTATCGGCAAATTCATCAATGTCATGAAGACATTGATGGCAAAACAAACACCTGCAAAATACATGATGCTCCTTATAGTAATTTTAGAAGCTATTTCAATTTGTTTTCCAGACGATTAGATGAAGACTCTTACGCAGAAATTGTTTTGTGATAAATGCAGGATCTAAATAAAATAATGTGGAGAGCAATGACAGGTCAGTCAGTGGCCGGTCAGTTTGTTAAGTTTCCATTGCTTAAAAGGAATCTCCAAGCAGAATTTCACCCCCAGACTATTTATATGCCTGTAAGCTCTTTCAAAGACAATTCCATCAATACCTTTACATCGTCAGTCTATTCCTCTTTTATTATTCCTCTGTCACTCAAGCTCTATTCACAATTCCTGTGACCTGTTCCTTCTTGACTGGTGGCCCCTATACTGTGTAACTTGACCATTCACAATTCCTGTGACCTCTTCCTTCTTAACCGGCATCTCCCTGGTACGAAGCAGTTTTCGCTTCTTAGGCCTCTTTCACATCAGCGTTTTTGCTGATTTGCAGCAGATCTAGCAGATTTATTGCATTCTCTATGGGACTTCCAGCAGGTGCAGCAAGTGCGGTTTTTGCCGCGATCCGCATTTTTTTTGTCCTACCGCAACTGCTGGATTTGCCGGATTGCGTAATAACAGCACTTGTCGCATCTGCTGGAAGTCCCATAGAGAGTGAATGGGGGCTTGCCGCAAGTCGGCCATTACGCGGCAGATGCGGTAAATCTGCTGAATCACCTGCGGATCAGCATAAATGTTGATGTGAAAGGGGCCTTAGACTGCTTCATACCTTTCTTAGGCCCCTTTCACATCAGGCAGGTGGCGCTGCATATGCCGGATCGGCCACACTTGCAGCCCGGATCCGGCAAGCCCCATGCATTGTCTATGGGGCTTGTGGTCCGGTGCAGCAAATGTGGTTACACCAGATCGGCTGGATCCGGCACTTCTGGGCGCGAAAAAAAAGCTGAAAGCAGCGGCAGAACCGCACTTGCCGAACCAGACCGCAAGCATGACAATACATGGGGCTTTCTGGATCCGGACCGCAAGTGCAGCCATTAGGCGGCCGATTCAGCAGTTGCGGCGCCACCTTCCAGATCGGCTGCACATCAGCGAAAACGCTGATGTGAAAGGCCCCTTATCTGCATTCCTTGCAATTTTAAAAAGCAGGCTAGATTTGAACACAGTAATTGGGCTCTTACTGAAGTACCTTAGACCACGTGCACATGTGGAGTATTTGGTGAGTTTTTTACCTCAGTATTTGGTGAGTTTTTTACCTCAGTATTTGGTGAGTTTTTTACCTCAGTTTTTGGTGAGTTCTTTACCTCAGTTTTTGGTGAGTTTTTTACCTCAGTATTTGGTGAGTTTTTTTACCTCAGTTTTTGGTGAATTTTTACCTCAGTATTTGGTGAGTTTTTTACCTCAGTTTTTGGTGAGTTTTTTATCTCAGTATTTGGTGAGTTTTTTATTTCAGTATTTAGTGAGTTTTTTACCTCAGTATTTGGTGAGCTTTTTACCTCAGTTTTTGGTGAGTTTTTTACCTCAGTATTTGGTGAGTTTTTTATCTCAGTATTTAGTGAGTTTTTTACCTCAGTATTTGGTGAGTTTTTTTACCTCAGTTTTTGGTGAGTTTTTTACCTCAGTATTTAGTGAGTTTTTTACCTCAGTATTTGGTGAGTTTTTTACCTCAGTTTTTGGTGAGTTTTTTACCTCAGTATTTAGTGAGTTTTTTACCTCAGTTTTTGGTGAGTTTTTTACCTCAGTATTTGGTCAGTTTTTTACCTCAGTTTTTGGTGAATTTTTTACCTTAGTATTTGGTGAGTTTTTTACCTCAGTATTTGGTCAGTTTTTTACCTTAGCATTTGTAGCCAAAACCAGGAGTGGGACAGTCAGATGAAAAGTATAAAAGAAACATGGTGATTACCCATTCATGGTTTAGGTTTAATGAGTAGGTGATAAATACAGAATTAGGGGACTGTTTCTATTATATCTTTATAATTGCGACCTGGATCTGGCAAGCCCCATTCATTGTCTTTGGGACTTGCAGTCCAGTGCGGCAAGTGCGGTTCTGCCGGATGCGGCAGATCCGGCACTTGCGGCCGCGAAAAAAAAACGCTGCAAGCCAGATCTGCCGCACATCAGCATAAACCGCTGATGTGAAAGGGCCCTAAGAATAGTGCTAGAGTCATTATTTATTTTGCACTTTGGGTATGTTCACACATGGCATTTTCCTGAGTTTTTTATGCTACCTCTTTATTGTGTAAATTTTGCAAAGGGATCTGGAGTAGTTTGCCTGTTGCCTAGAAAATATATATAGAAAAGAAATGCAAGCCCTCAAATCTGAATTTACATCCAGAATAGAGGAAGTGGAGAGGGCACAAGAAGGGGTCTTAGATGAGCTGCAGGCCCATAGAACTCACCTAGAATCACACTCTTCTATTCTTTAGGACCTGCTATATTACCAGGAAGATATTGAAAACCGTAATCGAAACAATAATGTGCGTATTAGTGGGCTCCCAGAAGAGGTCTCTCCTCTAGAACTTGGGAAAACAGTTCAGACATTGTTCAAACAAATCCTGGAAGATGACCAAGGGCCCCATATTGATTTGGACAGGGTCCACAGAGCCTTGGCACCGAGACCGCCATCTGACGCCAGACCTTGTGATGTAATATGCCGGACTGGCCCCGATTCTTCATCTACCTGCTTCGCCCCCTTGATGGCAGGGAGTGCACCGCCAGAAGACACCCAGAAGATCCCCTTCCTGAAATGAACTATCCACCATGGATGATGTTTCTTTTTCCTCCCAAGAAGTGTACACCTAGGACTGTAGTCTCTAAGTGAGTGTACCAGCAACTGCCTGAAGGCCTTCAGCTTTTTATATGGACCAAGATTGCCTTTCCCCTTTTTCCCCCATTCTTCTATTTCCCTACCCCTTATTTCCCCTCCCTCTCACCCCCCTTGCCATTATTCATCTTCTCCCCTTTCCTCCCCCTCTCTCTTTCTCCCCTATTCCTTCTCCCTCCTCCATTCCCCCTCCCTTTTTCTGTTCTTCTTCTTTCCTTTATATGTCAATCCTGTTTTGTTAATAGGTTATTAAAGTGGTGAAGGGATGATCTAGCGGAGGGCCTACCCTCTGAGCTTCTGCGCATACCCTCATGTGTTGGATATAGTTGTCCATGAGTGCACAATACCCTGCACCTGTTGGTGCACTATGCATTCAATTCTCCCAGTACTATTTTTTGACTACCTTGTCTCTTTTCTCTTATTCTTCATCTTTTTTTCTCTTTCTTTCCTGTTGTCCAGATGAGTGGGCTCACTATTCTAGTTACCCTTGGGGACGTATTCCACTTTCGCTATGGCTAATTTCAAGTTGTTCCTTTAATGCTAAGGGGCTGAATAAGGGCCCTTTCACATCAGCGTTTTTCGTAATTCGCGGCAGATGCGGTAAAAAAAACGCATCTGCCGCGTTTGCCGCATAACTGTTCCACTTGCGGCACGGTTGCGGTTTTTCCCATAGGAAGTATAGGGGGACTTGCGGCAGATGCGGCAAGTGCGGTTTTGCACTTGCGGCAGGTGCGGCAGCGAAAAAAACGCGGTCAGCCGCGGTTTTTTTCGCTGCCGCACCTGCCGCAAGTGCAAAACCGCACTTGCCGCATCTGCCGCAAGTCCCCCTATACTTCCTATGGGATAAACCGCAACCGTGCCGCAAGTGGAACGGTTATGCGGCAAACGCGGCAGATGCGGTTTTTTCACCGCATCTGCCGCGAATTACGAAAAACGCTGATGTGAAAGGGCCCTAAGCCTGAGAAGAGGCGATAGATCCTCTACTCCTTCCATAGATGCAAAGCACAGGTGTTATTGTTACAAGAGACTCATTTTCGCTCAGATAAGATCCCCAAATGTGAATCAAAGGAATTCCCCGTTTTGTTCCATAGCACAAATCCAGAAGCCAAATCGAAAGGCGTCTTTATTTCATTTCATGAATAGTGTTCCCCAACAGTTCTTGACCAATTAATTGGCCCACAGGGCCTATTCATATTCTTGAAAATAACTTGTCTATCTCGTACATATGTGCTGGCTAACATATATTATCCTAACAGGAAACAACGCAGGCTTGGAGCTTGTTCCCGTAGGCAACTGGAGGCGTTCACCGGTTCTGCACCAATCATCTTGGGAGGAGACTTCAGTTTTCCCATCAACCCTGCTATTGATGTATCCACGGATAAGTCTAATCACTCTGTGCTGTCTCTCCACCACCTTAATAGAACACTGAGAGGATTTAAATCTGGTAGATCCATGGTGCATTTTGCCCCCATCTATCAGAGATTTTACCTTTTACTCCCCTGTATACTCCTCATATAGCAGAATAGACTGCTTTTATGTTTCCTATTCTCTTCTTGATCTGGGGATGACAGCAAAAACGGCTCCATTATACGGTCAGACCATGCTCCTGTATACCTCTTACTGTGTTATGGCCCAGACATTAAAAAGAATTTACATGGAAACTAAATGAAAATCTACTAAAAGACCCCACTTGTTATACGGATCTGGTTTCCATGATTATACACTTTATGTCAGATCATACATCTGATCTGACCCCTCCCCCAATGAAGTGGAAAGCCCAAAAAAGTGTACTACGGGCGGCCTTATTTCTCATGGGACACGCTTGTAACAGATGAGATCTCACGAAATAAAGACCTTACTTAATCAAATATTTACACTAGGATCCTCCACACAAACAAAATCCGAACCTGCTTTGTTACTCTCAACTCTCAACCACGCACCACAAACTACTCTGTCTCTAAAGGCCCCGTCACACACGTCAATGTCGTCAGCGATCTGATCGCTGGCGACATTGACGGCTTATCGCTGGTGAGCTGTCACACAGGCAGACTCATCAGCGATCAGTGGACCAGCGACATCGTGGAAATGATTTAAATATCATTTCCACGATGTCTTGCTCCCGCTGCCAGGCTGCGGTAAGCGGGAGCAGACAGGTCTCCAAGGTAAACTGCGGGTATCTAGCAGCGTGCGTTGACTAGATACCTGATGCATACCTTGGTTACCAGCCTTCTCCGCTCACCTGCTGGTATCCAAGGTACACAGCGGGTAACTAGGGTCCCTAGTTACCCACTGTATACCTTGGACACCGGCCGGTGAGCGGAGAAGGCTGGTAACCAAGGTATACATCGGGTATCTAGGCAGCGCGCGCTGCCTAGATACCCGTAGTTTACCTTGGTAACCAGCTCCTAGCACTTGCTGAGAGGCGCTGGGAGCTGGCTGATCGCGCATCTCCCGGTGTCACACGCAGCAATGCTGCGTGTCCACCGGGTGACCATCGCCAGGTTTTCGATCCTGTCCGAAAACCTGGTGACCATCAACCAGCATTTTATCGCTGGTTGATATACCATGTCACACGCGTCAATATCGCTGCAACGTCACGTGCAGCAGCGATATTGACAGCGATATTGACGCGTGTGAAGTCCCTATTAGATTAGAAAGATCACGCTTTCAGAGATAAAATTAGATCTCGTTACTATTTACTGGGTAAAAAGAGTGGAAAACATTTGGCCAGAGCCTTGCATCCAAACCATCCTCAAGCCATTATCTCCCAAATATGGGACACCAAAGGGAAACTACAACAGAAAACGAGTGAGATATTGGCTGGTTTTCGTCATTACTACTCATCACTATATAATCTCAAGGGACATTATCAAACCATTCCGATAACTCAATTACAGGAGAAGATTAAAACATACCTGCAGAGATGCGGGCTGCCCTCTTTTCCACAATCTGCTTGTGAACAATTGTCCGGTGCTTTCTCTTTAGAGGAAGTGGAAGAAGGGATGAAATTTATGAAATTGGGCAAAAGCCCTGGACCTGATGAGTTTAACACAGGTTTTTTCAAAAGATTCTCTAATCTACGAAATCCATTATTTCTGGAGGTCTGTAATAATATCTCACCTGGTGGTTCTTTCCCCGCTCAGGCTCTCATGGGTCACGTGGTGGTTTTCCACAATCCCAGGAAAGATGTATCCCTGTCTGGCAGTTATAGGCCAATATCTTTAATACATGTAGATATTAAATTATATGCCAAGTTGATTGCTGATAGACTGAAGAATCTTCTTCCGGGAGTCATAGACATGGATCAAGTGGACTTTGTCCCTGGACGTGAGGCCAGGGACAACAGAATCAGATCCATAGCCCTGATTGATGGGTCCCCATGAGCATCCTGTCTATTGATGCTGAGAAAGCGTTTCACAGGGTGCACTGGGAGTTTGCCACCCTCAAACATCTGGACCTTGATGACATCATGACTCACTAAATTAGAGCTCTTTACACTTGTCCCACTGCCCCGACTCAGGATTAACAGCTCTCTTCCAGAACCTTTTGCCATCAGAAATGGCACACGACAGGGATGCCCGCTTTCTCCTTTGTTGTTTGTACTTTGTATGGATGCCTTAGCTTGTGCCCTCCGGAGTAACTCATCCATCCATGGTCTGGAGGTGGGTGGGAGCACAAACTAGCCCTTTTTGCTGATGACCTACTATTATTCATATCAAATCTTTTGATTAGTATTCCCAACATAATATGTGAACTACTTAAATTTGATCATTTCAGCAACTTTAAGATTAAGGCTACTTTCACATAACGATTTTGTCAAATCCGATGCTGTCCGATATAAATCGTACAGCATCGGATCTAAACTGATCCCTGCAATCGGAAGCCAAATAGGCATCCGATCCGACATTCTGCAGGATAAGTTTGCCGACTCCTCCTGTCACCTGTCACAGCTGTTCTCCCCTGTGTGTCCCCCTCCTCTCCCTGGTGCTCCCCCTCATCACCCCTGTGTGTCCCCCTCATCACCCCTATGTGTCCCCTCATCTCCCCTGGTGCTCCCCCCTCTTCTCCCTTCTGTTTCCCCCTCTTTTCCCCCTCTTCACCCCTGTGTGTCCCCCCTTTTCTCCCCTGTGTGGCTCCCTCATGTCCCCTGTGTGGCCCCCTCATGTCCCCCAGTATTCCCCTCCTTTCCCATCTCCTGCGGAATAAAAAAAAAAATTATTCTCACCTATCCACGAGTCCAGTGGCGCTTCTAGCTATCTTTTTCTGATCCTAGGACCTCTCGTGATGTCACAGTCACTTGACCGGTTACCGCGGTAACCGGTCATGTGACTCTGACATCACGGCAGGTCCTACAGGCATGAGATGCTGGAGACGCCGAGGGACTCGTGGACAGGTGAGCATAGATGGTTTATTATTTTTAACCCCTGCCTTACTTAATTTTACTTCCGCAATGTAAATACATACATTGTGGAAGTAAAATTAGATGTTTAGGAGCATTTTTACTGTACTGAGCATGCTCACTACAGTAAAATCGGGTCCAAGGACACATCAGATGTATCCTCAGACCCTGCTCCATAGGGCCCCATGTTAAAAACATCGGACCAAATCGGATGTGCACTAAATGCCATCCGATTTGGTCCGATCCGATTTTGTCCGATTTTATTTTCGGTGCAAAAATCGGAGCATGTTCTGATTTTTGCACCGATAAAAAAATCGGACAGAATCGGATCGGACCAAATCGGATGGCATTTAATGCACATTCGATTCAGTCCGATGCCCATAGGGCTGCACGGGGGCCAGAATTGTTCCGATGCTGTCCGATTTTTATCGGACAGCATCGGAAATAAAAATTCCGTAATGTGAAACCAGCCTAACACCTCAAAGTCTGAAATATTAAATACATCCCTATCCAGAGTAGCAATGACCTTACTTAAACAGGATTTCCCATTTGAATGGAGGAAGGTATTTTTGAACTACCTGGGGATTAGACTTCCATGAGAGCGCTCTTCTCTATGCGAGATCAATTTTTCTAATCTCCTTAACCGGGTGGATGCAGACCTCACTAAAGGATCCACTCAATCCGCATGGATTTACTCCCCCGCCTTCTACAAGTATACATATATCAAACTGTATCCATTCTCCTGCCACCTTCCTTCTTCTCCAGGCTGAAATCCTTGATCACTCTTTTATTTGGTCTCATGGATGCCCCAGACTCTCTCTCCATTTATTAAGCAGAGGGATCAAGCACGAGGGTATTGCCTTACCTGACCTACAACTGTATTATTATGCAGCGATGGACAAATGTATCTTAGAGCTCCTTCAGCTGGAGGAGAGGAAGAGGTGGGTGGAGGTGGACCTGGTAATGCTGTCATGAACCCCTTAATGATGATCTGGTCCCAAAACCCTCCAGGTGTTAAACAAACACCCCCTATGCATTACAAGTGCACCTCTTTTAAACGCCAAAACCAAAATCTTCAATTGACAACCTATCCAGGTCCATTGACTCCTATTTACGGAAGCCCATCATTTCCAGTGGATGTGGGCAACCCCTCTTTCTTAAACATTTCAAAATCCTCCTATCCCATCTGATTTCATGAATGAGAGCTAAACCCATCTCAGCTCTGTACTCACTCATCTCTCCAGATGCTTAGTTTACGCATGCTAGGCTTTGCAGCTGTATTAAGATGTTACATCCTTTAGACGTTTTTAGACCTTTAACTAGGTTTGAGCAAAAAAGCAGGGAGACCATCGATGTTCTACACGCCATGTTGGAACTATGTAACAGCTTTCAAGATCACCTTGCCACCAACTCATCTCGTTCCCTCAGATACATGAGGAGATAGGAAACTGATCTGGGAAAAAGCATATCTGACTCAGATTGGGACACAGTTTTCCTATCCACGCACAAAGCTTCACTCACGGCAGTATCTCAGGAGAGGAATTATAAGGTGGTGGCGAGATGGTACAGATGCCCGGTGGATATACATGCTATCTTTCCTTCGGCCTCGGATAGATGCTGGAGATGCTTGACCCACAGAGATTCCTACCTGCATGTTTGGTGGAGCTGCCCCTCAATTGTTCCATTTTGGAAGGAGTGGGTGACCTATATTGCAAAGTTACATCTAACCAAATAGTACTATCAGAAGAACTCGCACTTTTGAATCTCCATAGCATGTCCATCTCTAAATTTAAGAAAAATTTACTGCGATACTTTCTGACAGCAGCCAGGAGGTTGATCCCCAGATATTGGAAGTAGACCGGGCATCCGCCTCGCTTTGAATTTGATGCCGACCACAATGACCTATGCAGATAAGAGGAATTAACATGTTAAAATCTTCCTGATCTTAATAGTATGGAGAGACATTGTAACCTGTGGCACCCTAGATTATGTACAGAGAATCCCTAGCCTTTAACCAATGGTTGGCCCAAGAGGAGTAGTGGTATATGGAAGCTCTATATTTACTCATCTCTAAGTGACGCCATTGTCCTCTGATTTACTCCCAAGGGTACCTCATGTTACAGTCTTTACTATACTCATGTGATGTGATAATCCCACTCAGCCTTTCTACCTAATTCTTATCTTCCTTTTTCTTCTCACTCCCTTTCTATCTCTTTCTCTCTTACTATTACATCAATAAGTATTCAGTTTACAACGGCACGATTCTTATCCCTTAAGGTGGCTTCACACCAGGCGACGTTGCTAGCAACATCGCCGGAAAAGTGACGTACCAGCGATGTTGCTAGCGACGTCGCGCTGTGTGACAGCGCGACGCGACCGCGTTTTATCGCTAGTCGCAGGTTGTCAGGTTTACGGGAAGAACTGTAAACCTGACAACCTGCGATTAGGCTGGATCGCGGCGTGTGACATCGCCAGAGCGATGTCGGCGGCGATCCAGCCTATACCGCAGCGTTGCTGCGGATCGCTCGCTGGGCTAAGCCCAGCCCAGCGAGCGATGTCACCGCCCGCATCGCTGCGGCATCGCCGGCCGCAGCCGTGCTGTGTGACAGCTGGCCAGCGATGTCGGAAGTGAGCGGGCACCCGCGCATCGCTTCCGACATCGCTGGCCAGGTTGTGCTGTGTGACGGCACCTTAACACTTTTAAACTTTAAATCTCAGTTTATACCTGGTTTTGGGTTTCTCCTATTAGGAGATGGTTACATGTTGTGACATTTAACTTTCTTTTATTTCTAGTAATGGAAAAAGCTATGATGACTCCTTTGGAGTTAGTATTGTATTTCTCTAATATCGCTCTAGGTTGTATAATGTTAATAATTTCCCAATATTGATTGGCACGTGTTATGACTGTTCTGTACATGGTGCCTTTCCATTTGTCAATAAGACAGTTTCTTACCATTCCTGTACCCACTATGTTATACTTTGATTAATAAAAACTGATTTAACTAAATTAGCTATCATGTTCCGGGAAAGATGTGAGCTTGGAGTGCGAGCCAGCATCAAAGTCAGAGACACGACATATGGCATAATATATGTTATATGTCATAAAGGGGTTAAGAATACAATGTCAGGCATCTGAACTTACCTTACTATTTCTAAAGAATAGTCAAACTGCACATAGCTTACCGACTAGAGTTTTTTTTGCATCTTTGTATAAGAAAGATTGCAGTACATGCAAAAGAAATTAGGAAATGTGTGGCTTAAAGTATCCAATATCAAGACAATAAGACAATTTCGCTTGAAGAAAATGAGGCTTTAGGATGACTTTAGAAGCAAACCCTCCAATCCAGCGATTTATTTTTTAATACTTTGTCTTCCAATTTAGCCAAGGGTTCAAGTGCTATATTTAAAGCACCACTCCTGCATTTCTCTTTTATCTCACCACTGGAGTGGTGGTTTAAATGTAAGTCCCCTCTGTCTCATACTGACCTAACACCGTCTTCATCTTTTTTCAGCATCGCTTCAGTTGATCACTTGTGATCTCTGATCTGCCGGTAGCTCGGTATTTCATGGAACACGCCAGAAGTAAAAAAATCAGTACATCTCTATGAGAATCTCGTTCTAGCCGTGTTCTTGCTCTCGGCTGGCGGAAGGTGATTATATGCAAGGCAGAGATTTTACACCACAGCACACAAATAAATGCTGGAATAGTGCTTTAATTTAAATAAGGTTTTATCATTTATGTAAAGGGTGTTTGTTACTGATTTTGTAGTGGCTTATATTTTAAATGAATATAAAAGGGTCTTGAACGTGCTTTGCTCTTCAGTCCTGGACACTTTGCCATAACTAGCAGCAGTTAGCATATGTGTAAAACACACAGTTACATGAAACAAAACCTTACATTTAAGGGTCTAAATAGAAATGTTGCAATCCAGTGATAAAAAGCAACATTACAAACAATTTACTATACCCAAATGCTTGCAGGACACTTTAATAAAATATTGCGAATTAAAAAAAAAAACTACCTTCTCACCCCTGTGGGGTTAGTTGTCATTCCTCATTCTCGGGTCCTCTACCAGACTCCTGGGAGTTTGACGGTTCTGTGCAGGATCTTAGTTGTTAACAGCACTGTGCTTTTCTGGACAGAGAGTTGCAATGTTGCTCCTGGGATCTGTTCCAGACATTTTTCCATCTTAGGGGTCACTGCTCTACTTTATGGTGCCTACTCTGAGCTGCAGGGCCATATTTATCATTAGCACGGGAAGTCACGTGTCTAGGGCGCCGTCCCCCCCTCCAACTCGGCGCCCTAGGCACGTGCCCTCCCGTGCTTAATGATAAATATGGCCCTGCTGCTCAGGGTAGGCACCATAAAGTAACTAATTACAAGTCCAAAACCGGGCACTACAAGAAACTGGGATTTTCAATCAGTAAGGGTACCTTTACACGTATATATATATATATATATAATCAATTCGTCCACTTGATATTGTTCTGCAAGAGGCATAATCTGTATAATATTTTTTCCCATGGAGAATTGCATGCAAGACTCCATACTCATCTGGGTCTATTTAATGAGAACCATTACTTCTGACATACTTCTGACATATTATCTTTTATATTGTAATGACAGTATAATTTATACATTTATGGATATCCTGCTGTATGAAAATAAAGTGTACTTGATTTTGGAATGAAATTTGTATTTAGCATTACAAATGGCTATGCAGTTTAACATAAGGGCCACGTCACACACACAGATATCTGCACAGATATTGTTCTCAGATCTCTGGTTGCAGTGAAATCATGGATACATTGTTATATTTGTACACAGCCACAAAATGGAACAATGTGTCCATGATTTCACTGCAACCAGAGATCTGTGAACAATATCTGCACAAATATCTGTGTGTGTGACGTGGCCCTAATAAACATTATCTGCTTTATGTGGCTGAAGATGGGCAATTGAACCTGAGATTTATTCTATTTATCTTATTTCAACTTATTTATCAATACAATTAGGAGAAATTAAAGGGAACCAACCACCCCCAATGACCCCCCCGGACTATTAATATCGGTCCCTACACACAGCACATACATGTGCTGCAATGATTTTTGCTAAAAAAACTGTTTTTTAAAACTAAAGATAATGATTTTGAAAGTTTAAACCGAATGGACGGATGGGCGTTACTTATCTGTGGCAAAAGCCGAGATCTGCTGCCACTCATCCTCCCGTCTCCCCTCGCAGCAGTTATGGACAGCCCTTTGTTCAGCGTCACTGCCTGGTGCACGGGATCTCATGCCCGTGCACACGTCATCATCTACAGCCGGGAAGCGAGCGCGCGCTCTGTCTTCCATAGCCGAGCGCAGGAAGTCAGAGCGCGCGCTCGCAACCCGGCTGTAGATGATGACGTGTGCACGGGCATGCGAGCCCGTGCACCAGGCAGTGACGCTGAACAAAGGGCTGTCCATAACTGCTGCGAGGGGAGACGGGAGGATGAGTGGCAGCAGATCTCGGCTTTTGCCACAGATAAGTAACGCCCATCCGTCCATTCGGTTTAAACTTTCAAAAGCATTATCTTTAGTTTTAAAAAACAGTTTTTTTAGCAAAAATCATTGCAGCACATGTATGTGCTGTGTGTAGGGACCGATATTAATAGTCCGGGGGGGTCATTGGGGGTGGTTGGTTCCCTTTAACTACTTCAAAGGACCTGTTTTACCTTCCTTTACTGCTAGTGAAATTCTCATCTAGAAATTGAATTTCCTACACTTGGCTATTTCTTTAGCATTACCATTTATCACCTATGTAGTTCCATTGGGTAGACAATAAATGTATGATCACTGAGGGTCCCTACTGCAGAGACCCAATTGTTGGAAAGAGGTCTCGAATGCCTTGTTTCCTTCACTGCATGACTGCAATTAAGTGGAGCATTGGCAAAGATATGGTAAAGATATTGGTGTGATGAGGATGTGGATGTGGATCAGTGTAACTTGACTGCACTGACATTACATTTCTGCCTATTCTAGTGTATGAGCACTTCAACTTTAAAGTGTGCCTATAGTTTCAGTAACTTTACAGACTTAGGCTTGGGTCACACTTGCAGATTTACCATGCATTTTTGAGACTTGCGTTTTGTGAAAACGCATGCAAAAACGCATCCATAGGCCCCCATGCAAAAAACGCATGCCCCAATAGCAAAAACGCATGTTTAACTATACCATGCATTTTTGGGATGTGTTTTTGGCTCAGCACCAAAAAATACTGCAAGCAGCATTTTTTGGTGCTTTTTCAAAAATGCATGCGTTTTTTACAAAACGCATGCATTTTTTTAACATGGGGCCCTATGGGAAATGCATGCACTAAATGGCACTAAATGGTACATGCGTTTTTGCATGTGTTTTTGCATGCGTTTTTTAAGGGTCCACCACACCTATCAGCAAAAACGCATGCAAAAACGCAGGCTGGCAAAAAGCATCTTAAAAAACGCATGCCAAGTGTGACCCTAGCCTTAGGTGTATTCTGTACATGAGAAATAACACTATTTCTGAACGTTGACTGAATCCTTTCTGGCATTTTTCACCAGTTTTCATCTCAGGTCTTGTTGAAAGGGATCCTGTCACCCCCAGAACGCCTCCTAAGCTAGCAAAACATGGCCCTGCAGCATCCCATCACTAATCTCACACTCCTTTTGTCTCCTAAAAGCATCCTGTGAAGTGCATAAAAACGCTTTAATACTCACTCATAATGGTACCTTTACACGCCACTACCGAGGGTAGCAACAGGTAGGCACCGCACGTGCACGCGCGCGTTTTCAACAGTTGCTAACGTTACCTGATGCCGCAAATACACGTCGCCACAAGGTGCTCCACAGAAGGTATTTTCGTTCCCCGGAAGTGGCGACGGGTGCCGTCGGTTACCTTCTGTGGAGCACCTTCCCTGATTTACACGCCGCTACCACAAGGGAATCTGGGCGTACATATTGTGCGCCGTAACTACATAGGCGTGACAGAGTAGTGTATTACGCGACGCTCGTACGGTGATTGGACAATGCAATAACATCATGATTGGCCAGCCAGCGCAGGGAGGCTGCATAATACATGACGCTATAGCAAATGTGTATTGTGACTGGTCAGCTCGTTAAATATGCCGCCCTGTGCAGGGACAGCCAATGGGTACACAGTAGTCCCCACCAATGATAGCTGATGGGGCGTGGTATACATGACGCTGTAGCACGCCCCAGGTAACTCAAATACTGTGCCTGTGCCCTGATTACACGCCGCCACCATAGGGTTTATACCTGCTTGTTTTTCAGCACGGATGAAAGACAGGTATCCAAAGAGACAGGAAGGTACAACCTGAATTACACCTGAATTACACGCTGCCACTTCGTGGCGTTTTGAAGGTAAAAGGTACAATTGTCTCCGATACCTGCCGATTTCTACCTTTGTACCGTGTAAGGGTACCATTAGGGATTATAATTAGCAGGGGCTATATTCTTTAGTCACATCTTATCAAAGATCTGAAACTTTGTGATGTTTCAGTTGTCAATTTTCCGTGTGGGCAATTTTCTGGTCACCGACAAAAGCACCACACTTCCTATTGATTATCAAAGGGAACCTATGTTGTCCGAATCATGTGCAGCATGAATCAGAGACTAGCTTTTTTATGGTAAACATCTCTGTTTTATTTTTAAACTCTGTGGTGTTTCAGGAAAAAAAATTATTGAAAGTCCAGCTGGGCCGAGGGGATTAGTCCAAGAGGCATGTTCTCCCCACCTGCTCACCTAGACTGACAGGTCTCCCCTATACTTAGGCTGGTTTCACACTGCAGAATTTTCCCTGATCAGGGTTCTTCAGGTTTGTGTGCCAAAACCAGGAGAGGAACCAGGAGAGGAACTTGCAGAGAAAAACTATAATTGAAAGATTGACACCTGTCCTGAGTTTTGGAGACACTCCTGGTTTTGGCACACAAACTGGATGGACACTGATCAGGGAAAATCCTGCAGTGTGAAACCAGTCTTACATATTGCAGGTGCAGCATTTTAGGCCGGCTTCACTCCACGGTTTTCAGCTGTCAGTCTGGTGTTTTGCAGGATCCACCAGACAGAACCTGACAGCACAGGATGAGCAGCAAGTGTGGGCAAATATGCCCTCCGATCCTGTTTTTTGCAGGATTCGGTTTGTGCTGCTCTCCATGGTGCTGAACAGTCAGCTGTGTCTCTGAAATGCTGCTGTCCATGGTGCTGAATGAGCGTTGCAACATTTCAAAGACTGCGCTGTGATTTACACTGGATTCGGGAAACGATCCGATTGTTTAACGTATCCGGCGCCCATAGACTCCCATATTATGGGCCCTGGATCCGGTTTTGTTCTTTTTTTGCACTGGACAAAAAAGAATGATGCTGACTCCGGTTTTCTGCCTGGTGCAAAACCGGACAAAATCGGATCAGGGACAAAAACAACAAAACCAATCCGGCACCGGACACATGGGAGCAAAACCTGATCAGGTTCTGTCCGGTTCAAACCAGACACAACCTGACAGCTGAAAACCGTGGTGTGAAGCCAGCCTTACGCCTGTTTAGAATACAGAACTGTTCGCTGATTCTGATTTATGATGCCCATCGTTCATTATCAACATATTAGCTGACAATTTCCCTCTAAGATTTCTACTAGATATATAACACTTTTGTGAAATTGTTGACTATTTTTTTTAACTTTCTGTAACAAATATCATTGTTTATTATCTGTTTTTTTTAATTAACTACATGTATGTAATAGAGCAGAAATAATGTTGCTTTTGACTGTGTAGGTCATACAGTTCCAGCTAGTTCATTTTGCCTTATTTATAGCTATGTGTTACACATCCTTGATTGACATGTAAGTAGTCATGCATTTGAATTGCTTCCAGACATCTGAAAGTGCAATCACATCCTACGCCCCCCTTATCTCTGCAAACCTCAGTGGTGAGATCAGAAATCATTCAAAGTAGACAAGGCATTTAGAAAAGCTTTAGTGTTCCTCCTGTCATCAGTATACTGGTGTCATACAAGATGAAATAGATTGAAGTAGAACACTGCAAACTTTCTGAGATTAGATGGCAACCTGCTGAACTCATTTTTAGAATCTGACAACCCTAGACACATAGAACATACTGGCAAGGATGAGCAGGAGCTGGGATGTTCGCCAGCTCATGTATAAATTCATTGTGACTAGAATATGTTTTCTAAATATATTTTAGTTATCATATCTAGCAGCTAGTTAATATGCAATTACAGTGAATCTGACAGCTCAAATACAACACTTTTACCAAAATACTTCTTATACAAAGTTTGCTAAACCCAGGGCTGTGGAGTCAATAAATCAAACACCCGACTCTGACTCTGATTCTACAATTTCCTTAAATTCAACTTCAACTCCAACTCCACCAAAATGAACACCGACTCCACAACCATAGCTGTAAAGGTACCTTTACACGCCGCCACTGTGCCTAGCAACAGGTATCAACCACACGTGCACGCGCACGTTTTTAATGGTTGATACCGATCGCCGATGCCACATGTACACGCCGCCATTACGTTGTCAACTGAAGGTATCTTTGTTCCCCGGAAGTTCCTACAGATCCTGCGGATAACTTCCTGTTGAATACCTTCGCTGCTTCACACGCCGCTATTCACAAAGGAATATGGGCGTACATCTTTCGCGCCGCAAGTACATAGGCATGACAGAGTTGTGTATTCCATGACGCTAATACGCTGATTGGACAACGCAATAGCATCATGATTGGCCAGTCTGCGCATGAAGGCTGGCTATTACATGACGCCATTGCAGTTGTGTAGTGTGAATGGACAGCTCTTTAGATATGGCGCACTGTGCAGGGACAGCCAATCGTAACACAGTAGCCCCCACCAATGATCGCTGATGGGGCGCGGTATCCATGAGGCTGTGTCACTCCCCTGGGAATTCACTAGGCGACGGAAATTCCAGCCCTGTGCCCCGTTTAGAGGCCACTACCATGGCAATTGTGCCTTTGTGTTGCCATGGGTTATTGAGCAGGGCTCAGAAACAGGTATTCGAATCAACAGCGGTATCGCGATCAACTTCCCAAATTACACGCCGCCATTTCGTAGCAATTTCATGGCAACAGACACAAAAATCCCCAATGCCAGCAGTTGCTACCACCCAGTGGTGGCATGTAAAGGTACCTTGACTCCACAATCATGGCTGTGAAGTTAGTGGGTCAAACATCCGACTCAAATTCCTCACTTTCCCTGAATCCGACTCTATGGCTGCGTTCAAACGCGGCGTATTTGGGCGCGTATTGTGCAATGGTGCTTTTTTGCACATGTTTAAGCGCAACAAAAGTGCGACTGCATGCAGACACCTTGCTTTTCTTGAGGCCATTTTAACATGTAGCCTATGGGAAAAGCGTTCTGAAAAAAGCGCAAAGAATTGCCACGGCATTTGTTATTGCGCAGGCGCTTTTGCAGTGAAAGCACTCACGCAAAAATATGCGGCTAAACGCAGCGTTTGCACGCCTTTCAGCAAAAGCTATAGCTTTTGCTGGAAGGCATATCCAGCTTTGTTTGGCACTGCTTTTACGCGAGTGCTCAAAAGTGCCGCGTAAAAGCAGGAATACGCGGCAGTTACGCCACGTCTGAACACAGCCTATGACTTTGACTCCACAGCCCTGGCTAAAACCGAACAACATTTATTTTATAGCCTCTAAATCAACAGTTATTTAATAATTGTTGTATTAACTTGTGTTTAATCTTGTGGACTGCAGCTGTCACGCACTTAAATGGCGCTGAGATTGCTGAATGCTCTGTATGTTGTTTGTCTTTAAGAGCTGCATTGTTGATAGTTGTGAAGGTCCTTGCCTCCTGTGTTGTGCTCCAGAAACTACATTCATTATTGTGTTCAATTGCTGGTTGAGGGATTAATGTGTGACTCACCTAGAATCCCCTCCCCCTGGCTTTAAATAGCTTTGCCTTTCCTCTGTCAGGTGCTGCTGATAGCATTTGCTCTAGATCTTGCTGCTGTGCTGATGCTTAGCTGCTGGGCTAAAGTCTTTCCTTGGGAGAAGCTGTGATTCCTGACCCATGGGTGGACATAGGGGCCCTCAACCTAGGGCTAATCAGGAGGTTTAGGGTACAGGGTGACGGCTCAGAACTCATCACCATCAGGGGTACCTCCAGAATCAGGGCGAGCCAGGGACCCCAGCATCAGGGTCAGATTAGGCTCTCCTGACCCCCTTTTCCCCAATTCACCTACCTGTTACCTGATTCCCTTATCTCCCAAGCGTGACAGCAGCTGCCATTTAATGGTTAAAATTAATCAGTAGCACTACCAAAAATCTCCATGTATCCCTATCCTCAATGTGATACCTTTGCAATGAGTTATGTTATGAAAATTTATATTTGCAAAATTTTCCAAGGTCACCTGCCAGTTCCATTGTGAAGTGGAATATCTAGGAATATCAGCTGCTTAGCCACAAGTAGACCACACAAACCCATAGAGGAGCGCTATTGTGTGAGACAAATAAATAAAAAAAACACCTATCCTTTTTATATCATTACTTATTAGGTCCACTCCAAGTGTTTATGGAAGTCACTTCCGCACATAGCTTCGAGTTCAGTCTACATGAATTTTCTCTTTGCCCCTTCACGACCTGTATGGCGCAAGTCAGAAGTGGGTGTATGGAGTTGACTCACGGAGGGAACCTGCCCCATACTTGGCAGGTAATGGCTGAGGAGTACAGCCAGGACAAGCCTTAAACAATTAAGGGTGTAGTGAAGCTCTGCCTGCAATTGTTGACCTGGTTGATTCAGGTTTTGATCAGATTTGACTTATTAAACACACACCAGCATGGGGACGCACCATCTTAAACATCCATCGGCACACCTGTGACATGATCATGGGTCACCGATCTGTTGCTATGATAGCAGGGAATCTACTGAAGACCTCATGCTTTTCGTAACTGCTCTCCTTTGAAACCCTGCCTTTAACCGAGCTTCAAAGTACACAGTGATTCTTGCTATATACAGCAATGATATGGTATTGTTGGATATAGCACAAGCAATCATATTGTCACAGGTTATAATTTCCTATTATTAAAATTAAAAATTAAAAAAAAAGTTTTGTAAAATATGAGAAAACTAAAAAAACCTAAAAGTTCAAATCATCCCCTTTTGCCCTCTAAAAAAAAAGATAATAAACAAATGTATGGGTATCTCTGAGTGCAGGAAAGTCTGATCTGTCAAAATATTAAAATCATTAACACAATTGATAAACAAAAGAAATTCACGAGTGCCAAAATTAAATTTTTATGTTGCAGCAATATCACAACAAATGCTGTAACAAGTGATCAAAACGTAATATCTATCTCAAAACAGTATCAATACAAATTTTGTCTTGCCACCACACGTCTCCTTTGGTCAAGAAATGGAAAATGGCGACTCGACCCCCAAATTTTTTATGGGAATATTTCTAATTTATTTTTTTACAACTAAAATAATGAAAAAACTGAACATGTTTGATATCGCCTTAATCGTACTGATAAGGAAAATTATATTGGGAGGTCATTTTTACCATAAAATGTAAACCATAAAAACAATTCCTCAAAACACGTTAGAATTCTCTTTTTACACAATTTTTCCCATTTTGTTTTTTGTCCTGTTTTCCAGTACACTGTATGGTAAAATAAATGATGCCCTTCAAAAGTACAACTCGTCCCGCAAAAAAATAATCCCTCATATGTCTATGTAGATAGAAAAATAAAATGTTATGGCTCTATGAAGAAGGAGAGCGAAAAATAAAAATGGAAAAAAGAAAATTGTCCACATCGCTAAGGGGATAATGGTTTATTTTTCAAAGCTTTTTCGGACATCAGCAGAAGTATTACATTTGATGGAGGGCTTTATCTATAAATGGGTAGCAATGGGATCAACATAATTATAAATTATATTGAACTGGTAAAGCTGACAAATTTGCTGCCCCCTCAGTTATTGAATATAAAATAATAAAGATAATACAACACTTAACAGGAACCTGCCATGTGACAAAATACTATTAACCTGCAAATATAGGGCTAATCTGGAGTGTAATAGCGTATTGAACCTGCTCAGTGCCTGCCTTTAGAGCCCTGATGCAGAGAGGAAATAAACTTTATTCCTGGCAGCATTCGGCTTCCAGTCATAGGATGGCGCCAGCGTGAGCTCAGTCACCGCACTGAGCAGAATCTGTAACCTCATCCCTGGCACTGGACTGACAGTTGATTCTAAGGCTGGCTTCACACCACATGACGATCCAATCCGGGGCTGTCAGGAGTGAACCTGACAGCCCCGTATCAGATTTCGGCCCCATGGTATGCTATGGGGCCAGATGGAGCCGGATGGCAGTTATCTGCCATCCGGTTTCCATCTGTCTGGAGGATCCGTGTATTCAGATTATTCTCCCTGACACAAAAATGCTTGCAGCATTTTTGTGCCCGAGGAAAAAAATCTCCCCAAATTGGATCCTCCCGGATTCTACCGGAACCTCCCGAATGCAGGGTAATCCAGCGCTCCCTAACATGGGAGTCACTGGGGCTGGATTGCCCCGATCTGGGAAGATCCGGGAACTGGACTCCAGCTGCTGAAGTTCAGCGTGAGCTACGCTGAACTTCAGCACCAGGGAGCTGTCCCCTGTGAAGCCGTTCAACACCATTTCACAGGGGACAGCTGAGCTCGGCTGCATCCGGCTACAAACAGGACCGGAGGGCATATTTGCCCTCTGGTTCTGTTTACAAATCTGATCCGGGCTGTCAGGTTCACCCCTGACATCTCTGGATCGGATCGTCCCGTGGTGTGAAGCCGGCCTAACATTGAGCCGTGTGTCAGTGAGTGCCTAGGGTGATATCCTCTGCTCACTATACACTGGGCGATGACTGAACACACGCCGGCGCTATCCTGTGACTGGAAGCTGGATGGAATAACGTTCATTTACTCCCGGCAGAGGGGCTCTTCGTGAGGGTGCAGGTTCATAGTGCTATTAACTTGAAGATGAAGATTGACCCAATATCTGCAGGTTAATAGCGTTTTGTCACATTGCATGCTTCCTTTAACCATTGAATTAACACATCACATTGTTGGGTCCTTGCTTTAGAAGAACAGGACTTTAGATCAGAAATTGACAACTTCATATTTGCATCAGTCCTTCAAGCTTTTCATCCATTTTGCTTAAATAATGTGCTGAACCTGTTTGGTATATAGAAGACTGTCCCCTAGAGATTATTCATTACATAGTCTTAGATACCCATGAGAAATAATGAATGGGTTTTATACTTTAATGTGGGAGTATAAAATGGTCAGAATCATAAACATCTGCTTTACTTCATGTATAGTAATTTTTGTTCTAATTTAATCATGTTACAATATTTTCTTGTACTAGTCCCCACTGGCTACAGAGTGGAATTCTTTAGCTCTTTTGCTGGCTTTTGTGTATGTACTGGGGTAGAATGGACAGAGTCATGTTATTAGTATAAGAGAGCTGATACGTTAATAACATTTCTATTCTTTCAAGTAGCTTAGATAAGGCAGGATTTTAACAATAGACACTACATGTAACGATAAGGCCCTATTCCTTTACTTCCCCCTATTAGTGTATGTTCATGCAGCAGCTGTCTCAGCAAAGTGAATGAGATGATTGCAATCGTATGCCCAGGCTGCTTATTATTTCCTTGCAGAGCTGAAGCAGTTTCATTTCTGCAGCATGTCAATTCTTTAAGCATTTTTGCAGCCTTATTACCTATTCTAATGAATGTGAACAATGCATTAAACATTCATAAAAAATATGCTAAAACATGGCACAATTGCACATTTTTTGCAGCATTTTTCCTGCCAAGAGACACATTTTTGATGCAGAAATTGCTCCAGCAAAATACTTTATATTCACATACCCTAATGAGGGTTTGCCATATATTGACTGTATCCATATTGGTTGGTTTATCTTTTGTGAATACCTATGTATTTTTTTATTGCAGGCATTCCAAGATTATGAGGTATCCGTCACATGGCATAAAGTAACCTCTTAAAGTCAGTCCAAATATTATTCATCCAACAGAATTGAAAGGTAATTACCGTATGTGACTATGTGAAACAATTCTTAAACGTGTATGAGTTAATAAGAAAGGGTGCACATTTATTTTTAGAGATATTTGACACGATAATCGATCAATGTTAAGATAAAAACTACAGGTCCTCCACAAGAGTATGTTGACATTTTACAAAAGTTAAGGCAGCCAACAGAAGAAGATATAATGAGGACCTCAGCTAGGAAAAATGAAATGGAAACAAAGCAAAAATATTGATCCCAAGAAAGGGAAGCAAGTCTTTACCAGGTTCAGTATTAAAATATTTTGCCAATAGTTGTCAAGAATAAAGGAGCTCACATTTATGTTCTAACATTTAAATATTATTTATTGTTATGTGAGCAGGTTTATTGAATGTAAGGTCTTTGGTTTCTGAAAAGTTTAGTTGTAAAAGACTAGGGTCACACTCAGTGCTGGCCCTGCGGCAGCCGCATTGCGGTACAGCAGAGCTCAGCCTGCGGTAACCGCCAGCGGTAACGTTGGGTACTTCGGGGGAACGCAGCCCTTAGTTACCCGATGCGTACCATAGTTACTGGCCACACACAAAGCTGGCTGGACTGCGGACATCATTTACCCAACGTTACCCAACGTTACTGCTGATGGTTACCGCAGGCTGAGCTCTGCTATACCGCAATGCGGCTGCCGCAGGGCCAGCACTGAGTGTGACCCTGGCCAAAACCTTAAGATCTTTAAGGGAATCTGTCACCAGGTTTTTGTTGTCCCCACTGAGATCAGCATAAAGTAGAGACAAAGACCTTGACTCCAGCGATGTGTCACTTATTGGATTTTTTGCTGTGGTTTTGATACAACACTATTTTACCTGCTGAAGCTCTGCTAGTCTTCTCATTGATGATGCAGTCCTCCATAATCATGAGCTGCAGCTAATCCCACCCAGTAGCATTGATTGTCAAATTTCTGCCTATGCACATCTAAAGGCCCTGTCTCACGCTTCAATGTGTCGGCGAACCGACCAACGATCCGACTTGACCTAGATCGCTAGAACGACGTTCAATGATCGCTAGTGAAATGTCACACGTATAGATCTCGTTAACAATGGAGCAACGATCCCGTGACAAGCAAATGATACTTGTGGTCATTAGCTCGCCTACGTCCTTCACTTCTCAATAGGCGAGGTTGTTAACTACATCGTTTTCGAGGTGTGACACACACCCATGCTGCAGGTTGAACGAACACTCATCATTTGGTTTAAGGTCCGGTCACCAGCCTCCCATCAACGATCCCCCTGATTATCGTTGATCGTTTGTACATGTCACACTGAATGACGTCGTTACGACGTCGTTAGAACGACTGAAATCCTGTGACGTACTAATGTTATTGTTACGATATCGTAGTGTGAGAAGGGGCTTTTAGACAGAAACCTGTCAATTAATGAAACAGGTGGATAGTCATTGAGAGGATTTTAGAAGAATAAACAGTGATTTTATTTAACCCTTTAATGACTGCTGTATCAACTAAAAACGGCAGTAGTTAAGGGTACCTCTGCCATTCAGCCGTTATAAAAAGGACGAAAGGGAAAATGCAGTGTAGCGCCGCCCAGCGTCAGAACATCTCCAGGGTTTCAGCTACTAGCTGAAACCCTGGAGATTACAAATCGGGCAGTTTTTTCAGGTCCTTGGTCACGTGATCATATGAAAGTAATTGAAAGAAAGTAAGTCAAAAAATGATTTCTCTCTAATCTGACATGTTCAAACATGTGTGTCAGATGGGAGAGACATGTCCTTCTCTAGTCCCCATTCCTCCTGTACTGCCAAAGCCCCCTCCTCCCCCACAGTTTCCACTATGGTACCGTCGCCCTCAGAAAAAAGCCACCTTCTCTGGATTCCCTTTAAGATATGGCAGCAATATTTGTGACTTACCAGCATTGCTGTCAATTGTGATCAAACCATGCAACTCTTTGCGATGTTGAGAGATATAGCTATGCTGTTCACTGTAGAAGCAAATAGAGCAGCACTGCCCAGTGGGTGCAAATCAGCTCAGCTGTCTTCCCAGCACTTGTATATTGTGCCCGATACTTTGCCCTATGGTACCTGTGGCCGTAATAAAGGCATGAGATACATCTAATGACGGAGTGCTGCAGCATTTTTTCAAGTATATGCTGTTCACTGGTTAGCACACTGCACAGCTGACCTAGGGCAACACGTTTGTACGTTATTTCTGTGTTTTCATAGACAAATCAGAGCAAAAAGGTTAAAGTGGGATCCCTATGTGACCTGGACACAGACTCAGCTGTGTCATTTGTTTGCTGTTATAGCGCCATCATAGTCCTCATAGTGTATGAATGGAGCACTAGCGCACATGTTTTAGCTCAGCCTTAGGCCTTGCTCACACCACTGTGTATATCAGACAAGCGCTATCCGATTTTTTTATTGGGCAGAACTTGATAGTTCAGTCGGAGGGATGGGGGGTCTCCTGTTGTACCAATCAGTGGGGGGAGGGACTCCATACTGAGTGGAATCTTTTCATTTGCTACTTATACCTGTCATTTTTATTTATGACAGGAGTTACAGAACCTTACGGGTAAAAAAGGATAGATGGCGTCATTAAGTAGAATAGAAAGAGATGACCAGTAGAATGATTCTGGTTCTATTCTAATATTGATATTAAAATCATGATTGAATCAGAACCCTGTTCTTATTTTTTTTTTAGTATATAAATCCACATTTGGAAATAATTTCATTTAAGCCATAGCATAACGCATTAAGAGGCTTAGACGATACATAAGCTGGTTGGCCAAGCATGGCTTCTTAAAAATAGGCAGTCTGGAGACTTTGCAAGCTAAATGAATAAAGAATAGAATGGCAGGGCTCAAATATATTGACTGTGTTCATTAAACCAAAGAGCTAGTGGTAGAGGAATGTAAATTGTACCTTCTAACTTTGGGTGTATATCTACAAACACAATAATATAACTAGAATATAACATAAAATATGAGCTAGTCTCTTTTGCTGTACTCTACAATTATACAGAGATAAAGCTTTCCTTCATGTTTTAAGGGGTTGTTCCACAAAAAATATGAATTACTCTATAAGACAAGGCAAAATATTAAATTATATTACTCCTGAATCTAATTGCATACAGTATTGTGCAAAGGTTTTAGGCAGGTCTAAAAAAAATGCTGCAAAGTAAAATTGCTTTCAAAAATACAAATGTTGATTAGTGATAGGCGAACTCGCTGATGTTCCAGTTCGGTGGATCCGGTGAGACTTTTTTTAAAGCCCGAGTTCTAGAAGTTACCGTGACTTTGTGTAAGTGTACGTAGAAGAATTTATGCAGTCTTGAAAACAAAGGATGCTCACACCAAATATTGATTTGATTTAGATCTCTTCTTAAAAAAAAAAAATAATTGTGATTAAGATTTCTCGGTTGTTCATTTACTTTGCATTTTTTTAAATTGCTAAAAATAAACTACTAACCCTTCTATTATTGAAAGCATTTTGACTTTGCTGTATTTATTCCACACATGCCTGAAAACTTTTGCACAGTAATGTACTTGTTTTGGTGCCCCTTCGTGTACTTTTATTTCCTGCTCCAAATGCCCACCCAAATTCATCCATGCTCACGAGCTCAGTCCTCTTGTACACAGTGTAATGATTTCTTGTATTTTACAGGCCAGCTATTAAAGTGATCCTAAACCCAGAAACTGACCCCCCTTATCTTTAGACCTGTCCCTGCACCCCCTCTTATCATTTCTAGCCATCCCTTTTGCAGAAAAAATCGCTTTTGTAAAGTAAGAGAATACTTTGACCTGTGTGAGTTCTCTCTTTCTGTGGAAGCTGAGATGGGATGGGCCTGTCTGCTGCTGCCTGGTAATTATGCACGCCCCTCTCTGCTTCTAAGAGCCTGGCCGCGTCATGAAAGGGGCGGATCTAAATCGCGTCATGCCGGAGCCTCGCCCCCTTTCATGACGCGGCCAGGCTCTTAGAAGCAGAGAGGGGCGTGCATAATTACCAGGCAGCAGAGTCGGAAGCGGCCACCATCAGCTACACACAGGGAGAAGCCGCCCTGCACTCACTGCAGATGGTGAGTACAGGGCAGCTGCGGTCTCCTTGCAGTCACCCACGGGTTCCTGCATGTCCAGATGTGCTGCACCCAAGACACAGCTCTTCCGGACCATGAGCATATACCCTAAGGAGCTGCTTCTTGTAATGGCTCACTTGGTGTGGTGGATTCACTAAGCCTTAGGTTAGGCTGAGCAGCATAGACCGGAAATGTTTGAGCAACTGTGTTTGATAGATTAGAGGGGAAATGTGGAACAGTGGAGGTCAGAAGAGTTGGATATACTGGAGGGGAACTAGATCAATGAAGCTGAATATATTGGATGGTATATAGATCAGTGGAGCTGGATATACTGATTGGGACCTTGATCAGTGAGGCTGTACATGCAGGTTGGCACGCGCATCAGCCCAGCAGGACACACAGACTTGCATCTTGAAATTAGCAGAGTATGAGAATATCATTTTAGAGAGACTGGCAGTGTACATAGACACCTTGGTAGACCAATGTGTTTGTACAGCACGTTGGTGAGAAAATGTGCATAGTGAGGCAATTTAGTATAGCAGAGAGGATTTTGCATACAGCACTTTGAAACAGTAGAGTTGTATAGACGAACAGGCTCTTCAATGCAGAGCTGTATGTGCAGAAAATACCTTGGAACACCAGAACTGTCATGGCAATCAGCGAGATAATTGAGCAGAGTCAAATGCGCAAACAGCATGTTGGAGCAGCAGAGCTGACAGGGCAGATAGCAGAACTGAATGTGAAGTCACATTGTAGCTGCACTGGCATATCCTCCACGATACGCATGAACCAATCACTGATCTGCCCGTAGTAGGCAGCATCACAGCTTAGTTTTTGTCTCAACTCTACACTCCCCAGTTCTTACAACAAGGGTAGGGAACTCCAGTTCTCAAGGTCAACAGGTCATGAATTTAGGATTTCCTTAGCATCGCACAGGTATTGGAATCAATACCAGTGCAGATGATTATATTATCACGCAATACTAAGGAAATCCTGAAAACATGACCTGTTGGTGACCCTTAAGCAGTGGCGTAACTAGAGTCTGGCGGGCCCCGGTGCGAAACTTAGACCTGGACTCCCACCCCACGGATGTTGAAGAAATGTATGAGCCACATGTAACATTTTAAATCCTTTAAAGACACAAAAATTGACCCCTCTCCCCCTTCATTATGTATTAATGTCTCTCATCCTGCTATATACGGTCCTCCTCCTGGACTATGGCCCTTATCGTGGTATTTATGTCCCCCATCCTTAGTTTATATGGTCCGTCTCCTCCTGTCACCATAGTCGTCCAATTATTATAATGCATTCCCATATTCCTCCGTATATTACAATGTATCCCCATAGTCCTCTATGTATTATAATGGATCCCATAGTCCTCCATTCATAAGGTAGCCCCAATAGTCATTCAATTATTATAATGAACCCCCATTAACCTCCATATAATATAATGTAGCCTCACATCCCTCCATATATCAGAATGCAGCCTCATAGCCCTCCTTATAGCATAATGCAGCCTCATATCCTCTCCATATAGTGTAATACAGCCTCATAGCCTTTCCATATAGTATACTGCAGCCTCAAAGCCTCTCCATATAGTATGATACAGCCTCATAGCCCTCTATATAGCATAATATAGCCTCATAGCTCTCCATATAGTGCAATCTCAAAACTTTCCATATAGTGCAGCCTCAATACTCTCCATATAGTATAAAACAGCCTCAAAACTCTCCATATAGTGCAGCCACTAAACTCGCCATATGATGCAGCCTCAAAACCTACCATATAGCGCAGGCTCATAAATTTCCATATAGTGCAGACTCAAAACTCTCCATATAGTGCAGCCTTATATATGCAGCCTCATATCTCTCCATATAGTGCAGTATTATGTGCAGCCTTATATATCCCATATAGTGCCGTATTAAGTGCAACCTTATATCTCCCATATAGGGCAATATTATGTGCAGCCTTATAGCTCTCCATATAGTGCAGTATTATGTGCAGACTTATATCTCCCATATAGTGCAGTATTATATGCAGCCTTATATCTCCCATATAGGGCAGTATTATGTGCAGCTTTATATTTCCCATATAGGGCAGTATTATGTGCAGCCTTATATTTCCCATATAGTGCAGTATTGTGCAGCCTTATATCTCCAATACAGTGCAGTAGTATGTGCAGCCTTATATTTCCCATATAGTTCAGTATTATGTGCAGCCTTATATTTCCCATATAGTGCAGTATTATGTGCAGCCTTATATCTCCCATATAGTGCAGTATTATGTGCAGCCTTATATTTCCCATATAGTTCAGTATTATGTGCAGCCTTAGTTCTCCAATATAGTGCAGCATTATGTGCAGCCTTATATCTCCCATATAGTAGCAGCATTATTGTGCCTTATATCTCCCATATAGGGCAATATTATGTGCAGCCTTATATCTCCAATATAGTGCAGTATTATGTGCAGCCTTATATCTCCCATACAGGCAGTATTTGTGCAGCCTTATATCTCCAATACAGTGCAGAATTATGTGCAGCCTTATATCTCCAATATAGTGCAGTATTATGTGCAGTGTTATATATCACCCCCCTAATCCTCTGGCCATACTGCACTGACTTATTAAAAAAAATCTGTACTTACCTCTCCTGGTTACATCGCTGCTCAAGCATCTCCTCTTGTAGAAATTGAGAATTCAAGCCCAGGAGAAGGAGGACGAGGTGCCGCCGACCTGCGTTCCACTGTGCACTAAAACAAAAAGTGGAGGAGGCAGCACAGATTAACGCAGGGCAGGAAGCCGGCAGATCAGAGGAGGGGAGGGGTGGACACCAGCAGAAACTAGGAGGCTTCCCTATCCTCCTATCCCTGACACACGGGCCCTTCCACGCTGTCACAGGGATGTGTGTCTTCGGGGACGTTGTCCGTGTGAAGTGGGTGCACGGCGTTGCGAATCGGAGGCTGCAAGAGGCGGCTGTGGCGCCAGTCCCTTATAGGTCCGAGCCCTGTCGCCACCGTGACCCCTGCGACTGTGATCGTTGCGCCACTGCCCTTGAGAACTGGAGTTCCCCACCCTGTTTTACAAGCCCTGTTGTGGAGGAGTGGTGGTACACATAACAAGGTGAAATCTACACTGAGATATGCTTGACAATAACTCAGAGAGTGAGGCTAGTCAGGACTACACATTAGCGGGCAGAGGGATCTGCAGCACTTAGGAGAAGTAAGGTATCACTGGAAAATATAGATTTACCAAAAAATAAGACCATCCATTCATATATGTGAAACTGGATGTACAAAGGGCTCAGAAATAGATAAAAAAAAACACAAAGGTACAAGAAATAAACTTTATGTTAAGCTTCATCTGAATAATATATGAATAAGTATGTATTTACTGTACTTTGTAAAAAAAAATCACAATTCAATATTGATGTTTATTACAGATCTGCATTTTAATACTCCTTTATGTGTGAAAAAATGGATTTGTAGGGTCTTTATTAATTGGCAGAAAACTTTATTTAATAACAATTTGCTGAATGTGGAAGACTTACAAAATGTAACAAACCCATCACCTATTTAGTCATCTCTAGTAATGGTAATGAATGTATTCTAGCTGGATGCCTAATATGTGCTCCAAATGTTCTAAAAGTTTGCTCTCCAAAATAATAAGCGAGACTCATTTAAAGACCATGGAAACAATGTGCCGCCGCGTCCAACTAAAAAGCCAAAAGCTGGCATGGCTGTGTGGAAAGTCCTCTTTGGCAATGGATAGGGATTCTGTTCATGTGAGCTGAGTAATCTTTGGCTGTTCAGAGATATTGCAGTTAAGAAGATTGCTGATAACTCTCCATGGTATCAGAGTGGTAGCAATTCTGAATTTTAGAGCTGCTTGGCATGTATTCCAGTCATTTCATTGTTGGATCTAAAAAGAACAGCTGAGCTTTATACTTTTGTATTTTACAGCAACAGTTTTAATTCTTCAGCCATTATTTTGTACAATGCTCATTAAAGTGCTTTTTAGCCATAAGTACAAGAAGTAAGTAGTAAAAATACCTACACTGCTCGCTTGTAACAGTAATTGTACCCTTCATACACAGTCTTTGCATATAGCAGGGGTTCTGTACACACATTCTAGGCCATTTGACAGCATTATTAGTAGACACATACCCGCTGCCTTATGATTTACAAGTAAAGTACCTTTAATCATCTGCTTTACTACATTGTACATTTATATATTTGTATTCTTGACCGCAGTGATATTTTTCAAACCATGGTTTGTGTAGTTAATATAAATTTACATTGTTTAAATCTTTTATGGACATAGTTAGTAAGATTGATTGGTTACACCTCCTTCTAATTCATACTTATAGATTTTTCAATAATGCTTATGCAGTAGTCGGCAGCAGTAAATTAGGCAATGCAATATGTCTTCTTCCATGTGCGCATTCTAGATCGTTTATTAGGAATTTTATACACGACTAAAAATGTATTACTTTCAAGAGAAAAATGGTTAACACTGAAACTTCGTAAAGTCATTACCTGTTGTTTCAGGTAACTTCAGAATAATCTTTCACTTGTGTACTTTAGGAGAAGCACAATATCTGGCTATTATATGTGTTGTATATGGTATTCTATTTTTTAGTTGTTTCTGAACTCTAGGGCACAGACTGACCACTACTTGGGGGTGATTCTGCTGCCTTTTCTCTCTTTAGTAGGAAGCAGGAACATAAAGACATTATACAATAGTACCAAGTAGTGTAGCCGTGAGTCCAGCAAAAAAATAACAAGACAATGCACTAGCATGGTAAATTACCCTATTCCTTACAGAACTATGAGTGGCACTAAGTAACAAAGAACATTATCAGGTACAGTGACTACAACATCTACACAGGTGGGTCTGCTAAGAAAAAAAATTGCCTCAAAAGCAAGGGCGGACCTACCGCAGTGCAGCTGGTTCAGCAGCACAGAGCCCCGACCGGCTAGGGGGCCCCTCGGGCATCTGTAGGGTCCCCTTCACCTCCCTGCAGGGGGGCCTGGAAGCTGTGTGAGGAGAGGTGCCGCCGCGGGAAGCTCCCTGTCTCCCGCAGCTGATCCCACCCCTCTTCCCCTCTCGATCTATTCCCTGGATGCGGGTGGCAGCCCATAGCCACCAGCACCTCAATCCCCCCCACCAGTCCTCACCAGTGACTACAGCATGGCATACCACCCCTGCTCCTCACTATCCCCCCCCCCCGCTCCTCACCTATGAATGACGCAGCTGCACTGGGGCCCACATAGCACCAGGTCCACCACTGCACAAAAGCACTGTTAACTGATGATGTAGGGTGCCGATTCCATATTGATGGCTAGCCAATCAATATTAAAGTCCTAAATAACCACATTAAGGTAAGGAGGAGAGGAGAGGTAAGGTGAAATGAGGGTGACGCTGCAGTTCTTTCTCTTCCCTAGCTTAAGAAGAGATGGCGAGCAACATAGCGAGAACTGATTGGTTGAAAACATAATGATAATATCTTACCTGGACAAGCTCAGACATTCAGCAAACATAGAGAAAGAAAATATGTATATTCAAGGTTTGAAATAACTTTTAGTGCAGAACTCTGGAACCACAAACTCTTTTCCTATTTATATTTGCGTTAAGATGATGGTCAGTTGAGTTGGGCAAATAGATTCCACAGGGCATCAGTACATTGGCCAGTGCAGTAATCTTTGGATGCTGGGCAGGAGGCTCACAAATCTCTTACCTTCCAGGATCTCCAGCATAGCTTTTGATTAACTGGTGCGCCATTTTCATTGCATTATCTGGCGTATCATTAGCAGATGACGTCGCACTACCTCAGTTAATCAAAAGCCACATTGGGGTTGGGGATCCCAGAAGGTAAGCGATTCACAAGCTCCCTCTGCTGACTTGGCTGATGGCTTCGACTACCATGAATCGATATGCCCAACTTTAATGGTCAAGCATAGATTTGAAAATGTATTTTATTATTTTAAACATTAGGCTTTAAAATGATCTAAAAAAAAAATTAGCCAAAGTATAAGTTTGTATATGTGTAGTAAGAGCATGTTCACACTGTGCCCATTACACAGACATTACACAGCTTTAAAACGTTCTATTAAATGTGTCACTTTTTGTTCTTTAATCAGTGACAGTTATTTTTGCTTCTATTTCATGAATCAATAACTCACATTAAAATATGCAACTTTGTAGTTTATGTTTTCAAAAAAATCTGCTTCTTTCTCCTCCTTGACTGATCTTTTATTTCTCCTTCGCCTCATTGGGGGACACAGGACCGTGGGTGTTATGCTGCTGTCCACTAGGAGGCGACACTAAGCAGAATCTGCAAAAGAGTAACAGTGGCTCCTCCTCTGCAGCATATACAGCCTAGAGCAGGAAGTGCTTCTCCAGTTTTTAGCTTAGTGTCGAAGGAGGCACACGACCATTTTTACTCTCTATTTTTTCTCATCCTTTTTTCTTCCAATGAAGAAAAGTGGGTCCGGTGTGACCCCCGGCATGCTCCTTCCTCGGCCACCCACTGTTGGGGCACTGGGTTGAAGTTGAGAATCCTTACATATGCCGTACTCCTTTCTCGGCCTCCCACTGTTGGGTTGCTGGGTTAAAGTTGAGACAGCCCAGCATAACATCCACCTTCCTCACTCCCTCGGGGTCCTGAGTTGAAGCCAGAGCTGGACTACCTGCCAGATGACGTCCCCCTAATCATCCTATGGGTCATTAGGCTGGGGCAACACAAGTACCAGCAGCACATGCTGCATTCTGGCCTAGGCCTCTAGATGGATGCCTGCAGAAGCACAGGCTCAGATACGACCCCCTAATCACCCTATGGGTCATTAGGCTGTGACACCACAAGTACCAGCAGCACATGCTGCATTCTGGCCTAGGCCTCTAGATAGATGCCTGCAGACAGGCACAGAGACGACCCCCTAATCTCCCTATGGGTCATTAGGCTGTGGCACCACAGGGCCCAGCAGCACATGCTGCATTCTGGGCTGAGATTCTGGAGCAAATCACCCTGTGGGCTATTATGCTGAGGCACCTGGCTGCCTGCAGGAGCGCAGGCTCACAAGTGCAGCTGCACTTATCTACCCCAGGATCCCGGTGGGGTCCGGATACAGCCCCACTCAGCCCTGCACTTCCTTCCATAGGACCTGGGACAGTCTGTTCCCCATTCTCCCTGCAGCTCCCACAGCCAAGGCAGGGGGAAGAGGTACCCAGCTCCCCCCCAAGCTGCCCCTGCAAGGCAGGCAGCAAGGTACCTGGGGTGGCAGGGATCCTCCATGGCGGCGGCTCCGGATGCTTTCCGGACCTCCGCGCCGACCCCCCGCCATTTGCGGGGCCTCAATTCACGCTAGGCCCCGGCTTCAGGCCTAGCGTGGAAGACGCCGCCTATCCCCGCCCACCGCCCGCCCTCCGGATAGCGTCAAATGACGCGGCGCCGCATCACAGAGAGGGGCGGGAAGTCCTTTTGGGCGCTTGTATTGCGCGCCCATTCAGGTTCCTGCCCCCTCCTTCTACCTCTGGCGGCGCCAAAACGGCTCTGGGCGCCATTATAGGCGTAAACACTGTGCAGCACAGCGGCCACATAAGGCTATGGGGGCATATACAGATCATGCAGGGATTGTTTCCCTGCAGCAGCTCTCTCCCCCCCTGCACACCAGGTGTGACAGGCTGTGGGGCAGATGCAGGACTGCCAGCAGGGATATAGTTCCCTGCTGCAGTTTCCTCTCCCCCTGTACACCATGTCTGTGCCATGTGTGATGCCTCCCTCCGGACTCCATAAGTATAGAGGGCCAGTACAGAAAATGGGCAAACTGTCATATTCTGTCCTGAAATACTCTGTGCTGCTGTGAATACAATTAACTGCTGCAGCACAGCGCTGCCCTCACTGACATCACAATAAGTGTACCGTGCCCTACAAGATCTCTCCTGACATACTCTGTGCTGCTGTAAACCTTTTTTTCAGCAGCTGTACATAATGTCAGTGAAGAAATTAGGCGTCAGCATATTCTCAGTACGCACAGGGGACACGTGATCCACCAATGCCCTATGAATGTAATGTGTTTAGTCTGTGTCGTTACAGTGCCACGGCTTCGCCTATGTTCGTCTGACGTTTTGCCTCTTATGCCTCTCACCCAGCGAGCAGAGTTCCTCTGCCTAATGTGGGTGACACTCTAATAGGCACAGCCTGGCTTTCCTTACACCGGGTCAGCCACTGATGCCAGTACCTATCAGAGCACATAATGCTACATCTAGATAGACAGTTGTTACGTCTGCGTCTGTCGCAGTTTATGGAGACTAGCATGCAGCAGGATGATTGCTCTGACGTCTGATAGTTTTTTCGCAATCCAACCCCAGACTCGGACCTTCATGCATCTCTAAATCAACGTTCCATCTCAAAGGAAGCTAAATGTCGATACTTCAAACATTCATCTGTGTCTCAAAGGACACAAGACCGTACCCATGGAACCTTCAGGGCCCCACTTTCCATATGGGAGTTTTATTGGGTTGCGTCTCCGTGGTAGGGTTCGTACGGTACCCTATCGTACAACAAGGTTCCTGTAGGGACACAGTTCTGCTGAGCAGAACACTACAGCAGGCATCAGAGTCCGCTACCATACCTTGGGAATGCCAATCGCACAGCACCAAACGGTGCCTCACTCGCCGTCGGCAATCCAGATTCCAACCTTTTCGGAATTCATTTAGCGGATCATCGTCTAGATCGACACAAACTCGATCAACGCGCATATAGCGCTCACAGACAACCCTCCAAATTAAAGCTCCCGTTAAATTCAGAGACTCATTATGCCTGTGTTACACGCAGAACGTGTTAAAAGGTTCTATGCCGGTGCCACATGCACAGCGAGGTTTTTAAAGGCTCTACTCCAATTCCCTTGTAGTCCATAAACGAGAACGTGCAGTACGTCCTGTGCTAGACTGACACAGCTAGACAAACATACCTGGGACAGTTTTTTTTTTCCGCACGGATCCTCTCCGCTCCATAATAATAATTTATTAGGGAACACAGAAAATACCTTGCATCCTTAGATATACAGGATGAATACCTGCATGTTCCTCTTGCAGCCGCTTATCATATTTACAATTTACAAAGACGATTCCTAATTGTGGCGTTTCCGTGCACACTTGTTACAGTTCCCTAAGTGGTCACAAAGGTTATGGCAGTCGTCTGGTTTTCCTGTGTTCCAGGGACGAGGTCTCTCTTCCACACCTGGACGTTTACTTCTCAACACACGACCTTCATGGATTGAGAACGCAGCGTCTCTATTACGAGGAACACTTTCTTAAGACTTGGTTAGCTGGTCATCCTACACAAGTCTACCCCAGTTTTCACTGCAGTCTTCGTATTTTCGGAATACAGTTCAATACATTCGAAGCTCCGGTCAGACTTTTTCTGAGACTAGACATAGGCACTTCAACTAGAGGTCCGCACTCTCCTTCAACGGTTTCCTCAGCCTGCCGGACCTGACCTGAGGGTCAGAAGCAGGACGGCGGCAGCACTGGTGGTTATTCCTTGACGCAGCTGCTCCTCAAGACTTCCCAGTTCTCCATGCTCACGTCATGAGATACCATTGTACGATCACCTCAGGAGGTGTCTCCTTCCAGTACCAGCCATGTAGTATCTCCTGTGGTGGCTCAGCCACTCACTAGTACACAGGGGAAGTATTTTCTTCTGCCAAGTTGACGTGCACTGTACCTACATCTCAACATTACGAACAAATGGTCCTGTTTGAAATCAATGATACTCATCGTCCCAACACTGCAGACTTGATCCCCTCTTCTGGCGGACTGCCATGTCAGAAGGCAGTCTGACAATGCCACTGCTGTGGCATATGTTCTATCACTAGAGCAAATCCCGCAGTTCCCAGCCAATAAAGGAAGTTTACCACATTCTTCAATAGGCGGAATTCTCAAACTCTGTACTCTTAGCTGTCATTCTACCGCTTGTAGATGCCAAGAGATTACCTCAGAATAGGGTTCCTACATCCAGATGTTTTTAAACAACTCTGACATCACTGGAGAACTCCAGAAGTACCAGTAATGGTGTCACACCTCATTACCAAGGTGCCTAGCTTCATAGCCAGGTCCCACGACCCACAGTCATGGACGGCGGAAGGTCTGATCTTGGACTGGACCAATTCCAACTCCACTACATTTTCCTCAGGCTACCACTATCCCAGGGTAGTGAAGATAATCAATCTGGACTGTCAGCAAATCATCCTTGTGAACACACACACACTGACCCAAGCGCGCTTGGTATGCCCATCTCGTCCACTTCATAGCAGAAGTGCCATGCGGCCTACTGGATCATCCAGACCTGATCTCTCAAGGCCGTCTTATCATCATAGTTCATCGACTCTAAATTCAACGACGTGACCCTGGAGACCCGGGTGTTCACATAATGTTGTCGCGACCTCAGTCAGGGCGCGGACACCGGTTTCAGAAGAGTTATCCCATCAACATGGAAGGCCATTTTCTTTTCTTTTCGTGGGCTTTCACCTTAGCACTGGTCTCTCTCAAGGGGTCCCAGCTTCATCCAATCGCATCTACACTCACGCCTGTCCTTAGGTCCTCTCTAACTTGTCCCTCGTCCTCACGGCTTTACGCTAACCACATTTTAAGCCATGACGAAAAATCCCCTTCGTCTTCTCATACAGGGAATTGTTTTCTGGATAGCAATTACCTCTCTACGCAGAGTTTTTGAATTTGTAGCGTTTTCATGTAAACCGCCTTTTGTTTTTTTCTGGTCTCCAACCAGACAAGGTTGTCCTAAGTCCGGTTTGTTTTTTCCTTTAAGATGGTGGTGTCTTTTGTTGCCCGCCTACCAGAAGATTTATTTCTGACGGCGCTAAGCCACATGCCAGCTCATCGGGACAAGAAAGCTCTACATTACTGGACCTTGGTCAGAACCCTACGCATGTACGCGCCCAGGACAAGTTTCCTTTAAAAAAAAACAAAAAAAAAAAAACAAAACCTCTTTTTCCTTCTTCCAGAAGGTTTAACACAGCGGACAGGCCGAGCTCTACACATACTTAATCAGATTGCTGGGTGCTTATTGCATTATTTATAAAAAAAAAAAAAAAAAAAAATTAAATAAATAAGTATTAATGAATACTTTATATCATTAATGATATTATTACTCTTATTATTATTATTTATTTAGGTAGCACCTTTCATCCATGGTGCTGTATCTTTTCCAGCTGCGGGCACAGCACATTCTCCATGACCGCGGGGGTCTCCTGGGCTACCGTGCTATTAGGCACCAGGAGTTAGCACAACCAGTGTGTAAGGCAGCCACGCGGCCAGCATGCACATGCTTACCAAATGTTTTATGTTCTCACTCAGTCCTCGGCAAATGCAAGTCTGGGAAGCCGTACCCTCCAGGCGGCAGTAGCCCACCTGTAGGTGCATTGTTGTCTTTATTCAGTAGTGATTTCCATTGCTGTTCCCACCCAGGGACTGCTTTAGGACGTCCCACGGTCCTGTGTCCCCCAATGAGGCGAAGGAGAAAAGGAGAATTTTGTGTACTCACCGTAAATTCCTTTTCTCTTAGCCTCTAATTGGGGGACACAGCACCCACCCTGTTGCCCGTTTCGGGCCGTTACTAGGTTCTCATCTTACTCCTGAGAGGTTATATAGTTGCCTGTTTATTTTCCAGGCCTGCTTATAGTGTTATTACATAATTGCCTGTTCGGTTACAGGTTTTACCTTACTGTTATTATGTGGCTGCCTGTTTACTTAACAGGCCTTATTTTACTGTGATTCTTGTCATTCTTCTGTTCATTCTCCTACTGCTTTAGCACAAAACTGGAGAAGCACTTCCTGCTCCAGGGTGTATATGCTGCAGAGTAGGAGCCACTGTTACTCTTTTGCAGAATCTGCTTAGTGTCGCCTCCTAGTGGACAGCAGCATAACACCCACGGTCCTGTGTCCCCCAATTAGAGGCTAAGAGAAAAGGAATTTACGGTGAGTACACAAAATTCTCCTTTTTCAATTCATAGCTGAAATCTTTAAAATCTCAACTCAGTGAAGATAGATCTTCATATGAGATAAGAGATAATAATTGCTACTGACAAAGGTGAATAGTGGTGGAGGAGCTACAGACATTCTGCAGCATCTCCTGAAACAACAGTAAGGCTATGTGCCCACTGTGCGTTTGTGCACCGAAAACGCATCACCCACAGCTTTATCCTTAAAGTCTATGTGATTTTCAAAAATCTGTGCCCACATGTGAATTTTTAAGTGTTGTGTTTTTGCTGCAAAAACCGCATGCATTTATAAAAGTCCTTGTCAATTAACTTGGACGCATTTGGGACGCATTTTCCAACTGATAGCTATTCTAATAACCTAGAAAACACAGCACAAACGCAATGCGTTTATGGTGCATTTTTCCAAAGACAGCTGTGTTTATTCAGCTGAAAATTCAGCATAATATGTCCAGTGGGCACATCGCCTTACAATTCTCAATAGGACTTTATGAGAACAAACTGCCATCTCACATCTCAGTAAGGCCCCTTTCACACTGGGGTTTTTGATGCTGCAAGTGCGGTTTTGGCAGTTGCAGCAGATGCAGCCGCGAAAAAAACGCCGCTGACCGTGCTGCAACTGCTGAAACCGCACTTGCCGCATCTGCCGCACACTTACATCAAACCCCATAGGCAATGCATGGGGCTTGCCGCAACTGTGCCAGAAGTGCAGCCATTGGGTGGAAAATGCGGCAGATGCGTTTTTTTGACTGGACCTGCCGCATTTTTTAAAAAACCCAGTGTGAAAGCAGCCTAAGAGGAATATTAGTATTTACTGTAGACAGATTTCACCCATGAATTGGGAATTCTGAGAATGAATGATCAGTTCAGGAGGAGAAAGAAGGGGATGCCTCCAATAAAATATATTGCAGAGTTTCTTAATTTTTATGTTTACTATTGACTTATGAAAAACATAAAAGCAAATGTTACTCTTTAAATACAATCTGTGACTTTTTTACAGTGGCATTCAGAACTGAAAACTTTAAAGGGAACCTATCAGCTTCTACATGCTGTCTGATTCACTGTTTGATGTTATCCGAGTATGTTGGAGTAGTTGGAAGGCGGATCAGTGACACTCTAGCAAATGCCACATACACACAAATGACGCTCTAGGCACATTCCACAATTACAGCAGTGACGCTCTAGGCACATTCCACAAACACAGCAGTGACGCTCTAGGCACATTCCACAAACACCGCAGTGACGCTCTAGGCACATTCCACAATTACAGCAGTGACGCTCTAGGCACATTCCACAAACACAGCAGTGACGCTCTAGGCACATTCCACAAACACCGCAGTGACGCTCTAGGCACATTCCACAATTACAGCAGTGACGCTCTAGGCACATTCCACAATTACAGCAGTGACGCTCTAGGCACATTCCACAATTACAGCAGTGACGCTCTAGGCACATTCCACAATTACAGCAGTGACGCTCTAGGCACATTCCACAATTACAGCAGTGACGCTCTAGGCACATTCCACAAACACAGCAGTGACGCTCTAGGCACATTCCACAATTACAGCAGTGACGCTCTAGGCACATTCCACAAACACAGCAGTGATGCTCTAGGCACATTCCACAAACACAGCAGTGACGCTCTAGGCACATTCCACAAACACAGCAGTGACGCTCTAGGCAAATGCCACATAAACATCAGTAATGCACTAGACACATGCAACATTCATGCATGTCACATGCTAGACACAGCAGCATATACACACTCAAAGCAGGGTATGTTTCAGTCCCTAATAAATTGGACTAGTGAACACCACACACATCACTTATTACAACCATCTTAAACACCTCAAAAGTATTCCGAACACACTTATACTTAAAAGACTTCTCCTGGAGGTAACACAAGAAACTACTCTAAGTTGGTACAGCTCCACAACTAAGCCACTCCCACTTACTAATTAAGCCACACCATAATGTCTCACTAAGCCGTGTCGACTCATTTCATTGCAACTGCAATGATATTTTATACAAATCCTATAATGTTTTCAGCTGTACCTCTGCTGTGGAATGCCTAGCACTACTGTACAGCTGGGATGGGCCCCACTTTCCTTCTGGGTCTCTGTGCAGCTAATTGGGTTACATAGGTGATATGGCCACCCCTTAGTCTATATACTATATTATGCTATAAAACATGTACTATACTCTATATTTAGTTCACTACAGTTGTAAATTCTTTTGCAATCCCTGTGCTAAACCCGTCACCAGGTTTTTCCTATATAAAGTAGGGCCAGGACATATAAGCCTTCATAGACAGCATTTTGGGATGATGTATGTATGTCCCTTCTTGCTTTGCTATGTCATCCACAATGTCTTACATTGTGCTTCAGCAAAGTATAGTAGTGGACATATACCGACACAGATGTATAAAGAGTATGCAGATTATGTACATGTGATCATGTGACCGTCCACTCACATGGGACATATAGGGGAATTGTCACAGCGTGCTAATCACACATTGTCACCATTCAGCAGTCCGCAGTTACATGAAGTGACTGCAAACTTTGCTTCCTAGGCTGGACAATCTCTTTACGTTCTGGAGGGCAGAGGACTAAAAAAAATTAGAGTAGCTTCTTTGATAAAGCAAGGAAGCACTACTAACAAAACTACAAAACTTTAATAATTGATAAAATATGAACCAGTTTACTCATCTCTGAGATAGAAATGAATTCGCTAGACACATATTTCCTTGACTTTTGCGCATTATTAGTAGTAAGATGAGACACACTTGATTAAGCTGTGAGCAATTGCTGCAGTCTCAGGGTAGAAATAGCTTTTAGTCGCTCGCTCTTACTTTCTTCAAAGAAGAACATATTGTATATACAGCTGTTTCTTCTCCCTGCTGGCTGTTCTCTCTGGATCTTGCTCATTACAGCCAAGAAGACAATGGTGAGTGATTTCCCTGTAATAAGAAATGAAATCACTCTAATTAAGCAATCAGCTGCTCGGAAGGAAGTAGAGCCATAATCCAAAGACTAGCTTCAGCTATGGAGGCCAGAGATACGCAGGGCTTGCTTCATTTCCTTCCTTCTGAAGGCTGCATAGGGAGAATTACCAAGGAGATTAAATCCATTTGGAGACATATGATTAGTTATGTTACAGTGAGTAGAAAAGTTAAATTTTGCTAAATAATGTCTTGGGTGTGTACATTGCATTGATTTAGAATGAGCATAAGTTGTAATAAGCTATAGAATCATCACACCAATTGCTATTTGTGCCGCCTTTTTTAAAGATACAGTGTTGGCCAAAAGTATTGACACCCCTGCAATTCTGTCAGATAATACTCCGTTTCTTCCTGAAAATGATTGCAATCACAAATTCTTTGGTATTATTATCTTCATTTAATTTGTCTTCAAAGAAAAAACACAAAAGAGAATCAAGGAAAAGGTAAAACATTGATCATTTCACACAAAACTCCAAAAATGGGCCGGACAAAAGTATTGGCACCCTCAGCCTAATACTTGGTTGCACAACCTTTAGCCAAAATAACTGCAATCAACCGCTTCCGGTAACCATCAATGAGTTTCTTACAATGCTCTGCTGGAATTTTAGACCATTCTTCTTTGGCCAACTGCTCCTGGTCCCTGATATTTGAAAGGTGCCTTCTCCAAACTGCCATTTTTAGATCTCTCCACAGGTGTTCTATGGGATTCAGGTCTGGACTCATTGCTGGCCACCTTAGAAGTCTCCAGTGCTTTCTCTCAAACTTTTTCTAGTGCTTTTTGAAGTGTGTTTTGGGTCATTGTCCTGCTGGAAGATCCATGACCTCTGAGGGAGACCCAGCTTTCTCACACTGGGCCCTACATTATGCTGCAAAATTTGTTGGTAGTCTTCAGATTTCATAATGCCATGCACACGGTCAAGCAGTCCAGTGCCAGAGGCAGTAAAGCAACCCCAAAACATCAGGGAACCTCCGCCATGTTTGACTGTAGGGACCGTGTTCTTTTCTTTGAATGCCTCTTTTTTTCTCCTGTAAACTCTATGTTGATGCCTTTGCCTAAAAAGAGAGAACATTCTTCCAAAACGTTTTAGGCTTTCTCAGGCAAGTTTTGGCAAACTCCAGCCTGGCTTTTTTATGTCTCGGGGTAAGAAGTGGGGTCTTCCTGGGTCTCCTACCATACAGTCCCTTTTCATTCAGACGCCGACGGATAGTACGGGTTGACACTGTTGCACCCTCGGACTGCAGGGCAGCTTGAACTTGTTTGGATGTTAGTCGAGGTTCTTTATCCACCATCCGCACAATCTTGCGTTGAAATCTCTCGTCAATTTTTCTTTTCCGTCCACATCTAGGGAAGTTAGCCACAGTGCCATGGGCTTTAAACTTCTTGATGACACTGCGCACGGTAGACACAGGAACATTTAGGTCTTTGGAGATGGACTTGTAGCCTTGAGATTGCTCATGCTTCCTCACAATTTGGTTTCTCAAGTCCTCATAGAGTTCTTTGGTCTTCTTCTTTTCTCCATGCTCAATGTGGTACTCACAAGGACACAGGACAGAGGTTGAGTCAACTTTAATCCATGTCAACTGGCTGCAAGTGTGATTTAGTTATTGCCAACACCTGTTAGGTGCCACAGGTAAGTTACAGGTGCTGTTAATTACACAAATTAGAGAAGGATCACATGATTTTTCTAAGGGTGCCAATACTTTTGTCCACCCCCTTTTTTATGTTTGGTGTGGAATTATATCCAATTTGGCTTTAGGACAATTCTTTTTGTGTTTTTTTCATTGAAGACAAATTAAATGAAGATAATAATACCAAAGAATTTGTGATTGCAATCATTTTCAGGAAGAAACTGAGTATTATCTGACAGAATTGCAGGGGTGTCAATACTTTTGGCCATGACTGTATTTCCCCACCTGTAATCTACTACCAATGCCTTATAGTAGATGACAATAAGTTTATAAACATGTGCATATATAGTTTTTGATGCTGCATAATACAGTATAACAAATTATGTTTAAACATTTTTTCAAAATTATTGTTATTGTGAACAGTTAATCAAATTGAAGATTATATGATCTCTAACTGGCATAAAGTGAAAGATGACACATTTCCTTTGTATTGTAGGCAAAAAAATATTTTAATCTTTAACCCTTCCTGACACATGACGTTGTACAATGTCATGGGCCGGTTATCGGGGTTTGATGTGAGCTCCGGCGTGGAGCTCACATCATTTCCCCGACAACTCAGCTGATCTCATCAGCTGAGATGTCGGGCTTCCAGCACCGATTCAATCCGGGATCCGATCGGTGCTGTTAACCCTTTCGATCCTGCTGTCAATAGCTGACAGTGGGATCCAAAGCTGCTGCAGTGGGGAACGCGCTGTTCCCCCCATGCAATGGAGATTGCGAGATCTCTGGTACTCACATGATAGCCCGGCATCCTGGCTTGATCCCGGAAGCTGTCATGGAGCACTTCCTGTGAGTGGTTGGCAAGCGCTGCCAACCACTCACAGTGTGCATTTGTGGCAGATCCCGATCTGCTGCAGTTCATCGGGATCTGTCACGAGCGATTGGATGCTGCAGCAGTGTGCCTCCCTGTGGGGCAGTGTAAAAGTAAGAATTAAGTAATAAATAAAGTTTTTACAAACATGTAAAAAAAACCATAAAAGTTAAAATCACCCCCTTTTCCCCCAATCAGAATAAAAGTATTAAAAAAATTTAAAAAAAAATACACATATTTGGAATCACCGCGTTCAGAAACGCCCAATCTATCGATATATAAAATCAATTAATGAGAGCCTTAAACTGCGTAACAGAAAAAAAGGTCCCCCTGAAGAAGTTACAGTGGTAACGATACGCGTCCGGCGTACCGTGATCCAGAGGGGGTCCCCTTCATCTTGCCAGGTTTCTCACAAGGAGGTATTGTGATCACCAGTTTACAGAGCCTTATGTTGTTCCGTATTCGCCTTACTATTTAGAGTTGTTTATCTTACTCTACTTTACTTAACTCAAAAGTTATTCACTTATTGAATGCTATCTAGAGGTAATTTCCACCTGGTTTTATTGTAATTGGTGCATTGTAATTGGTGTATTGTGAATGGTACAGAGTTACTGAATACTTTGGTTTCCTTTACAAATATAGATTTCTTGGACAGCATTTGACCTCTTCTAACCAAATTTGATCTGACACAGGTTGTCATATTTACTAGATAATCTGCCAATACAGGTGTTTGAGATAATCCAATTATTGCCACGTAGCAGGTGGTCCTCTTTTCTCAGTATTGAGATTATACTAAATCTTTAGTGGATTTGTTTCACATCAGATTTTATGCAGGTCAATCAAGCAATGCATTGAATAAGTTTACATAATTGATATATTTAAACCTTTTGAGAACTTCTGTAAGGGTTCTGACTGCGCTCTGGGATTCATCTTTGAAAAAAAAGAATTTTTTGGTGCCTCCAGTGGGATTCAAACCACCATTCCTGGTTTTTATAACTGTCTATATTACACTTAAGAACTGCCTAAACCGTGCCCTGACAGGACAAGAGTGCTATTTACATATTTAGGACTATGCGTTCTTCAAAAACTGTTTATATACATATATTTATTCTTTGATTCTTGAAGGGGATTCTTGTTTGTAGGCTTGCAGAAAGCCCATTTAATTGTTTTTAATTCAACATGTCTGTCCTTACATGTGTATTGCCAAAAGAATAAAGTGATTCAAAACTGAACTATCTTGGTGATCACCCTTTATCTGCAAGTAGCTTTACTTGTCTAAAAAATAACTCTGTTTCCAACTTGCAGGGGTGGATCCCTATTTTGATATGGTGGTGCCCCAAAATAACTATTTTTTCCTATGGAAAAAAGGTTAAAGCCACAACATTGCTATAAGATGCAAAAATGGGCGATCAAACAGCGCATTCACCCAAAAATGGTATCATTAGAAACATCAGCTCAAGACGCAAAAAATAAGCCATCACACAGTCCCAGATCCCAAAAATGAGAATGCTACGGGTTACAGAACATGGCACAAAAAGTGTGATTATTTGTTTTTCAAAATTCAGAATTTTGACCTGAGGCATCACACTGTCCTGTCGGTTTTACCATATAGTGAACATAGCGACTAAAAAAAAGCAAAAAACAAACATGTAATTGTAGTTTTTTTTTTGCAATTTCACTGCAATTTCATTTTTTTCCCATTTTCCTGTACACTATTTCGTAAAATAAATGATTGCATCTGAAAGTACAACTTGTCCTGCAAAAAAAACAAGCCATCATATGTCTATATTGAAGGAAAAATAAAAAAATTATGGCTCTTGGAAGCAGGGGAGCAAAAAACAAGAATGAAAAAATTAAAAGTTGCCGGGTCATGAAGGGGTTAACATTTTAAAAATTACAAAATGGAAAACGTGCAGATGCATAAGATTGGGCACCCTGCATGGTTAGTACCTAGTGGCACCCCCTTTTGCTTGTAAACACTTTTTGTAACCATCCACGAGTCTTTCAATTCCTGTTTGAGAAATTTTTGTTCATTCTTCCTTGGAAAAGTCTTCCAAGTCCTAAAAAATTCCTGGGTTGTCTTGCATGCCCTGCTCTTTTGAGGTCTAGCTGCAGATTTTCAATGACATTCAGATCAGGGGGCTGTGAGGGTGATTGTAAAACCTTCAGCTTGCACCTTTTGAAGTGTGGATTTTGCATGCTCAAACTTTTGCATGCAGCTACATATGCTAATTACTGCTGGAAAGTCAAAGGGGTGCTGCTTCTCTCCTAAAGAGTCAGGGCCACTTTACACACACCAACTTATCTGTCCAACTTCTGAACAACTTATTGGCTGCAGTGAAATCATGGACACATTGTTCCATTTTGTGGCTGTGTTCAAATGGAACAATGTGTCCATGATTTCACTGCAGCCAATAAGTTGTTCAGAAGTTGGACAGATACCGTATATACTCGTGTATAAGCCGAGTTTTTCAGCACAAAAAATGTGCTGAAAAGTCCCCCCCTCGGCTTATACACGAGTCACTATACGGCTGAGTGTGGGGGGGCCGGTGTCCGGGGGCTGGAGCAGGCGGGGGGAGGCTGTAATATGAGCGCCCGGTCACGTGGGGCCGCTCATTAGTGCAATGCAATATGCACTGCATCCCCCTGTCCATCAGCGGCAGCTGTGCATATTATATTGCCCTCCCCCCGCCGTGGTAAATACAGGCCCCCGCTCCCCCCCGTGGTATATACAGACCCCCGCTCTCCCCCTTGTATATACAGACCCCCGCTCCCCCCTCGTGGAATATACAGGCCCCCACTCCCCCAGTAGTATATACAGGCCCCCCGCGGTAAATACAGGCCCCCCCGTTTCCCCCTGTGGTATATACATGCCCCCGGTAGATGCCGCACACCTGTAAAAGAATCGCTTTCATACTTACCCTCCTCACTGTCATCGCGCTCCTCCGGTCTCATTCCCGCTTCTACCAGGCGGCCGGCGCATCCACAATGACGTCATTGTTTCTGCGCGGTCACATGACCGGGTAGAAGCAGGAAGGAGACTGGATGGAGGACGCGCGATGACAGTGAGGAGGGTAAGTATGAAAGCGATTCTTTTACAGGTGTGCGGCATCTACCGGGGGCATGTATATACCACGGGGGGGGGCCTGTATTTACCGCGGGGGACCTGTATATACTACTGGGGGAGTGGGGGCCTGTATATACCACGAGGGGGGGAGCGGGGGGGCCTGTATTTACTGCGGGGGGCCTGTATATACTACTGGGGGAGTGGGGGCCTGTATATACCACAAGGGGGGGAGCGGGGGTCTGTATATACTACTGGGGGGAGTGGGGGCCTGTATATACCATGAGGGGGGGAGCGGGGGTCTGTATATACTACTGGGGGGAGTGGGGGCCTGTATATACTACTGGGGGGAGTGGGGGCCTGTATATACCACGAGGGGGGGAGCGGGGGTCTGTATATACATCGGGGGGGGAGCGGGGGTCTGTATATACCATGGGGGGGGGGAGAGCAGGGGCCTGTATAAACCACTAGGGAGGCTGCTGTATACTACCACAGGGGAGGCTGCTGTATACTACCACTGGGGAGGCTGCTGTATACTACCACAGGGGGAGGCTGCTGTATACTACCACAGGGGGAGACTGCTGTATACTACCACAGGGGGAGACTGCTGTATACTACCACAGGGGGAGACTGCTGTATACTACCACAGGGGGAGACTGCTGTATATTACCACTGGGGAGGCTGCTGTATACTACACTGCTGGGGGCTGTATACCTGTGCTGGGGTCCACCCTCGGCTTATACACGAGTCAATAGGTTTTCCCAGGTTTTGGGGGCAAAAGTAGGGGGGGTCGGCTTATACACGGGTCGGCTTATACACGAGTATATACGGTAAGTTGGTGTGTGTAAAGTGGCCATCATTCTGCCGACCTTTAAGAACTGCCTTTGTGGATGTGGGATGTGTAATCACAGGGCAATTTATACAGCCATGTGCAGCTAAGCAATATATGGGATGTAACTTCATTAAAAAAAAAAAGGTAAATATGTAATACCATTTTTGTGTATAACATAATAACCAATATGCAAAAGAATAAGATGCAAAATCCCATATTTCTAACAGGGCATTTTCATTAAATACATCACAAAGAAAATATTAGCTCTAGCGCCTAATGGAGTAAATACATCTTTGCGGTCAAAAACTGCAGTAAATCAGCTTCAATTCAAATGATAGAAGATATACAGCACCCAGCAGCCTCCACTAAACAGTGTAACATAGTGGTTACATTCCACTCTATGTACATCTTGCCTCTGCCCGTGCTGCAGACAGCTGATTTCTGGGGGTGCTGATCATCAACTCCGCACCAACCTGTTACTGATGATCTATGATAAGTGGAAACCCCCTTTAACTATATATAGGTTCACACTGATTTCTAGTGAGAGAAATGCCATGCCATTCTGTGGTTGCTGACTGCAAATGAATAGATTGTAATTCTTAATCCATTTACAATGGAAAACCTCAGCCTCCCTTAAAGCGTAGCTGTCATTTTAATTTTTATTCCATAAATCAATAGTACACATGAACATAAACAACTTTGTAATATTTCTCATCAGACAATTTCGTTTCTTTCTCTTTCTTTTAAAATTTTTAATTCTCAAAATTTTTAATTCCTGAGTAAAATGTTAATTTAGTGTATACAGATTTTTAAATTACCGCGATAAGAGATTGCAGTTGGATTTTGTAAAATTCTATGCAGAATGGAGAGGAGAAGAAGAAGGAGAATTTCTGTCCCTATGTCCTCCCCTGCCTCTACCCCTCCCTTTGCCTCTAGCTCCTCCCTCTGCCCCTAGCTCCCCTCTCTGCCTCTAGCTCCTCTCTGCCTCTAGCTCCATCTCTTCTCTAGCTCCCTCCTCTGGTTCTAGCTCATCCCTCTACTTCTAGCTCCTCCCTCTGCTTCTAGCTCTCCCTTCAAGCTCTTCTTCTGCCTCTAGCTCCCCTCTTTCTCTAGCTCCTCCCTCTGCCTCTAGATCCACCCTCTGCCTTTCGCTCCTCCCCTGACTCTAGCTCCTCCTTCTAGCTGTTCCTTCTGCCTCTACCTCCCCCTCTGTCTCTAGCTCCTCCCCTGCCTCTAGCTCACTCCTCTGTCTTTAGCTTCTCTCTCTGCCTCTAGCTCCTCCTTCTGCTTCTAGCTCCCCCTCTGTCTATAGCTCCTTCCTCTGCCTCTAGCTCCCCTCTGCCTCTAGCTCCTTCTCTGTCTATATCTCCTCCCTATGCCTTTAGCTGTCCCTCTGCCTCAAGGTCCTCCCTCTGCTTCTATCTCATTCCTCATCCTCCAGCTCCTCCCTCTAGCTTTTTCTCTGCCTCTAGCTCCCCCCTCTGCCTCTAGCTCCTCCCTCTGCCTCTAGCTCCCTCTCTGCCTCTAGCTCCTCCCTCTGCCTCTAGCTCCCTCTCTGCCTCTAGCTCCCTCCTCTGGTTCTAGTTCATCCCACTAGCTCCTCCCTCTGCTTCTAGCTCTTCCTTCAAGCTCTTCTTCTGCCTCTAGCTCCCCTCTTTCTTCAGCTCCTCCCTCTGCCTCTAGATCCACCCTCTGCCTTTATCTCCTCCTTCTGCCTCTAGCTCCTCTTTCTAGCTCTTCCTTCTGCCTCTAGCTCCCCTCTGTCTCTAGCTCCTCCCTCTGCCTCTAGCTCACTCCTCTGACTTTAGCTTCTCTCTCTGCCTCTAGCTCCTCCTTCTGCTTCTAGCTCCCCCTCTGTCTATAGCTCTTTCCTCTGCTCTAGCTCCTCCCTCTGCCTCTAGCTCACTCCTCTGACTTTAGCTTCTTTCTCTGCCTCTAGCTCCTCCTTCTGCTTCTAGCTCCCCCTCTGTCTATAGCTCCTTCCTCTGCCTCTAGCTCCCCCTCTGTCTCTAGCTCCTCCCTCTGCCTCTAGCTCACTCCTCTGACTTTAGCTTCTCTCTCTGCCTCTAGCTCCTCCTTCTGCTTCTAGCTCCCCCTCTGTCTATAGCTCTTTCTCTGCCTCTAGCTCCCCCTCTGTCTCTAGATCCTCCCTCTGCCTCTAGGTCACTCCTCTGCCTCTAGCTCCTTCCTCTGCCTTTAGCTCCTCCTTTGCCAAAAGCTCCCCCTCTGTCTATAGCTTCTCTCCCCCACTAACTCTATCACCTCCCTCCTTACTGCTAATGTCGGTAGCATCTTCTTTCTCAGTAATATAAAAATCTGTATTCACTAAATACAGATTTTACCCAAAAATTGATAATTTTGAGAATTAAAGATCATACCAAGTGGAGAAAGAAGGCAATTGCTCTGATAAGTTCTATTGCAAAGTTTCTATTGTACTATTTACTTATAAAATAAAATTAAAACAATGGTTAGGCTTTAAAAAGGAGCTGTCACCAGTTTAATTGTGACTAGTTTTTTGCTCTTATTTCATTCCTGCTGCCCCTCTGAGTATTCCATTTCTCTTTTTTAAGGGCTTTTTTATTTTCTCTATTTACCGTAGTCATTTTTATACTCTTCACCAAAGGAGACATCGTTCACTCTTAAGACGTGTTTTAGGTTGTTCTCTACTATTTTGTAACAGGCCAAGGGAATTGGCATATAGGGCGCACTCAATAAAAAGACCCTATATCTTTAGGCAACTGAAGATTTAAAAAAAATAAAAATAAAACAAAAACCCCCAGGATATTTGGGACGTACAATAACAGCAAAAAAACTGTCCCTTTCCACCTAGGTGACCAACCATCTTTCTTGCTTCCTTGCTTAGCAAAGTCCAAGAGGACCAAACGTTGAAATTGACATCGGTGTGATATAAATAATAGCGGTGACATAAATATGGTACAATATGATAATTGAAGAATTCTGAAATAAATTAGCTAAATTGCAGAGCTGTGCGTGTCATGGTTTTCCAATCATGAATGAACAGGACACATTAATTCTCATAAATGAAACACAAGACAATCAATGAGATTGCAGCCGTTTCTCCCTGGAAATAGTAACAACTATTAGCCTAATGGTGTTCTGCTATATTTCTACACATACTTTTATTTTCAAACATGAACATGTAGTTCTGCCCATTGTGTCGCAGTAATAGCCATACAGAATGTGCTTTTGTCTGGAGGTATCACAATAAAGAACATGTTTTGTAGCAAGTTGATTCTTTATGTGCTGACAGAATGAAACGGCAGACATTGTCATTTGACATAAGATATGCTTTTATTGTTAGAAACAGGGACAATTTGGAGATTGATATTAATACCCAGGTATTGTGTTAACAAGACACAATTCTTATTTTCCAAAATTAATGACTTTGTGAATCATTTTGACCCTGTTGACACTAAGTATAAATGTTATTTTACTTTCAGCTTCACAGAAGGTGATAACTGATGTCATTGATTAATTATACATTCTATCCCCCAAAACATCAGAACCACTATCAATCCATATTACAACAGGAACCAACCTGCCAGAATGTTAACCGAGAGGACAGAAGATAATGGCATGTATGTTGTTATCAGTGTTAAGAACAATAGCTGCAATGGATAGTTGGCTTTATACCCCAATTAATTCTATCGGTGCCTGACAATTAACTTATAAAGGAGTCCACTAGGTTCTATAATTATGATACTCACACTACTACAACATGCAGCAATGTTTTCCTACTAAAACTGGTGGTATAGCCAACAAAGCCTCCACCTGCATTGCAGTGTCAACAATACCGGAGTTTTTCGGAAAAGCCAGGGTTAGGTTAAAGGGAATCTGTCAGCAGGTTTTTGCTACCATATCTGAACGCAGCATGAAGTAGGCAAAGAGACCCTGAAACCAATAATGTAATACTTAGTTTATTGGGTGCCGCCATTCTGACACAATCAGAGTTTTTAGATTTAGCAGTGCTGCACAGCTGAGAAAACTAACCACATCCTCACCAAGTTATATATGTACAGTGTCTATAGACAGTAAGCTGCTTTTCAAAGGAGGAGGTGAATTTGAATAAAAGAGATAGTCACAACAATGATATCACAAGTTGATAAAGCATTCAATATAATTAAACAACACACAGCTTAACATGCAACATATTGATGGATTCTGTGTTTTAACCCCTACGGGCCCTTTACATACGGCTACATTTCTAGGGTGGCTACAGGTAACTTACTGGTTGCAGTGAAATCATGGAGAGATGATTCCATTTGTACACAGCAACAAGATAGAACCTTTCTCCATGATTTCACTGCAACCAGTAAGTTACCTGTAGCCACCTAGAAATGTAGCCGTGTGTAAAGGGGCCCTACCTCATACTGCTCTCAGATTACATAGCAAAAATCTGCTGACAGATTCCATTTAAATAACAACATCCTAAAACTGACAATTTAGAAGAAGGTCATGGCTTGGAGCATTTTTTATTGCACTGGTGGGTTAAAGCCTTAATGTAAGTAAAAGGTCATTTTAGCTCTCTTTTTAATGAGTTTTAAAATTAAATAGATTTTAATTAAATCCTTATACGTTCCTAACTCTGATAATTTAGTGTATAAGTCAATGACTGTTGTATAGGCAAAGAAGGTTATGGACTTACTTATGGAAATGAACAGTTCACCAGCCGCAAACCTATAGAGACCCTAGACTGGAGCTTGAAGCTGGAGACTACAGCACCTTTCAGACATGAGCGCTGTTAAGGTACCGTTTCACAGGGGGCGACGTTGAAGCGATGTCATCCGCGATTTTGCGTGAGCGAGCACGTTTTTTACAGTTTGCCAAGATCGCTTTTGAGATGTCACACGTAGAGATAATGTGTGCAACCACCGACGATCCGGGGTTTCGGATATCGCCTGAACAACACCAGAAGCGATGTTGCCGGTCGTGATCGCCGTATCACACAGCACAACCACATCATCAATGTGGGCGTCCTGTTTGACACAGCCCAGAAGATAGGCTTACCAGAGTTTGTTTTACCGCGCCCCTACCACTCCAATTGGTCGCCACAACTGCATTACCATTAGTCAGCCTTGTCTGGCAAGATAGCGCTTACCTTAACGCCTTTGCCCTTTATCCCATCTCGCTATTGAAGTGTGTTGGCATTTGTAGAGGCTTCTGCAAAACACTGCGGCGTCGCAAAGTGTCACATGGTAACACTCCTGCGTAGGACGTGGCCTTATTGAGGGGTATCAGATGTGTGTATTCATTGGAATATGTGACACATGTTGGATCAGAGCTTGCTGTTACCACCAATGAGACTTGAACATGACCACATCTATGTATTTTTAGGCGTCACTAAACCAATCGTTAGGTCGCAAGGTTTTATTTTACGTCAACACGCGCCAAGCTACACGCCATATGAAAAGGGTGCTGACTTCAATGGCGCTCCTTGTTTGAAGTTGTTTAATGACACTAGAGAAGAAGTCAATGAGTCTACTGATGAAAGCACGGATAATCAAATATGGCACCTTGGCCACGGACAGCCAATTGGAACGCACTATTCTCCACCAATCACCGCAGATGGGCCACAGAAAAAACAACGCCCAGGTACGCCTACAGCCTTCATTTTGCAATCATTGAAATCGCAAAAAACATTGTTATCGTGGGTCACACGGCACGAACCTGCCAAATCGCTTGGGCAACATTGCCAGGTTTCTGGACAATGTAAGTAACTCGCAACCAGCGATTTATCGCCGTTGAATTGTCCTGTTACATGGCACAACGCACTTGCGATGTCGCACAACCAACGAGTTTTTAGCGATGTTGCGGGCGATATCGACCCGTGTACACAATTGTGGACACACAATGTTATAGTGGCTGCATGGAGGAATAAATCTTTTTATTGCTTTTCTCTGTTGTGGATATATTAGCAATCAAAGTATTTGGTACATAACAATTACCTTTTTTTTTTAAATCTAAGTGGGTGTTACAAGATAGAATAAGTACACACCTCCAGTGAAAACTATTTAACAATACCCACTTGAACTTAACAAACGTGAATTCATTAGGTGCCAAGTACTTTGATTGCTAATTAGTGATGAGTGAGTGTAATCATTACTATTCGCACGAATAGTAAGGTATTCGCGATACTCGTTACTCGGCGAGTGTAGCTTGTGAGTGATGTGTCCATCGTTATCGATCTGACATATTGCCGACTCCCTTCACTACATAAAGTGAGCTGGAACCTCAGGAGAACCGATTGGATGTCTGGCTCTCTCTGGGTGGGGCACTGCAATTTGATTTATGTAGTTCAAATGTGAAAAAGGCCACCCTCCTGCCCTGTACCGGAATACTCATTATATGGCCGGGTGTGTGTCATTGACTTACATTGTACTTGCTATTAGGACAAATATGCAAGTGTTAAAAAGTACTCGTAACGAGTATAGCGAGTGCAAATATTACGCCACTCACTCTTCACTATTGCTAATATCTTCGCAACGGACAGGCGGAATTAATAAAAGATAGAAACATTTTATTTTACTCTGCAACTACTACATTGTATGTCCAGTTCAATATGACAAATTTGATGACAGGTCCTCTTAATAAATAATAATAATACTAATCTTTATTTATATAGCGCCAACATAATCCGCAGCACTTTACAATACAGTGGGTCGCTTTACAATTTATTGGATTTAAACATGTTATCCAATTAAGGACCGCCCTTAAACATTAAACATTTGGGTGGTTCTCATTCTGTTCTGCATTGACGTTCTTAAGCATCACTAATTTGTATAGCAGCTGCACATCGTAGTGTAACTGTGGGGGAATACAGCTGGCTGTCAGACACAACTAGACTTCCTGCAGGAAAGACAAACACGATTTATACCGGTATATAGTATACCAATTAGGAAGAGATTGAGAAGCACTTACCGCACTTCCTCCTTCGGACCCACAGATTATGTGATCTCTGGGTGTAGGTGGAGTACAGGAGCTCCTTTGTCCTAGGAAGTCCAGACAGTTCACCTGTGCAAAGATTATTTTCTGCTCTAACTGGGGCTAATATACCAGCCCTAGTTACAGTTGAAATCAACAATGAAAGAAAATGTATTAATATGCCCAAATGCTCCAAAAGTTTTTAACTGCAGTTTTTATTTTGAAAAAGGGCTCAGTTTGAGCCATAATAAAACTTCTTGCCGTGTGGAGTGTGCTTGGAGTGCAACCTTGTAGGGTGGAACTTCTCCTCTCCTGAAGCATTGCATCCTTTTTAAATGTTTATCTTCCATTCCATTATCTTAAAGTGATACCTGACATTATTTTCACTGACTGGGTGGTGTCAAGGCGTGTAGGGACATATCCCGTTAATACGTGGACACACCGTTTTCAGGTATATTTATACATTTATCAGGAAAAGTACCAGAGGAAAATGCATTATTCTGTGAAAAGTTGTTCAAGGATTGACATGGGGAGTACACATTTTAACCAACACAGACATGTAAGGAGAGATGCTTTGTACTATTACAATATTGAATAGCAACCAGCCTGCCTGAGCAATCACCACTTTGAATTCTTCACCTTCCATGACTTTTTGTCTGTCTTTGTGGTCTTATACTGTAACGCAGGACACAAAACCCTATTATTATTTTGACAAATACGGATAGTTGCTTGTTCCTAAGCAACTGTAAATCTTAAAGGTATTATAATAAATAGAAAACTCACAAATGTACAGGAAAAATATACAAAGAAAGTAATACATATTCTATAGAGGACGCTTAACCTGCATCCAGAAGACCTACTGTGATGGCCTTGGTTACCATAGTATATTCATTAACAGATCAGGCAACAGTAACTCCTTCCTATCCTGAAAATGAAAGACTTTGCAAGGCTTTCTTATGCCTAGAATTTTTGGCTGCATAAGCATAAAGCAAGAACATCATATATCTTAATATATGCTTAGGTAATCTATATAGAACTGGGAATTTGAGAAGGGATTTTGCAGAAACACTCAATAATTACCGTGAAGGTCTATTAACAGCAAAACTGGTTTGTTTTATGGCTGCACATATATTACTTCTTCCTATCGCACATTGATTTATGGGGTGAAAGCTCTCACAATGAACCATGTTATGATATTACATTACATTCATATCCCATGAGATTTTTGTCATTAGCTGCTATGCCTGACAATTTTTATATAACTCACAGATTCATATCCTACACAAGGATGACTGACTAAAAATAATATTCAAAGACCCTCCCTTGCTGTGCTACAGGCAGCCTCCCAATTTAAGAAACATCATGGTCCGAAGTTCGATGCCCTCAGATACACCAAGAGGAACTTATCCATGTAATGGGATGAGCTGCAAGACCTGTGCTCACATAGAAACCAGATACCAGATTCAGATCCCCAACTCACAAGAGGATTACAAGATTTCTGGGACATTCACATGCTCCTCTTCCAATGTTGTGTATTTAATTATGTACACTTTATGTCCTGTGGGGACTTTTTTTTTACATTGGTGAGACTGGACAACGGCTAAGAGAAAGGATGAAGTCTTATTGTCACACAATTACACACAAGAAAAATCTATTTTCCAGTAGCCAAACATTTTTCTAATCAAGGACATAACATTGAAAATATGAAAGTTGCAATTTTGAGAGGTAATTTCAAATTACAAAAACATGAAAGGGTCTGTGAATCCAAATTTATTAGAACTTTTGACTGCATCCAAAAAGGGTTAAACCTAATTGATGGATTTATGACTCATTATAACATCTGAAGAATGTTGTTCAAAGACACTGAAGCCTTAAGACACCAGGTTTTCTTTTAAATTAGAGTCATAAAAACTTTGACATCACTAAGCCTGGCTGATTAAGGATCCTCTCCAGGCTTTATTTTGTTTATTTAGTTAAATGTCCATTCATTGCAGATGTTCATGTATATATTTTGAGTTTCTTTCAAAATTTTTTCAAACCATGCCTGATGAAGAGACCTAAGACGTCTCAAAAGCTCGCCTTGTAACATGACTTATTTTATTTTTGTTAGCCATTAAAAGGTATCATAACTACAAGATTATCATCTTGTTTCTCACACTGAGAGCACTCAACATTTTATTTTTCTTTAACTAACAATTATAGTGTAAAGAACACAATAATGCAATGATCCAAAAATCTTTTATCCATATTTTATTCACAACAGAACATGTGGCACATATCAGAAGTTGAAAAATGCACACTTTTCCATTTTATTCAAAAAACGTAACTAATTTCCAAATTGATGCCAGCAACACACATCCAAAAAATTGGCATAGGTTTTACAAAAGTCTGGAAAAGTAAGTGGTACTAATAAAAAACAGCTGGAGGATCAATTTCCAAGTCACATGATTTTATATAAAAGGAGGATGTTTGAGAAGCAGAGACTCTAACAAGCAAAGATGGTCAGAGGTTCACCAATCTGTGAACAGCTGCATCTAAAAATTGTAGAACAATTTCAGAAAAATAACGCTCCTCAATCTACTTATGTAATCGGGAGTTTGGAATTGGGCACTGTAGCCGATTCCCAAGCTCCTTTGCGGCACTGCGAGCGATGACGCGCAGCGTCATCGTGAAGCCGCAGCCGCACTACCGTTAAAAAATAAAAAAAATATGCTCACCTCTCCCCGACCCCCCGTGTCTCCCGCCGTCTTCCTGCAGGCTACCGATGGCTCCCGGTGTCTGCAGAGGTCTTCTACTGCAGTACAGGACCTGCGGTGATGTCACAGTCACGTGACACCAGCTTACTCCATGGTAACCTCCGGTCACGTGACTCTGACATCACCGCAGGTCCTATACTGCAGTAGACGACCTCTGCAGACACCGGGAGCCTGCAGGAAGACGCAGGAGACGGCGGGGGCTCTGGGTGAGGTGAGCATAAACTTTTTTTAACCCCTGCCTTGCAGGGGCGCCGGTGCTCCCTGACTTCCCCCCCCTCCTCACCCGCAGCCTACTATAGGGGTGGCCGTGCAGCATCCCCCCCAACCTCCGGTCCTCAGCAGCAGCTAAAGGGGCGGCGGTGCTGGCCTCTGACAGCACCCCCCTCCGCCCCCACCACCACACACGCCTGTATACTCTGCCACCACCACAGACGCCTGTATACTCTGCGCCACCACCACAGACGCCTGTATACTCTGCCGCCACCACAGACACCTGTATACTCTGCCGCCACCACCACAGACGCCTGTATACTCTGCTGCCACCACCACAGACGCCTGTATACTCTGCCGCCACCACCACAGACACCTCTATACTCTGCCACCACCACAGACGCCTCTATACTCTGCTACCCCCACAGAGCCGCCTCTATACTCTGCTACCCACAGAGTCCGCCTCTATACTCTGCTACCCACAGAGCCACCTCTATACTCTGCTACCCACAGAGCCGCCTCTATACTCTGCTACCCACAGAGCCACCTCTATACTCTGCTACCCACAGAGCCGCCTCTATACTCTGCTACCCACAGCTGCTCTATACTCGCCACCACCACAGCCGCCTCTATAATCTGCTACGCACAGAGCCGCCTCTATAATCTGCTACGCACAGAGCCGCCTCTATACTCTGATACGCACAGAGCCGCCTCTATACTCTGCTACCACAGAGCCCCTCTATACTCTGCTACCCACAGAGCCACCTCTATACTCTGCTATCCACAGAGCCGCCTCTATACACACAATTCATTTCACCATGCTCCCGATGCAATTGCATCGGGCCTTTTTACTAGTATAAAATAATGAAGACTTTGACTACATCACCTTCTACAGTACATAATATAATCATCGAAACATTCAAAGACTCTGGAGAAAGCCATGTGGCAAGTCCGAGGGTCAGCATTAAATATTCATGATCTACAGGCCTTTAACCATTTGGTCATGCAAATCACTGTATAGACTAGGAGTATTTTAAAAATAATATCCTGTGAATACAGTTTGCAGTACAATCCACAAATGTAAGTTAATGCTCCGTTATTTAATGAATATACAAGATTCTGGAAAACTACTGCTTCGCTGGGCCAAACTCATGTAAAATTGACTGTTCTATGGTCAGATGAATCAAAGTTTGAAATTTTTTATGGAAAGTTCGGATGCCAAGTCCTGTGGACTGAGGAGGAGAAGCGCCATCCAGCTTGCCATTTTTTTGCTATATGTTGCTGCCATCAATTTCTAAATTAGTTATTCTTTTTTTTTTAATGAAATGGAAAAAATGTCTAAACTTTCACCTTCTGATCCGAGTTTTATGTTCTGGGTGAATAAAATCATCATATTGTTTTTTCTTTACATTTTATAGATCTTCCCAACCTTTTTGTAAATACTTGAATTTTTCACAAAATACGGTAAGAATTTTAGAGTATCTTTTTCTCTAATACTCTGTCAATACTGTGTCATTTTCTCCTTTATGGACTAATGGGTGTTTCCAGTTGGCGTGTGTGTCTTTGTGGCTTTCCAATCAGTTCTGCCACTGTTAGACTGTGTATGGATACCCCCGACTGAAAAGAAAAATGGTTACCTAACCTATTTCTAAATGTTTAAAAGGAATCTGTCAGGTGATTTTGTAGTGCAATACTAATGGTATCCTGAAAAGGGGCATGGGCGGCCTTTTTAGGACCAGTATTTTATTGATCTACCTTCTTCTGTTACCTGGCTGTTAACTCTGGAAAATTCAGTGTTGTGCACCAGCTAGTCAAGCGTATGTGAATGCAAACTGATTATGCATTGCCCCCCCACGACAATAATCCCTCCCACCTCTCCCATGCTGATATTAGAAATAATAAAAATCTTCACTGTCACTTACTATCATTGCTGACAGGTGGACATGGGAGGAGTGCATAATCTGTTTGGATTTACATATGCTTGACTAGCGAGCATGCAAAACTAAAAACTCCGGAGCCAGTGGCGTAACTTGAAGCTCATGGGCCCCGATGCGAAAGCTCCAACGGGCCCCCAATTATTACAAATCTTTAACAGCAATAGTCTTTTTCTATAGGCCAAAGGGACTTTTGGGGCCCCCTAGGCTCCAGGGCCCGGGTGCGATCGCAACCCCTGCACCTGTTGTAGTTACGCCCCTGTCCGGAGCTTACAGCAAGACAACTGGAGAACAAGCTACAGGAATAAAAGTTACTGATCCTGAAAGGTCTGCTTAAACACTATTTCAGGATACCATTAGTGCTGTACTAGAAACTCACCTGGCAGATTCCCTTTTAGATGAATGGCAAAAGAACAGCAGGTGCTGTATTCTAGTAAAATATGCTCCTGAATACGCAATATAAATTGCAAGTATGTTGCAAAAACAGGCATCCCAGGACTGGTGACAGGCCTTCTTTAATTAAAGAGGAACATTAAAACATGTAATTGCTGGAACATGTAATCAGCAGTCCCAAAATTCTACCGTACATTAACCCACAAAGGCACTTGTTTATAGTTACAAAGCCTCATATAGAATAATGTTAGTTTTGTTATTTTTTTAACTGACTTGTAAACCATAGAAAAGTCATTTATTGCATTCTATACTTAAATACTTATATACTCATTTATTGTATTCTTGTCCTAATGGACAAGAGCTAAAAATCCTCCAGGATTGGAGCAAAGAAGGTAAGTATTACTTATATGTAGTGGCTAAAAAAGAGTGGTCATCCGATTAATCATCAGACATAGGAAGCCATAGGCATATCAGCTGCATGATTACATTTTACATAATGCAGAAATCCAAATAGAGATGTTTCAAGCAATTAGTAAACTACTTAGACTAGTTGTTCCAAATTTCGTATCTGGCATCACAGTCTATGTTTCCATGTTTAATTCATTGTTTTTGACAACTAGAGTCACAGTTTTTGAGCAAAGCCTCCCTAAAAATAGAATTAAATATTCAAGCTTTCACCGGCATCATTGAAATTGTCAATACATACGGCTCGAAGCATAATTCAGCAAAGCTATTCTACATTTTTCATGTGCCAATAATTTAATTTATATCATTTATATTCTGAACCTAGAATGATGTTCTCAGGAATTCAGGACGCATTTAGGAGAGTGCTTGGAACAAATGACAGTTTTTGTTTTTAGAATTTCAGAAAATTGATTTTCAGCGTGTGCCAGCACAGTATATTCTGCTTCTACAATGTAGTTTATAAAACTAAATCACACATTTCCATAGCAGCTTTTTCTCTAATGGAGTATACAGTGACCCTGTTGCATTAGGACTAGTAAAATAGTTCTAGTTATTCCTCTACAAAAATTTAAAGGGGTGTTCTAGGACTTATTTAATGTTACCTCCACCAGTAAGCTGACTGAAGGGACGGCAATGCTCTGCATACCACTACATGCCTTTCATTCTTTATACCAGACTCAGAGACATAGATTACAGCTCAGTCCTATTCACATGAAGAATGTACAGAACTGTGCCTTGAAAGCAATATAACTTTTCAGTTAGATGATCGGTGGAGGGGATGAGGAGTCAGCATTCACTATTCTGTTGGGAAGGTAGTTCATCAAAATCAAAGTCCTATTAAACCACTTTAAATATTGCTTACCTGTATAAATACTGATGCTGTCTAAAATGATGTTGCTGCTTAATGTGCTAATGTTTATAACAATATAAAAGCCCTTGCTGTACTATGGATCAAGGTTGTATAGAATGGTAATACAGCCTACATAGAAATCTTTAGGCCCATGGTCTCCAAGTTGGTCGGATTTCATACAGGCATTTTTACACTAGGACTACACAGTGCAACACTGAAATCGTGTAATATTATCTTGTAATATCACATCTATCGATTCCCTATAATGTCACCTTGCAAACCTGCAATATTCTATGACTGTGTGACCGAGTTGACCATGTTTACAAATTTGATACATTTTCTGCTGGCGGTCACAAGTCACATGTGACCTACTTGCAAATCGGATGCAACTGCGACTTGTGTGTGTGACCTCTGTAAGGCTGCTTTCACACAGCGATTTTCTGTGATCCGTGGCTGTCCGTTGTAAAACGGACAGCCACGGATCAGATTTTGGCCCCATGTTATCCTATGGGCACGGATCACATCGGATTTGGCCTTATTGGCATCCGATTTTTGTCGGATCCGATCCTGGCCGATTTTTTGCTGTGCCCAAAATCGCAGCCTGCTGCGATTTTTGGCACAGCGGGTCAGATCGGACCGAATTGGATCCGACCTGATCCGCGCCAAATAACATGGGGCCTATGGAGCGCGGGTCCGAGAAAACAGCTGATGTCTCCTCGGACCCGATGTTAGTGCACTGAGCATGCTCAGTACACTAACACCGCTCTGTGCCATCTAATATCACTTCTGCAATGTATATTCATACATTGCAGAAGTGATATCCAGTTAAATGAAAGGGTTAAAAATAAAAAAATCATTATCCTCACCTCTCCACGATCCAGCGATGCCTCCTGCGCTCTGTGCGTCTAGGACCTGGCCTGACGTCACAGTTGAGTCACATGACCGGTTACCGCGGTAACCGGTCATGTGACTGTGACATCACGCCAGGTCCTGTTGATCAGAAGAAGAAGCTGGAAGCACCGCGGGTGTCGTGGAGAGGTGAGAATAATGATTTTTTTATTTTTAAAGGCCTGGAAAGAGGGGAACAAAGGGGGCAAAAGAGGGGGCGAAATAGGGGGCAAAGAGGGGTCCGAAAGAGGGGGCAAAGAGGGGAGACAGAGGGGGCAAAGAGGGGGAGACAGAGGGGACAAAGAGCTGTCGAAAGAGGGGAGACAGAGGGGAGACAGAGGGGGCAAAGAGGGGGAGACAGAGGGGACAAAGAGCGGTCGAAAGAGGGGAGACAGAGGGGGCAAAGAGGGGAGACAGAGGGGGCAAAGAGGGAGCAGAGAGAGGAGGATAGAAAGGTGACAGGAGGAGCAGGGATAGGATCCAGACTGATGCTGCAAAATATCGGAATCGGATGCCTATTTGGCATCCGATTGCAGTCATCAGTTTGGATCCGATGCTGTCCGAGGGGAGCAGCAAAAAGTCTGATCCCCTCAGACAGCACAAAAACGCAGTGTGAAAGCAGCCTAAGACATGGCCATCAGTGTTTACATCAAAATCACAGCTCTAAAATAGTTGTCTGAGAACAGGTTGCACACATTTTTTTTGGTGCATGACTTTCCTGGGAATTGCTGTCGAGCAGCACATATAAAAGATACTTTTTTTTTTGAGGGTGGGACATTATAGTTCTACATGGAGATTCTACACATCTGCACACCTAAATCTTCAGGAATACTCTGAGATGCCATGTGGCCTAAATCTCTCCAGTTTGACTGCAAGATTGATCAGTTACACCTGTTGTAAAGCAACAACTTACCAATTCATATGCACTTTTATGAAGGCGCCAATGAATCATGGAAGTAGATGCAGTTACATATTATTCATACCTTCACACCAGTGTTTACTGAGTACTCCAACACTTGGGTACATTGTGGAGTGCAAAGTAAAAGGTAGATAAATGGGAAACAGCAAACAATTGAGCGTTGATGTAGAAAAGTGTGCTTCATTGGTGCTGAGGACCATAGGATTCTACTATTGGAGATGATGGTTGCAGTGAGTTCATTCTTCCACATAACAGTTTGTATTCCCAAGTAAAATCTGCAAGATTTCTCCATTATCTCTGCATTCCCAAGGCAGAAAAGATGAGTGATTATTGCTTCATTCTTCCCTTCACGTTTAATTCATGTTAGTGTGCATTCAGCCCCAGAGCTTCCAGGACCTTCACTCAAACTCTAGAATTCATTTAATCTATAATTAAAAGAGTACCCCAGATATGGACAAGAAGGGTCAGGAAAAAGACAGTACTGATTGCCTTTACTAAATCAACTATAAATGGTTCTTGACAGCTTTCAACATTTCCTCTTCACAGTTCAGTACATGGTCATAGAGGTCCTAGTCTCCTCTACTTGGCTAAGATGTGCAATGAATTACATTTTGGACCCTTCCTTCCTTTATTTCCAGTAGAATTATTTCTATTGTTACTTTTCTAACAAATCACCTTATTTTCGGTATACAAGAAAGCCCACAGGAATGCTCTTGAGCATAATATATAATTTATTACTCCTATCAGCTCATACCCTATTTAGGCACCCAGCATATCACCATCTGAAGAGCACAGCTATCTGTTATCCTGCCTTCTGACAGATATACCCCAGCACGATTAGAGGAATGATTAATTTCTTTCTATGAACCGAGTAGGGACGTGTGACAAGAAGATTATTCATAGTAGATGAAAACTGTATGAAAAGGTCCATAGTAAGCAATGTCTACTTTTATACAGTTGGTCATTCTGGTCGTATTAAAATAACAGTGAAGTTATCATTTTCCTATATAGAGATACTCCAATACTTTGGCCGATCTGAGCAGTCAGCGTGGTAATCACAGCAAGTGTGGTGATGAAGCAATCAGTTTCATCTGTCAAAAAGATGTATTTCACAATTATTCTTGGTCTACAGTTAACTCTAGTCCACCATTAATACTGCCATTTATGCAAAATGAATACATGTTGGACAGATTCTAGATGCAGTACGTTTTCCAATTCAGGCCACGTTTTATACAACAACTCTGATATACTTTGTAGTGTTTGTCTTTATATGGTGACATGTTATAATATTACATCTTATATTTAGAGAATATAGCAGTTCAAATGTAACCGTACATGTCCCTATACAGTGTCTCTACACAGTGTCCCGCGTTGGTGACACTGGTGACATTCAGTTGTTATTCATAATTTACTAGTAGGAAAAAAGAAGAAAGATGCTGCAGAATTGTTATTCCATAGGAAATATAAATATTTACTAAAACAGTCGTGTAAGAAATGCTGATAGAATCCAAACCAAAGATTTCTTCCCCATCTCCCCATACACATAAATGAGGGATTGGTATGGAGAGGGGAGGAAGGTGCTGCAATTCAACCACATAAATGAGGGATTGCTATGGAGAGAGAGAAGGAAGGTGCTGCAATTCAACCACGTAAATGAGAGATTGCTATGGAGAGAGGGGAGGAAGGTGCTGCAATTCAACCACATAAATGAGGGATTGCTATGGAGAGAGAGAAGGAAGGTGCTGCAATTTCAACCACGTAAATGAGGAGATTGCTATGGAGAGAGGGGAGGAAGGTGCTGCAATTCAACCACATAAATGAGGGATTGCTATGGAGAGAGAGGAGGAAGGTGCTGTAATTCAACCACATAAATGAGGGATTGCTATGGAGAGAGGGAGGAAGTGCTGTAATTTAACCACATAAATGAGGGATTGCTATGGAGAGAAGGGAGGAAGGTGCTGTAATTCAACCACATAAATGAGGGATTGCTATGGAGAGAGAGGAGGAAGTGCTGCAATTCAACCACATAAATGAGGGATTGCTATGGAGAGAGAGGAGGAAGGTGCTGCAATTCAACCACATAAATGAGGGATTGTTATGGAGAGAGGGAGTAAGCTGCTGTAATTAACCACATAAATGAGGGATTGCTATGGAGAGAAGGGAGAAGGTGCTGTAATTCAACCACATAAATGAGGGATTGCTATGGAGAGAGGGAGGAAGGTGCTGCAATTCAACCACATAAATGAGGGATTGCTATGGAGAGAGAGGAGGAAGGTGCTGCAATTCAACCACATAAATGAGGGATTGCTATGGAGAGAGGGGAGAATATGCTGTAATTTAACCACATAAATGAGGGATTGCTATGGAGAGAAGGGAGGAAGGTGCTGTAATTCAACCACATAAATGAGGGATTGCTATGGAGAGAGAGGAGGAAGGTGCTGCTAATTCAACCACATAAATGAGGGATTGCTATGGAGAGAGAGGAGGAAGGTGCTGTAATTCAACCACATAAATGAGGGATTGCTATGGAGAGAGGGGAGAATAGCTGTAATTTAACCACATAAATGAGGGATTGCTATGGAGAGAAGGGAGGAAGGTGCTGTAATTCAACCACATAAATGAGGGATTGCTATGGAGAGAGAGGAGGAAGGTGCTGCAATTCAACCACATAAATGAGGGATTGCTATGGAGAGAGAGGAGAAGGTGCTGCAATTCAACCACATAAATGAGGGATTGTTATGGAGAGAGGGGAGTAAGTGCTGTAATTTAACCACATAAATGAGGGATTGCTATGGAGAGAAGGGAGGAAGTGCTGTAATTCAACCACATAAATGAGGGATTGCTATGGAGAGAAGGGAGGAAGGTGCTGCAATTCAACCACATAAATGAGGGATTGCTATGGAGAGAGAGGAGGAAGGGTGCTGCAATTCAACCACATAAATGAGGGATTGCTATGGAGAGAGGGGAGGAATATGCTGTAATTTAACCACATAAATGAGGGATTGCTATGGAGAGAAGGGGAGGAAGGTGCTGTAATTCAACCACATAAATGAGGGATTGCTATGGAGAGAGGGGAGGGAAAGGTGCTGCAATTCAACCACATAAATGAGGGATTGCTATGGAGAGAGAGAAGGAAGGTGCTGCAATTCAACCACATAAATGAGGGATTGCTATGGAGAGAGAGAAGGAAGTGCTGCAATTCAACCACATAAATGAGGGATTGCTATGGAAGAGAGGGAGGAAGGTGCTGCAATTCAACCACATAAATGAGGGATTGGCTATGGAGAGAGAGGAGTAAGGTGCTGCAATTCAAGCACATAAATGAGGATTGGTATGGAGAGAGGGGAGGAAGGTGCTGCTAATTCAACCACATAAATGAGGGATTGCTATGGAGAGAGGAGGAAGTGTGCTGCAATTCAACCACATAAATGAGGATTGTATGGAGAGAGGAGTAAAGTGCTGCAATTCAACCACATAAATGAGGGATTGCTATGGTGAGAGGGGAGTAAGGTGCTGCAATTCAACCACATAAATGAGGATTGCTATGGAGAGAGGGAGGAAGGTGCTGCAATTCAACCACATAAATGAGGGATTGCTATGGAGAGAGGGAGGAAGGTGCTGCAATTAAACCACATAAATGAGGATTTCTATGGTGAGAGGGGAGTAAGTGCTGCAATTCAACCACATAAATGAGGGATTGCTATGGAGAGAGGAGAGGAAGGTGCTGCAATTCAACCACATAAATGAGGGATTGCTATGGAGAGAGGGGAGGAAGGTGCTGCAATTCAACCATATAAATGTGGGATTTCTATGGTGAGAGGGGAGTAAGGTGCTGCAGTTCAACCACATAAATGAGGATTGCTATGGAGAGAGGGGAGTAAGGCACTGCAATTCACCACATAAATAAGAGATTGGTATGGAGAGAGAGGAGGAAGGTGCTTGCAATTCAACCACATAAATGAGGGATTGGTATGGAGAGAGAGGAGTAAGGTGCTGCAATTCAACCACATAAATGAGGATTGCTATGGAGAGAGAGAGGAAGGTGCTGCAATTCAACCACATAAATGAGGGATTGCTATGGAGAGAGGGGAGGAAGGTGCTGCAATTCAACCACATAAATGAGGGATTGGTATGGAGAGAGGGAGTAAGGTGCTGCAATTCAAGCACATAAATGAAGGATTGCTATGGAGAGAGAGAAGGAAGGTGCTGCAATTCAACCACATAAATGAAGGATTGCTATGGAGAGAGGAGAAGGAAGGTGCTGCAATTCAACCACATAAATGAGGGATTGCTATGGAGAGAGGGGAGGAAGGTGCTGCAATTCAACCACATAAATGAGGGATTGGTATGGAGAGAGAGGAGTAAGGTGCTGCAATTCAAGCACATAAATTAGGGATTGCTATGGAGAGAGAGAAGGAATGTGCTGCAATTCAACCACATAAATGAGGGATTGGTATTTGGGGAGAGGGGAGGAAGGTGCTGCAATTCAACCACATAAATGAGGATTGCTATGGGAGAGAGAGAGGAAGGTGCTGCAATTCAACCACATAAATGAGGGATTGGTATGGAGAGAGGAGTAAAGTGCTGCAATTCAACCACATAAATGAGGGATTGCTATGGAGAGAGGGAGAATGTGCTGTAATTTAACCACATAAATGATGTATTGCTATGGAGAGAGGGGAGGAAGGTGCTGTAATTCAACCACATAAAAGAGGATTGCTATGGAGAGAGGGAGTAAGCCGCTGTAATTCAACCACATAAATGAGGAATTGCTATGAGAGAGGGGAGTAAGCTGCTGTAATTCAACCAGTAAATGAGGGATTGCTATGGAGAGAGGGGAGTAAGCCGCTGTAATTCACCAATAAATGAGGGATTGCCATGGAGAGAGGGAGGAAGGTGCTGTAATTCAACACGTAAATGAGGATTGCTATGGAGAGAGAGGAGTAAAGTGCTGTAATTCAACCACATAAATGAGAGATTGCTATGGAGAGAGAGGAATAAAGTGCTGGAATTCAACCACATAAATGAGGGATTGCTATGCAGAGAGAGGAGTAAAGTGCTGCAATTTAACCAGATAAATGAGGGATTTCTATGGTGAGAGGGGAGTAAGCCGCTGTAATTCAACCACATAAATGAGGGATTGCTATGGAGAGAGGGGAGTAAAGTGCTGCAATTTAACCACATAAATGAGGGATTGGTATTGTGAAAGGGGAGTAAGCTGCTGTAATTCAACCACATAAATAAGGGATTGCTATGGAGAGAGGGGAGTAAAGTGCTGCAATTTAACCACATAAATGAGGGATTGCTATGGTGAGAGGGGAGTAAGCGCTGTAATTCAACCACATAAATGAGGGATTGTTATGGAGAGAGGGGAGTAAGCCGCTGCAATTCAACCACATAAATGAGGGATTGCTATGGAGAGAGGGGAGTAAGGTGCTGCAATTCAAGCACATAAATGAGGGATTGCTATGGAGAGAGGGGAGGAAGGTGCTGCAATTCAACACATAAATGAGGGATTGCTATGGAGAGAGAGAAGGAATGTGCTGCAATTCAACCACATAATTGAGGGATTGGTATGGAGAGAGGGGAGGAAGGTGCTGCAATTCAACCACATAAATGAGGGATTGCTATGGAGAGAGAGAAGGAAGGTGCTGCAATTCAACCACATAAATGAGGGATTGGTATGGAGAGAGGAGTAAAGTGCTGCAATTCAACCACATAAATGAGGGATTGCTATGGAGAGAGGGAAGGAAGGTGCTGTAATTCAACCACATAAATGAGGGATTGCTATGGAAAGAGGGGAGGAAGGAGCTGTAATTCAACCACATAAATGAGGGATTGCTATGGAGAGAGGGGAGGAATGTGCTGTAATTTAACCACATAAATGATGGATTGCTATGGAGAGAGGGGAGGAAGGTGCTGTAATTCAACCACATAAAAGAGGGATTGCTATGGAGAGAGGGGAGTAAGCCGCTGTAATTCAACCACATAAATGAGGAATTGCTATGGAGAGAGGGGAGTAAGCCGCTGTAATTCAACCACGTAAATGAGGGATTGCTATGGAGAGAGGGGAGTAAGCCGCTGTAATTCAACCAAATAAATGAGGGATTGCCATGGAGAGAGGGGAGGAAGGTGCTGTAAATCAACCACGTAATTGAGGGATTGCTATGGAGAGAGAGGAGTAAAGTGCTGTAATTCAACCACATAAATGAGAGATTGCTATGGAGAGAGAGGAATAAAGTGCTGGAATTCAACCACATAAATGAGGGATTGCTATGGAGAGAGAGGAGTAAAGTGCTGCAATTTAACCAGATAAATGAGGGATTTCTATGGTGAGAGGGGAGTAAGCCGCTGTAATTCAACCACATAAATGAGGGATTGCTATGGAGAGAGGGGAGTAAAGTGCTGCAATTTAACACATAAATGACGGATTGGTATTGTGAAAGGGGAGTAAGCTGCTGTAATTCAACCACATAAATAAGGGATTGCTATGGAGAGAGGGGAGTAAAGTGCTGCAATTTAACCACATAAATGAGGGATTGCTATGGTGAGAGGGGAGTAAGCCGCTGTAATTCAACCACATAAATGAGGGATTGTTATGGAGAGAGGGGAGTAAGCTGCTGTAATTCAACCAAATAAATGAGGGATTGCTATGGAGAAAGGGGAGGAAGGAGTTGTAATTAAACAACATAAATGAAGGATTGCTATGGTGAGAGGGGAGTAAGCTGCTGCAATTCAACCACATAAATGAGAGATTGCTATGGAGAGAGAGGAGTAAAGTGCTGGAATTCAACCACATAAATGAGGGATTGCTATGGAGAGAGAGGAGTAAAGTGCTGGAATTCAACCACATAAATGAGGGATTGCTATGGAGAGAGGGGAGTAAGCCGCTGCAATTCAACCACATAAATAAGGGATTGCTATGGAGAGAGGGGAGTAAGCTGCTGCAATTCAACCACATAAATGAGGGATTGCTATGGAGAGAGGGGAGTAAGCCGCTGTAATTCAACCACATAAATGAGGGATTGCTATGGAGAGAGGGGAGTAAGCCGCTGTAATTCAACCACATAAATGAGGGATTGCTATGGAGAGAGGGAGGAAGGTGCTGTAATTCAACCACATAAATGAGGGATTGCTATGGAAAGAGGGGAGGAAGGAGCTGTAATTCAACCACATAAATGAGGGATTGCTATGGAGAGAGGGGAGGAATATGCTGTAATTTAACCACATAAATGAGGGATTGCTATGGAGAGAAGGGAGGAAGGTGCTGTAATTCAACCACATAAAAGAGGGATTGCTATGGAGAGAGGGGAGTAAGCCGCTGTAATTCAACCACATAAATGAGGGATTGCTATGGAGAGAGGGGAGTAAGCCGCTGTAATTCAACCACGTAAATGAGGGATTGCTATGGAGAGAGGGGAGTAAAGTGCTGCAATTTAACCAGATAAATGAGGGATTTCTATGGTGAGAGGGGAGTAAGCCGCTGTAATTCAACCACATAAATGAGGGATTGCTAGGGAGAGAGGGGAGTAAAGTGCTGCAATTTAACCACATAAATGAGGGATTGGTATGGTGAGAGGGGAGTAAGCTGCTGTAATTCAACCACATAAATGAGGGATTGCTATGGAGAGAGGGGAGTAAAGTGCTGCAATTTAACCACATAAATGAGGGATTGCTATGGTGAGAGGGGAGTAAGCCGCTGTAATTCAACCACATAAATGAGGGATTGTTATGGAGAGAGGGGAGTAAACCGCTGTAATTCAACCACATAAATGAGAGATTGCTATGGAGAGAGGGGAGTAAGCCGCTGCAATTTAACCACATAAATGAGGGATTGCTATGGAGAGAGGGGAGGAATATGCTGTAATTTAACCACATAAATGAGGGATTGCTATGGAGAGAAGGGAGGAAGGTGCTGTAATTCAACCACATAAATGAGGGATTGCTATGGAGAGAGGGGAGTAAGCCGCTGTAATTCAACCACATAAATGAGGGATTGCTATGGTGAGAGGGGAGTAAGCCGCTGTAATTCAAAGACGTAAATGAGGGATTGCTATGGAGAGAGGGGAGTAAGGTGCTGAAATTTATCCACATAAATGAGAGATTGCTATGGAGAGAGGGGGGAAGGCACTGCAATTCATCCACATAAATGAGGGATTGCTATGGAGAGAGGGGAGTAAAGTGCTGCAATTCAACCACATAAATGAGGGATTGCTATGGAGAGAGGGGAGGAAGGTGCTGCAATTCAACCACATAAATGAAAGATTGCTATGGAGAGAGGGGAGGAAGGTGCTGCAATTCATCCACATAAATGAGAGATTGTTATGGAGAGAGGGGAGGAAGGTGCTGTAATTCAACCACATAAATGAGAGATTGCCATTGAGAGAGGGGAGGAAGGTGCTGCAATTCAACCACATAAATGAGAGATTGCCATTGAGAGAGGGGAGGAAGGTGCTGCAATTCAACCACATGAATGAGAGATTGCTATGGAGAGAGGGAGGAAGGTGCTGTAATTCAACCACATAAATGAGAGATTGCCATTGAGAGAGGGGAGTAAGCCGCTGTAATTCAACCACATAAATGAGAGATTGCTATGGAGAGAGGGGAGTAAGCCGCTGTAATTCAACCACATAAATGAGGGATTGCTATGGTGAGAGGGGAGTAAGCCGCTGTAATTCAACCACGTAAATGAGGGATTGTTATGGAGAGAGGGGAGTAAAGTGCTGCAATTCAACCACATAAATGAGAGATTGCTATGGAGAGAGAGGAGTAAAGTGCTGCAATTTAACCACATAAATGAGGGATTGCTATGGAGAGAGGGGAGTAAGCCGCTGCTATTCAGCCACATAAATGAGAGATTGCTATGGAGAGAGGGGAGTAAGCCACTGTAGTTCAACCACATAAATGAGGGATTGCTATGGAGAGAGGGGAAGAAGGTGCTGTAATTCAACCACATAAATGAGGGATTGCTATGGTGAGAGGGGAGTAAGCCACTGTAATTCAACCAAATAAATGAGAGATTGCTATGGAGAGAGGGGAGTAAGGTGCTGCAATTCAACCACATAAATGAGGGATTGCTATGGAGAGAGGGGAGTAAGGTGCTGCAATTTATCCACATAAATGAGAGATTGCTATGGAGAGAGGGGGAAGGCACTGCAATTCATCCACATAAATGAGGGATTGCTATGGAGAGAGGGGAGTAAAGTGCTGCAATTCAACCACATAAATGAGGGATTGCTATGGAGAGAGGGGAGGAAGGTGCTGCAATTCAACCACATAAATGAAAGATTGCTACGGAGAGAGGGGAGGAAGGTGCTGCAATTCATCCACATAAATGAGAGATTGTTATGGAGAGAGGGGAGGAAGGTGCTGTAATTCAACCACATAAATGAGAGATTACCATTGAGAGAGGGGAGGAAGGTGCTGCCATTCAACCACATAAATGAGAGATTGCCATTGAGAGAGGGAGGAAGGTGCTGCAATTCAACCACATAAATGAGAGATTGGCATTGAGAGAGGGGAGGAAGGTGCTGCAATTCAACCACATAAATGAGAGATTGCCATTGAGAGAGGGGAGGAAGGTGCTGCAATTCAACCACATGAATGAGAGATTGCTATGGAGAGAGGGGAGGAAGGTGCTGTAATTCAACCACATAAATGAGAGATTGCCATTGAGAGAGGGGAGGAAGGTGCTGCGATTCAACCACATAAATGAGAGATTGCCATTGAGAGAGGGGAGTAAGCCGCTGTAATTCAACCACAAAAGTCCCTGGTTCTTGCGCTTCACCAAGAGACTGTTAAGCGCATGGTTAGATGGATAGGGTGAGAACCATTGCCTCTAGGTAAGCACAAGAAGGGTAAACCTGCCACTTACCCTGAGCAAGCTTGAGCTCCCTGACATCCCTAGACAAGTTATTTTATCCCCATGAGGTTATAATGTTCCTATCACTGTCTTACCCTGTCATACTATAATCATGACTCTGTCTAGTGAGTAGCACAGAATGAACACTAGTCCTGCTCAATAATAATGACACAAAAGGAAAGTGATCGACAATGGAAAAAGAAACTGCATTTATTTATCATCCATCCAAAACAACAGGTGGATAAAAATGGTTAAGGAAATGGATGGGGAAGGAAATCAAAAGGGAGATAATGAATTAAAAGACATCAAACTAATTTCCACGCAGCAACCTCCAGGATCAAGTCCAAAACAATTTCTCATTTCACGGCTCACACCTCCATGCCAGGACCATGGAATAGCAAGCTATCACTGGCAACTGTTAGACTGGGTTCACATGCTACATTTAGCATTGTTTTTCTGAGGACTCATAAAAGGGATGCACTATTGCAAAAAAGCTCATCACTATTTACACAGTGCGCTTTTCAGGATGCACTTTTTTTGGAGCCCATTCTACAATGGGGGCAATGTAAAAGTGCTTCCTCAAACGTGCCAAAGAATAGACATGTTCATTCTTTTTCAGGATCTGCTTTCCAGTGAAAACGGATCCTCAAAAAGACGGAGCATCTGAATGCTAAATCGGGAAATGCATTGCCTTGGCTGGGAAGCAAAATGTCACTGCATTTCACTGGATTTATGGATCCCACAGAAAAACGCTGCAAATACAGTATAAACTTAAAACAAAGAGGTAAAGTACTAACATCAGAGGGGAGGTGAGAAATCAGAACAGCTGAGACAACTCAAGAAAGACAAAAGGAACTGCTTAAACCTATTAGCGTCAGCACAAGGAAAACTGTACAACTAACCGAAAGGCAAAGCAGATCCAACCAGTGTAGGAGTTCATGTAGCCACGCTCTGGGACCTTCTGACCCCTAGAATAGGGGAGACCTCTTTGTCGCAATACCCCTGTGACAATTACACCGTAAATTAAAGTCAACCGAATCCCTCAATATTGGTGGTGTCTGCTGACACTGACATTTTAACATTTGGGGTCACAACGTACCCTGACAGATGATATCCTGCGAGATAAACAGGGGGGTAACTACAATAGGTGCAGGGGTTGTGATCGAACCTGGGCCCTGGAGCCTAGGGGGTCCCAAAAGTCCCTTTGGCCTATAGAAAAAGACTAATATTATTAAAGATTTGCAATAATTGGGGGCCACGTTGGAGCTTTCGCATCGGAGCCCCTGGGCCTGATGTTACACCACTGGAGATGAAGGTTGGGCAGTTTCAATTTTAATGCCCAATCATTTTGTTAATCTGGATTACAAGAAGAAAGCTGCATCCAGGGGCATTCTCATCTCTCTTTTTGATTAAACTTGAACCTGATCCAAGTGTTTATGTTTATGGGGAATTCGGGAGAGATGACTGAGTGCTGAATGAGCACTCTTATCTGTGGGATCAACCTTTATAAGTGCTGACATACAGTACATGGTGTATATTAGAAACATCAGAAACAGTTCCAGGCTCTTGTCAGTTAATGTATTCTATTATCTGTATACATCATGTCATAACAATGGTATGGTATGTCATAAAGATGGTGGACAGAGGCTACCTATGATTTCATGAATCCTTCAAAGTGTATTAACCCTTTGAAACTGCAATTTGGTAGTGAAAATCTGACAGCATTAAAGGAAAATGATTTAATGTGCCGTGTGAGTTGCTTATTGTCAGAAATCTTGGAACAGTTCTAACAGTGGTAAAAGATGTTTCCCAGGATAAAAGATATTTACCTGGGATTGTCCAACTATGTTTGATTGGTGGTGACCTATTACCCTGATCCCCAGTAAACAGGAGAATGAAGGGGCTTTCAGGAATGTTGCAGTCACTTCGTTATTTATTTAGGCACAGAGGACTCATCTGTACAGTAGATGGAGATCATTTTACCAAAAATAACATTGTAGTATTGTTTTGAAACGCTAGAATAAAAATAAAATATTGTTCAAAGAGGCTGTTGAAATATTGGAAAAAAAAGTTGCCTATAAGCAGCAGGAATTGTTCTTAATTAAAGCTCCATTGCAGCATTTATTTTTTTCACCTCTGGAGTGGTGCTTGAAATCTAAGCCCTCCCTGGTCATATACTCACCTTTGGCATTTTCATACTTTACTGAGTCTCAGCGCCTCTTGTGCCTATTATTTCTGACTGGCCGGAAGTCAGAAGTTATTTTAGAAGAGCTCAATGCATCTCTGGGAGGGCCAGAATGAGGCTTCCATAGATATGTATTGAAAAGTGACCTCTGTTGTGCTCCATGAAACACTGGAACTGCTGGCTGGTCATGTTTCACCACAGACCGACTGGAGCACTGCTGGAAAAGGATAAAGACAACAGTATATGAATATAACACCAGGGGAAGTGCACTAATTTTTAAAGCACGACTACATACAACAATATTGCTCACCTGTCATATTCACTATTTCTCCAGCACTGATGCTGTGTAGGTTCCCGCCTGTCTATGCATGTACATGACCACTTCTTACATGCAGTCTTCATTTTCTGGCAAGTGATTGGCTGCAGCAGTCACATGATCACAGCTTTTGACTGTTGCTGCAAAGCACTGGTGCACCGGCAGACACCACCTGTCGAGGTTTTGTTTTTAGAATTGTAGCATGTTTCTTCTTCAAAGGTAATATTTTCACTCCATTACAATCTCTTTACCGACGTAATACCTACGATGTGTAGGAAGAATCCCTAGAGTCATTTGATCACACTCTGTTGACAATAGCACTTTTTTTTTTTTCCGTTTCCCTCAATAAAGTCATTACAATTTCTTTATTGGTCCGTTGTTAGTTTTATTATACTTCTAGTGATCTCAGACATCTTAATGGCCTGAAGAATGTAACTATTGGGATGCAGAAACTCTTCTCTCTTTTACTTAATGAGTATTCTCTGAGCTTCCAGCAGGTTAAGAATTTAAAGGAAGAGAAGAGCAGAGATCCAGTCATCCCTAGGGAACTTTGCTAGTATTGGATCTGACATCACAGCCTGAGGTTTAGGTCAGTTAGAGACTGTTTCCATGACAACAGTAATTGCATTTTGGAACGAGCAGCATTTGGGGACACTTGGATTGCGTTCTCCTTCCCATGTATCAGAGAGTAGAAATGTCTGAGCAGCAATTTATTGCATTTGTTGTGAATCCATCTAATGATCCCTCTATTGCATATTGTATTTAGATTCTATGTGTAACACACCTGGAACTGTTCATCCTGAAGCTGCATTATATTTGTTTATGGGTCAAATTTAGGGTTATGTGTCATAAATTGTGTATTTTATTTAACTGAGTTTTTTAAAAATTATTGAAAATGACATTGATTAGAAATTTAACCATAGATGCTACTTAGAATTTTAAGAAATTCAGTTCTTCTTTTCTGCACGGCTGTTTTGTCCATTTAACGTTATCCGGGTTTCTCAAGATTATGCTTTGTAGCAATAATCAAAATGTATAATGTAGTTTTGTGCCAGTCGGAAGAACAGATGAATAGTCTGTTATGTGTTTAGATGTAAGAAACTTTGCTTTGACATACAATATGTTATATACTATGATGCTGCAAAGTTTAATTTGACATATTCTATTGAATGTGATGTGTTAAGGTGAATTCCAGCATAACGGATGTAACAGTTAAATGACACTTTCAATGTTAGAAGGCTGAATATTTAGAGGTGATATATGGGTGTTTATGTTGAAAGATATCAACTTAAAGTGATCCTAAACTAGAAACTGACCCCCCTTATCTTTAGACCTGCCCCTGCACCCCTCTTATCATTTCTAGCCATCCCTTTTTTCAGAAAAAATCGCTTTTGTAAAGTAAGAGAAAAGGTTATAATAGTTTGACCTGTGTGAGTTCTCTCTTTCTGTGGAAGCCGCAAATGCCCCGCCTGTCTGCTGCTGCCTGGTAAATTATGCACACCCCTCTCTGCTTGTAAGAGCCTGGCCGCGTCATGAAAGGGGGCGGGGCTCCGGCATGGCGCGATTTAGCCCTGCCCCCTTTCATGACGCGGCCAGGCTCTTACAAGCAGAGAAGGGTGTGCATAATTTACCAGGCAGCAGCAGACAGCAGCAGAGAGAACTCACACAGGTCAAACTATTATAACCTTTTCTCTTACTTTACAAAAGCGATTTTTTCTGCAAAAGGGATGGCTAAAATGATAAGAGGGGGTGCAGGACAGGTCTAAAGATAAGGGGGGTCAGTTTCTGGGTTTAGGATCACTTTAACGTTTTTGAGTAACTAAAATATTTAAAGTGTAACAGCTGTTTACATTTTTATCTAATAATAATGTGGAGCAAGTGATTTTAATAAAGTTTTAAATATACTGTATAAATAAAATATGGAAGAAAACCTTTCAAAACCTTCTGGTAGATGTCCCCACGAGGCTGTTTCTAAACCAGACATATGCTCGTTGTCAGTGAAGTCCGTATTCAACTCCACACACTGAATGCGGTCTTATAAGTGTGGGGGCAGAGCCTACACAGCATGCACTCTCCGGCTACAGACATGTGGTGTCAGAGTTTTTATGATGATTTTTCGGGGGCATTGATTTTTTCCATATTATAATTCTTATTAAAAATAAACATTTAAGATCTTGCAGTTTTCCATTGGGATATTTTATAATCTAATTTATTGGGGTCAATTCATTAAAACGTTCTAAAGTCACAAATATTTTGTGCAACTGGAAGTTGTGCAAACATTTTTGTGACTTAGAATTTTCACTCCAGTTTCAGCACTACTGAAAAGGATGGAGATTGGGAGGAGCTAGGGCATGATCATACCCACCTCCAAATTTCATTAAATATCTTGACATACTATGCACCAGAAATGTCTGTAAATGCAGCAGCCTTTCTGTTGTGGTGCTTGTCAATCAGAAGATGCACTGAATTTATTAAGCGGTGTGCGTCTTTAAAGAATCTGACAACTTCTATCCATGAAAAATGGTGAAGGGCAAGATCGCTATGCCAGTCTTGATGAATCAGTCCCATTGTTGTTTTAGGATATCCATATGTACATTAGAAACAATGAACTTACTCAGACCTCATCTTTTGCATGGAAACATTTAATGAACAAGTTCAAAGGTCTATGTGAAGCAGGGGAGCAGCTGTGACATCACCTTTTGGGACTGGCGGACACAGGCAGAAGAGGGTCCCTGTGCGAGGACAGTATATGGGCCCTTTGCAGCCCAAGAGCTCATCGAAATGCACAATGCTACCTGTTTTGGAGCTAGATATGGGCCTCCTTACCTCTTGAGCCCCAGTGTGGCCGCCCGGGTTGCACCAGTGATATGTCCACTCCTGGTGTGATTAATTTTAACCCTAGCTCTGCTGATAAATAGGCTATTGAAAGCCTTCTGAAACAATGAGAAATATTAGTTTAAAACAGTACCAGGGAATAGTGTGAACAATAAGTAGAGAAGTAGTAATCACTAAAAAAATGTGATTAAAGTTTTTTTATTGATAACCAGAAAATCATAAGGAAAGGTTTATGATATTTCCGCACATATGTCTGTTTGACCCTTATCCATGTAGTATTTCAGAGTGTTTAATCCACATTAAAAAATATTGTAAAACAAGTCTACTTGTTAAATTTCAAGCAGCCAGAACTATTCACTTTGTTTCCATGAGAATAGCAATAATCATTAATTATTGACTTCATTATCATTACGTGCCTGGCCTTCCATCATGTCTATAGCTGCCCTGCCAGTACACAGCTGATCGTTATGGGTCCAGCTGCTCCTATCCCCAGTGATCACCCGTTATTTCTGGGAGAACTTGCACAGCAGACTTCAATACTGTAGCATTACACAGCACCCGTTCAATCAGTGGTTGCACAACATCTTTCGGTGCAGGATACTATGTGAAGCACTTTAGGCTGGTTTATAAAGTAGGGTAAAAGTATGTCCATGTGCCTTAATGGGTTGTGGGAAGAACTCACCTTGATGAGATTATCTTTTGTGGAAAAAGATACTTTAAGAAAGAAAAAGGCTCTTTTTTCACCTTGTCAAGGTGAATTAAATCCCGTTCTCTATAATGTAACATATAGCTGCTGTGTGAAATATCGGATGTATCCCACAAGTAAATTGTGAAAAAAAAAATATTTTTTAAAATATCCTTAAAGGGGTTGGCCACTATCTTACAAGTTCTTTTCACTGGAAATAATTGAATGATTATTAAATAATTAAGACTGTGGATTTCCAGACTGCCTGACCTGAGCCTGACTGCTTCATTTAAGCTCATAGCTGTTAGAATGACGACTACATGTGATAGCAGATAAACTTCCTCCTCTAAATGAAAGTGGCGTTGGCTATGGGTGGTCTTGGCTTGTAGGTGCCTTTGGTGAGGTGGACTTAGGGTATGGGTGAGACTGATTTTATGTTGGCTTGGCTTATTGGTCGGCAATTTATTGGAAGCTTAGTGGAGATTAGCTTGCTTGTTGGCTTGGCAGGCTCAGTGGATGGAAATGTTTTATGGGGGACTAATGTATTGAGTTGGGTAGCTTGACTAGTTAGCGGTGTAGCATAGTGAAACTTCTATTAGCAGACATTACTTCACTGGTCATGACTCCACATGAAGGACAGCTATATAATAACACAGCCCCTTCTCTTTATATTGTATGGTCGTGGAGGTATATTGGTGCAACACTGATTCATACTGTAATTAACACACTGTCTGTATCCTCTTTAAATAAGAGTCCCTAGTTTTTACTTCAAAGGGCGCATTCAACTCTGATACATGTGCATCATATTCAGAGAACCCTAACTGTAACATAGTATATCAAGGTTGAAAATCCTTTAATATCATGTACACCCATAGCCTCTTCCCACAGAAAGCCACCAAAACTTTTCTCCATGTAGGATACACTCATCTATGGTTTACAATTTCCCATTTGGATCATTGATCCATCATGACAATATCCCCAGTTTAAGCACCCATCAATGCTGCTACACACTAGTAAATGGTAAATGTATTGATTTTTATCGAAGGATCGGCACTTATTTAATGTGTATGTAGTGATTAATTTTCATTACAGAATCTGTGAAAGAGTTCAGACTCTATGCAACTTACATCAAAATCATGGTGCTGGAAAAATTAAATTCTTACAAGTCACAGTCTGGATCGATTTCTACAGATACCATTATAATCTAAAGGATATAATTAAGTAAAGGATTCGTCATGTAACAGCCACCCGATGACAATGTGAAAATATAAGATCATAGCCATGTTTTCAAATGAAAATTAGCACCCATTTTTAAACATCTGTACTATTGAATGCATGACCCTTTCCTCTAGTAAAACTTTGTCTCTCTCTGCCCGCCTAGTTTAGCTATATATTCCAATTCTTCTCAGGGCTATCACCAAATGTACCCCCTCATAGTATTTCTAAATGTGTTACGGCTACTGTGAATTAATAGAGGTATTAGTCACTTAGCTCCATGAGCAATCTATGGACCCCCTATATATATACATTCCATTATTTTTATATGCCTTATGCATCATCTATCACTGCCAACTAAAACGTGAGTTGGCCTCAAATAGACATCATTTTCATGATAGTTTTTGGACCAGGTTAAATGAAGTCATATAAGGCATCACCTTTGCTACTGAATCCTGAACAGATGTTGGGCATGAGGATTGAGTTTACACTGCTATTAAAGAGGGATTGGCCTAATTTATGCAGGGCCTGCTTCTATGTTGTACATTAATTCTACTGTAATGTTTGTGGCAGATCATGTAATTAGTGTACCACTGGAGTAGTGTATCTGCAAGATAGTGAGATTTACCTGTTATATGCTACTACAGCTCATACAAAATGATTAAATGTAGTCAGAAGGGAAACAGGAATATGGGTATGCGATGTTATGTGAGAACATGAGTGTGTTCCATTAAAGCAAACAAATTGGCCTAAAAAACTAAACATGCAAACAGTTAATATAATTTTAGTGCCATTATACCTAAGATTGCAGGTATTTTTTGTATCAAGTACCTTATAGTGTTGGGCAGCCGTTATTTAAAAATGCTTTTGAAAAGTTCTCTATAGCACCTTCACACCACACTGCTGACTATCCTTTCCTTTCAACTTGAATATCTCAGTAGAAAGCTTATTTAAATTATTTTTCCGAGGAACGTGTCCCTCGTTACCCTGTTTATCTATGGTTACACCTGCTTTCATTTTTTTGGATGTGTGCTTGAAATCAGCATCAGTATGTCATATGATTTATCCCTTGGGATGTTGCAGCAGAAAATAATGTCACTCACTTGTTACAGATAATGTCCTTTTTGCGTTACAAGGAAAGTGGGATATAAATAAATAATCTGATGAAAGACCACCTAGGAATTAGAAATTTATAGATAAATATGGATTTTATTTGACAGATTTAATTTGCAAGGAATCTGCTGGTTTCTGGGCCCGGGGATTTGTCAATTTTAGTGATTTTTAGACGATGCCGTACTTCCTCTTGGGTTAAGCAGTGTGACGTTTAATTGAGAATTTTTGTTATCACTGATCATATTGTCTGTCATGGGATTTTCTTGTGTAAATACTGTTGAAAAAAAGTCATTTAGCATATTTGCTTTTTCCTCATCCTCATCCACCATTTCACCCAGACTATTTTTAAAGGGGCCAACACCATCATTTTTTAGTTTCTTACTATTTATGTAGTTAAAAAATATTTTGGGATTCTTTTTACTTTCTCTGGCAATGAGTCTCTCTGTCTCAATCTTTGCTGCCTTGATTTGCTTTTTACAAATGTTATTTAATTTTCTGTATTTATTTAATGCTTCATCACTACCTACTTGCTTTAATTCCCTAAATGCTTTCTTTTTGTCACATATTGCACTTCTTACCGCTTTATTTAGCCATAGTGGTTTCCTCCTATTTCTAGCATGCTTATTCCCATAGGGTATATATTGTGCACATGTCCTATTCAGGATGCTAATAAACATCTCCCATTTGTGTTGTGTACTTTTATGTCTCAGGACATCGTCCCAGTTTATTGCACTAAGATCATCTCTCAACCGTTGGAAATTTGCCTTCCTGAAGTTTAGTGTCCTTGTGGCCCCTCTACTACACGTCTTAGTAAAGGATACTTGAAAGCTTATTAAGTTATGATCACTATTACCCAAGTGACCTCCAACCCGTATATTTGATATGCGGTCTGGCCTGTTGGTTAATATTAGGTCCAGCAGTGCCCCCCTTCTTGTTGGGTCCTGAACCAGTTGTGAAAGGTAATTGTCTCTTATAGTTTTCAAAAAACTTATTACCTTTGCTAGAACTGCAGGTTTCTGATCCCCAATGTATTTCAGGGTAGTTGAAGTCCCCCATAATAATGACTTCTCCCTGAGTCGCTGCTTCATCTATTTGCTTTATGAGGATATTCTCCTCCACTTCCATTATTGTTGGGGACTTATAACAAACCCTATCAGTAATTTATTATTTTTTCCCCCTCCCTTATCTCCACCCACAGAGACTCTACATTTCCATTAGATTCACCTATATTATCACGCAGGATGGGTTTTAAGGATGATTTTACGTATAAACATACACCTCCTCCTCGCCTATTTGTACGGTCATTTCTGAACAGACAATAGCCCTGTAAATTAACAGCCCAGTCATGACTCTCGTCCAGCCAAGTCTCCGAAATCCCCACCATGTCATAATTATTTTCCAACAAAATCAATTCTAATTCCTCCATTTTGTTGGTGAGGCTTCTGGCATTAGTGAACATGCACTTTATGCATCTCTCTTTACCTCTATTCCTTCCTACTAGATTGACTGTTCTAACCCCACCCCCCATGCCACCCCCACTTTTATTACTTGTGCCCAGGTTACTGTTTACACTATCTTCCCCTCCTATACAATGAATACCCTCCCCCCCAATCCCTAGTTTAAACACTCCTCCAACCTTCTAGCCATTTTCTCCCCCAGCACAGCTGCACCCTCCCCATTGAGGTGCAGCCCGTCCCTAGCATAGAACCTGTAGCCAACAGAGAAGTCGGCCCAGTTCTCCAGGAACCCAAACCCCTCCTTCCTACACCAATTCCTGAGCCACTTATTTATCTCCCTAATCTCCGCTTGCCTCTCTGGTGTGGCACGTGGTACAGGCAGTATTTCAGAGAATACTACCTTGGAGGTCCTTGCCTTAAGCTTGCAGCCTAATTCCCTGAAATCATCTTTAAGGACCTTCCACCTACCTCTAACTTTGTCATTTGTGCCAATGTGCACCATGACCGCTGGGTCCTCACCAGCCCCTCCCAGTAATCTGTCAACCCGATCAGCGATGTGCCGGACTCGAGCGCCAGGTAGGCAGCACACTGTTCGACGATCCCTGTCTTTGTGACAGATTGCCCTATCTATTCCCCTAATAATTGAGTCCCCCACTACCAGCACCTGTCTGGCCTGCCCTACTCTCCTGTTTTCCCCCTTACTGGAGCAGCCACTCCTCTGGCTTTCAGAGGTCATGCCCTGCTGCAGCAGTGCTGTACCTGAACTCACACCCCCCTCATCTGCCAACATAGCAAATTTATTGGGGTGTGCCAGATCAGGGCTAGCCTCCCTGGCACCCTTCCCTCTACCCCCTTCTAACTGTCACCCAGCTAGCTACCTCATGGTCCTGAGGCTCCATAGTACCATCCTCCCCCACATCTATCCCATTGAGCAGCTGTTCAGTGAGCAGCAGACTCCTTTCCATATTGTCTATGGATCTCAGCGTTGTCAGTCGTTCATTTAGATCCAGTATCTGGGCTTCCAAATGCACAACGTACTCACATCTCACACAGCAGTATGCACCCTCGGCCGGCTGGTCAAGGAATGCATACATGTGGCAAGATGTACACTGGATGGCATTGCCAATCATGGAGCTCATTTCCTAATGGGGATTGCACCAGACAGAAATGATAAGTAAAAAGAAATGCAAAGTATTAATAAAATACAACCAGCAATTCAGTAAGTCCTCCCTTCCAAACTCCCTTAATCCAAAGTCACTGAATCACAAGTCACACACTTACTTCTGTCGCACTTGCGCTCTGTCACACAAAGCTCGCAGTCACACTCGCTAGAGAATCAGATATAAAGAGGTTTGTTTTTTTTTTTTCTTTTTTTCCCTTAGCAGCAAATCAGCCTGTATCTCAGTGCACTTCCAAAGATGATCTTAGTGCAATAAACTAGGACGATGTCCTGAGACATAAAAGTACACAACACAAATGGGAGATGTTTATTAGCATCCTGAATAGGACCTGTGCACAATATATACCCTATGGGAATAAGCATGCTAGAAATAGGAGGAAACCACTATGGCTAAATAAAGCGGTAAGAGGTGCAATATGTGACAAAAAGAAAGCATTTAGGGAATTAAAGCAAGTAGGTAGTGATGAGGCATTAAATAAATACAGAAAATTAAATAACATTTGTAAAAAGCAAATCAAGGCAGCAAAGATTGAGACAGAGAGACTCATTGCCAGAGAAAGTAAAAAGAATCCCAAATATTTTTTAACTACATAAATAGTAAGAAACTAAAAATTGATGGTGTTGGCCTCTTTAAAAATAGTCTGGGTGAAATGGTGGATGAGGATGATGAAAAAGCCAATATGCTAAATGACTTTTTTTTCGACGGCATTTACAAAAGAAAATCCCATGACAGACAATATGATCAGTGATAACAAAAATTCTCAATTAAATGTCACCTGCTTAACCCCAAGAGGAAGTACGGCATCGTCTAAAATCACTAAAATTGACAAATCCCGGGCCCGGATGGGATACACCCCAGAGTGCTGCAGGAATTAAGTACTGTCATAGATAGACCATTATTTTTAATATTTAAAGATTCCATAATAACAGGGTCTGTACCACAGGACTGGCGTATAGCAAATGTGGGTGCCAATATTCAAAAGGGGACAAAAACTGAACTTGGAAATTATAGGCCAGTAAGCTTAACCTTTACTGTGGGTAAAATCCTAGAGGGTTTTCTAAGAGATGCTATACTGGAGTATCTGAAGAAAAATAACCTCATGACCCATTATCAACATGGTTTTACGAGGGACCGTTCCTGTCAAACTAATCTAATAAGCTTCTATGAAGAAGTAAGTTCTGGACTGGACCAAGGAAATGCAGTGGATGTGGTGTATATGGACTTTTCAAAAGCTTTTGATACGGTGCCACACAAAAGGTTGATACTTAAAATGAGGGCAATGGGGATAGGGGAAAATATGTGTAAGTGGGTTAAGAACTGCTTAGTGATAGGAAACAAAGGGTGGTTATTAATGGAACACACTCAGAATGGGTCACAGTTAACAGTGGGGTACCACAGGGGTCAGTGTTGGGTCCGCTTCTATTTAATATATTTATTAATGACCTTGTAGGGGGCATACAGAGTAGAATCTCAATATTTGACACTAAACTCTGCAGGGTAATCAATACAGAGGAGGACAATTTTATATTACAGGAAGATTTATGTAAACTAGAAGCTTGGGCTGCTAAATGGCAAATGAGCTTTAATGGGGATAAATGTAAGGTCATGCACTTGGGCAGAGGAAACAAAAGGTATAATTATGTGCTTAATTGCAAAACACTGGGCAAAACTGTCACTGAAAAAGACCTGGGTGTATGGGTTGATGACAAACTCACATTTAGTGGCCAGTGTCAGGCAGCTGCTGCAAAGGCAAATAAAATAATGGGATGCATTAAAAGAGGCATAGATGCTCATGAGGAGAACATAATTTTACCTCTATACAAGTCACTAGTGCGACCACACTTAGAATACTGTGTACAATTCTGGTCTCCGGTGTATAAGAAAGACATAGCTGAACTAGAGCGGGTCCAGAGAAGAGCGACAAAAGTCATTAGAGGACTAAGGGGTCTGCAATACCAAGACAGGTTATTAAGCTTGGGGTTATTTAGCTTGGAAAAATGAAGGCTTAGGGGTGATCTTATAATAATGTATAAATATATGAGGGGACAGTACAGAGACCTTTCTAATGATCTCTTTACTCTTAGGCCTGAGGCTGGGACAAGGGGGCAACCTCTACGTCTGGAGGAAAGAAGGTTTAATCATAATCACAGACGCGGATTCTTTACTGTAAGAGCAGTGAGACTATGGAACTCTCTGCCACATGATGTTGTAATGAGTGAGTCACTACTAACATTTAAGAAGGGCCTGGATGCCTTTCTTGAAAACTATAATATTACCAGTTATACATACTAGATTCTTTGATAGGGAGTTGATCCAGGGAATTAGTCTGATTGCCTTACCTGGAGTCAGGAAGGAATTTTTTCCCCCAATGTGGAGCTTAGTGTTGCCACATGGTTTTTTTTTTTGCCTTCCTCTGCATCAACATGTTAGGCTATGGGTTGAACTAGATGGACTTAAAGTCTTCCTTCAACCTTAAAAACTATGTTACTATGAAATAATTGCAATAAATAGTCACTTCACAAAATACCTTGGTTTCCTAAACCCTGTAAGCTGAGCTGCTCTTCTGATCTCTAGCTGAGAATCACCTCACATGATGTGATAGCAGATCAAGATCTTCCTGCTGGCTCTGGAAACTGAAAGGTGGGCTTGGCTAGTTGGGTGGGCTTGGCTTGTTAGGTGCACTTGGGTTGTTAAGTGGACTTAGCTTATTGGGTGAGCTTGACTTGTTATGTTGGCTTGGCTTGTTGGGTGGGCTTGGCTTGTCGGGTTAGCTTAGCTTGTTGGATTAGCTTGGCTTGTTGGCTTGGCATGGCTTGTTGGATGGACTTGGGTTGTTAGGTGGGCTTGGTTGTTGAGTTGGGTTAGCTTGACTTATTGGGTGGGCATGGGACTTCATTCAGCAGAGCTCATACTGCTCCTGTGCATGCTCCTACTAACACAGCTAGTACTGAAAACACAGCTCTCCTTTCTCTTCTATCTGTATGTGTACAGTGGGGGTAGATATGTGTGCACACACTGTTCTATATCCTGTAAGATATAACACACCTGCTGTATTCCCTCCATAAAAAGAGTCCCTAATGTTTTTACTTTCAAAGCCGCATTCAACTCTGATACATGGTTGCATGCAATATTCAGCAGAAACCCCTCCAATTACACCATAGTAATACCAAGAGTTGCACAATCCTTATATAATGACAGCCAAGCCTTCCCCAGAGAAAGCCACCAAAACTTTGTACTGCCTACATGTAGTATACCTGCATCTATGGTTTACCAATTTATCCCCCTTTGGCATCATTGCATCCATCACATGCACCACACTATCACACCCAGCTTCAAGCACCCACCAATGGCTCGCTCACACCACTATGTAAATTGGAAGAGTGCTATCTGATTTTTTTATCGGGTGGCACTTATTTAATGGGGCAGTGCTGATGAGTGATTTAATTTTCATTAACAGAATTCGTCTGTGAAACAAATTGCAGCACTCTACAACTTCACTCAAAATCAGATGGGTGCAGGAAAAAATTAAATTCTATACAGAGTCACAGTCTGGCATCTGATTTCTACAGATACATTATAATTCTATAAAGGATTAATAACTGCTAAGTAAAAAAAATGGATTACGTATGAACAGCACACGGATGACAAGTGAGAAAAAATCATGCTAGTTTTCAGGATGAGAATTGCACTGATTTTTTTAAACACTCATGTAAACCTATCCTGAATGGCAGTGACATCCTTTCTCTAGTTAATATTTGTCCTCCTCTCCCCACCAGTACATATATATCCAAATTCTTCTGTGCAGGGCTACTCACCAAAGACCCTCCCTTCATAGCTATTTCCTAAAACTGGTGTTATTGACAGCTACTGTAAGCAATATAATATGGGTCTTCAAGTCACATATAGCTCCTGAGCCACAGTCTATGGACCCTCTATAATATGGACACATTCATATCTCTTTTATCATCCCTTTTATCCATCATCTATCTCACTGTTTCCCAAACTCCAATCCTCATAGCCTCAAATAGGACACATTTTCATGATTTCCTTAGGATTGGACAGGTAATGGAATCATTATCAAGGCATCACCTGTGCAATACTAAGAAAATCCTGAAAACATGACCTGTTGGGGGCAGTGAGGATTGGAGTTTGGGAAACACTGATCTGTCTAATAGTCAGTGAGAGATAGTAGGGGCTAAGCTTTATTGGCAGGGCTGCTTTTCTGATGCTTCGTACATTACTTCTATTTACTGTAACTGTGTTGTGGGCAGGAGATCATGATAATGCTATGTGTGACACTGGGAGGTGTACTCGGAACGGATGAGGTAGAGATTTAGGGGCTGTTATTACTGCTTACTCACAGCTCAGCACAAGGAATGATTGGAAATGTAGTCAGAAGGGAACAGAGAAATATGAAGAGTATGTGATGTTTGTGAGAACAGAGCTGGTTCCATGGGATAGGAAGCAAAACAGAATGGCATAAAACAACATGAAACTGGCAGAAAAGGAATATGAGGATTTTTAGGTGCATTATACTGGAAGAGACTCTGTCAGGTAATTTTTCTGTATGATACTAATAGTACCCTTGAGTAGTGTTTGGGCAGCCGTTTCAGAATATGTAAAAATTGTTACTGTACCCTTTGTAGTTCTCTTGCTATAAGCACCTTCACACCTAGCAGGCAGATGGCTGCACCAGTGTGATCCATTTCTTTCACTGCTGAATAGTCTGCAGTATGTAAATGTTTATTTATTATTCACTCCTTCCAGGCAGCTGTTCCCTCTGTTCCCCTGTGCTTATGTCTCACACCTGCTTTCATTTTCACTTTGGATTTGTGCTTGAAAATCAGGGCAGTGCAGTGATGTCACTACATGACTATTCATTCCTTGGGGAGTGTGCAGCAGAAAATGAAGTGATCACTCACTGTGATTAACAGATAGAATGAAAATCTTTATTTGCAGTCTACAGAGGAAAGTGGGAGTATAAATAAAATAAATACATGAATAGAAAGAGCTTCACCATAGGAATTAGAAAATTATATCAGATACATATGGATTTTTGATTTGACAGATTCTATTTAAAGGGAATCTGTCAATGGATTTTTACTACCTCATCTTAGAGCTTCTTCTACTTCATTACAGGCTACTATGTTGAAAATATGACTCTGAGTCCTTGCAGTATAATTTATATATTATACTTTTCTTTACCATTCATTAGATGTTTCAATATAGTCTATTTATCTTTAGTGTGTGCTTGAGTTTTTGCAGTACAGTCCATATTGATGTATTACAGTTTGGTGTTCGGGGCATGTTCTTTGTGCATTATGCTGATTAAACTTAGTATTGATTTATTGTACTTTTTAGTGCGGCACCATCTTTGTTTTAAGTATTTGATCTTTTTTTGTAGATCTATTTTTTCTGTCTTTTTTATAGTACTGTAATAAAGATTCTATTTTGCACTAATTGTCCATTAGTCCTCCGATCTTTCATATGCCATGTGGACATATGTCCCCTCACCAACATGGCTTTTCACCCTATTTTGGTTTCCTGTTGGAGAGTGTGGTATAATAAATATGCCGATGGATTTGTTTATTCTCATCTGAGAGGTGCATAATATAGGAAGAGAGACCCTGATTCCAACGATGTATAACTTAATTTACTGGGTGCAGCAGTTGTGACACAGCCAGAATTCTTAGATGTAGTATTAGCAAAGCACAGAAAGCTAACCTATCCACACTACAGCTTTCTGTGTACATTGTATGACGCGAGTCACATACAGTAATAACTAGTCCCCGAAGTGGAGAGAAAGACTACAATTACAGATAGTAATTATATTACAATACTACTTACTGAATAAGTAAAGGAGTCAAATGATCCAAGGTCAGGTCCAGGAAATGCTGCAGTACAACAAGGAGTAGTCAGAGATGGAATGCAATTCAGAGCTGGGATCAGGAAAACCAGAAAGACAAGACAGTTTACAGGGAGCAGGCAAAAGAGTAGTCAGGTCGCAGGCAATGGTTCCAAGTCCAGGTAAGAGAATAAAGTCAGGCTTGGTCAGGCACAGAGCACAGAGAGATCAGTCTTCAGCAAGTGTGCAATTGACACTGGATGGAGAAATAGCATGCTTAAGTAGAGGACTAATCAAGGGAAGTGAACACAGATGCTTGCAGCACAGACCCAACCCAACCAAAACGGACAACTACCACACAATAGTAACCTAGCAGACAAGGACAGTGTGAAGATCGTTACACATTGTATATTCACAGTTAGCTGCTTTTAAGATGATGGGCATGGTTGGATGACTTAGCATAAGGTAGCTAGTCCCATCAATAATAATAATGTACTAACTTTCACTAAGCACACAGCTTAGTAAATGACACAACGCTGACATCTTTGTTTCAGCCACTATCTCTTGCTGTCTTCAAATTACATGGCAAAAACCTGCGAACAGATTCCCTTTAAGCATTTAAGTAATACCTTTTTAAAAAGGTCTAAGTAACACCAAATTTGCTACACTTACATGGGCAATTACCCCTGATTCCTGAATAACAAATCTATTTATTAATTCATCCACAGAACCAAATACCTAGGCCTCTAAGAAAGTTGGCTGATTACTACCGAGCTTTTCCAGAAATCGGTAACTAAGCAAAAAGTCAATCAATTTACAAACAACTTGAACCACGCAGAAAACTCTGGAGTCGTTTCCTTTTCTGATGCCTTCTGTTTGTATCTAATGTTTAGCCACAATGCACATATCTATAGAACTTCTATAACAAAATCCAACCTAGAAAGCGGTAGGAAATACAGTAACATAATCAAAATGATACTTTGTCTCAATTGTGCTTCTTTCCCGAAACCCAAATTATTTTCCAGTATGAAATAATTTTTATCATCATCGTAGTGTTCCCGCTGTTTCATTTCTTGGTAATCTCATTTTGTTTATATTTTGCTTCTGCTAAGCAAAGAAAATGAATTCCATCCGCATTGTTTAATAATACATCTAATAGCAGCTTACCATCCACAATACTCCTAAGGTGTGTCTGTAATTACATTACAGTGTGCATAATAGCTCCTAACGCTGCCAGAGCTTCTTTTCCAATTAGCTATTACAATTTGTTCCCTTTGGGGTACACGGCAATCTCTCGCTGTGTTTTACGCATGGTCAGTTCTCCCAAATCCCTAATATATGAGAATTGACTTCTCTGTCTGCAATGGAAGCTTTTATAATGTTGCTTGTACTGCTTGGTTGGCAGCCTTGGTCACTGTCTTGCAGAAAAGCAGATTAGTACAGCTCTTCCTCCATTAAGCCGTCAGTTTTAATTTAACAGAGCGGCTCAGAGCATGGAGACTATTTCCTTTTACCATTCTGTTTCAAAGGTGTGTGAAAGATAAGGAATAAACGTTAGCTTAAATGAATCTGTTTGCATTTTTTTACAGGGAAAATAAGAGCTGTAAGGAGGCATTGCAATGTCGATTTGCAACAATGGTGCCAGAATTCCATCTCCGCAGGAAGCTGCCAATGGTTTTACCCAGCCCAGTGCCTCAGGCACCTGGCATAAATCAGAAGAAGAAGCAAGAGCCGCGGAACCCAACCTTGTTAAGAAGGCCCACAGAGAAATTTTGGATCATGAGCGGAAAAGAAGGGTAGAACTAAAGTGCATGGAGCTGCAGGAAATGATGGAAGAACAGGGGTAAGTCATTATCCACTGGCAGATATATGAAAATCCAATTATAATGTAAATGACTTATTCTGTAACTCCCACAGGCACAAGCTATGGAGTAATATAAAGTATGAGTTATCAAGAACTTCACTGAGCTGATGAAGAGGCTTTTAATATGCACACACAATGATTGTAAGTGTTAAAAGAGCACTCCAATTATTTTTTTTTATCTCCCCCTTTGTTAGCAATGATATGTGTATACATAATGAGTTCAGTGACTTACTCATCGTTCACCGTCTTCTACCATTTTTAGCGGTGCACCGGACCTTTCATGCATCCTGTGACCACATATGTGACCGGCGTCTGCTATGTGGATTAGAGGTCACTTCTTACTTTTTCTGCATGCATTGCTATGAGACTCAGAACAACGTTAGGCTATGTACACTTTTTGGTGAGTTTTTCACATCAGTTTTTTAAGCCAAAACCAGGAATGGATGAAAAATACAGAAGTGGTCATGTCTATTCGGCCACGTTCACACATTGAGTATTTGGTCAGTATTTAACATCAGTATTTGTAAGCCAAACCCAGGAGCGAAACAGCCAGAATGAAAAGTATAATAGAAACACGTCACCACTTCTGGATTTTTCATCCCACTCTTGGTTTTGGCTACAAATACTGATGTCAAAAACTTACCAAAAACTGAACATGTGAACGTAGCCTTGGAAAGCATAATTTAGAGCAGTGTTTCCCAAACTTAAATTCTCATGGCCCCAAACAGGACACGTTTTCAGGATTTCCTTAGGATTGAACAGGTAATGGAATCATTATCAAGGCATCACCTGTGCAATACTAAGGAAATCCTGAAAACATGACCTGTTGGGGGCCGTGAGGACTGGAGTTTGGGAAACACTGATTTAGAGTCTCATAGATTTGCATTGATAAAGTAACCACCATTCTACACAAAAGATACTGTGTGGTATCACAAGGTACAAATGCGATTTCGTGGTGTCAGAATGGAGCAAAGTACCGCAATCGATGAATGTTATTGGACTCATTGCAAAGATACCCATTGTTGCTAACAAAGGGGTAGAGATAAAAAAACAGAGTTCCCCTTTAAATAATTTTTGTGGAATATTGCATATATGTCCACGGTAACAGAACTTCTCTGTATTAATTGAATATTAAAAGCAAACAAACATATTTTGGTTTAATAGAGAAGAAATATATGTATACACACCATCAAACATATGAAGTATTGACTATTATTTCTAGTAAATCTCGATTCACACTAATATCATGCCTTCCATTTATAATCTGACAAATCTTGGAAACACTTATTTATTACCAATTAAAAAGTTCAACTTAATAGCAGTGTGTGTTTTTAAGGCCGCCTTCACACCACGTTTCTTTTGGGTCCAGGGCTGTCCGGTGTGAACCTGACAGCCCAGGACCCGATTGTGTGCTAATGCATGCCTATGGCGCCGGATGGGGCTGGATAGCAGTAATTTGCCATACGGTTTTGTCCCTGTCCGGCAGCATCAGGCTGCATTCGATGTTTGTCCCGGACACAAAATCGCAGCTTGCAGCGTTTTTGTGTCCGGGGCAAAAATCTGACAAAATCGGATCCTCCTGTATCCGGTGCAATCCAGAGCCCCCTAACATGGGTGTCTATGGGATCCGACAGAAAATGGGATCCGACTGCCAGATGCCGGGTGCTGAAGTTCAGCAGCGGCTGACGCTGAACTTCAGCACCTGGAGAGCACCCTGTTGAGATTTGAGGACCAGGGCTAGCGGGGAGCTGAAATTCTGAAAATCTGAAATTTCTGGACTGGACAGCGGCATTAGCCGCACACTGCCGATTCTGGCAGAAAACAGGACTGGAGGGCATATTTGCCCTCCGGTTCTGTTTGTCCGGAGCTGTCAGGCTGTGACCGGTGCATCCAGCACAACACCGAACACAGCCTGACAGCAAAAAAACGTGGTGTGAAGCTAGCCTAAGCAACACTCCATACAAATCTTCATGTATGATGTGCCAATGAGGAAGAAACAGGTCACTCAGGCAGGACCTAATATTTGTATCCTATCTATTGGGTAGGTGATAAACGTTATCAACTAAACTACCCTTTTAGGGTATGTGCACAGTTCAGTATTTGCTGCAGGTTTTGGCTGGAGTTTTGGCTGGAAACATGCAAACATCTTTGATGTGTTTTTAACATTCATTTGAATGGGTCGAAATGTTGCAAAAATGCTGAAAAAATGGACAAAACCTACAAATAAAAAAATCAGCATGTGCAAAAGATTTCAGAAAACATTAATTTTGCCATTTTGGTACAACGTATTTGTTTCATGCTTAACATGTGCACATACTCTTAATGAAATAGCTCATTAAAGTTAATTAAACATCTGTTTAGAATGTCTGATTTTTCTTTAGTAAAATAGTTATGAAAGACTACATCTGGACCTTTATGATTACAGACTACAAAAAATATTTGGGAAAATATATCAATAGCTCTCTCCCACCTTTATACCAAAAAAGGTCCACATTTTATTGCATGTCATACAGTTGTGGCCAAAAGTATTGACACCCCTGCAATTCTGTCAGATAATACTCAGCTTCTTCCTGAAAATGATTGCAATTACAAATTCTTTGGTATTATTATCTTCATTTAATTTGTCTTCAATGAAAAAACACAAAAAGAATTGTCCTAAAGCCAAATTGGATATAATTCCACAAGAAAACATAAAAAAAGGGGGTGGACAAAAGTATTGGCACTGTTAGAAAAATCATGTGATGCTTCTCTAATTTGTGTAATTAACAGCACCTGTAACTTACCTGTGGCACCTAACAGGTGTTGGCAATAACTAAATCACACTTACAGCCAGTTGACATGGATTAAAGTTGATTCAACCTCTGTCCTCTGTCCTTGTGTGTACCACATTGAGCATGGAGAAAAGAAAGAAGACCAAAGAACTGTCTGAGGACTTGAGAAACCAAATTGTGAGGAAGCATGAGGAATCTCAAGGCTATAAGTCCATCTCCAAAGACCTGAATGTTCCTGTGTCTACCGTGCGCAGTGTCATCAAGAAGTTTAAAGCCCATGGCACTGTGGCTAACCTCCCTAGATGTGGACGGAAAAGAAAAATTGACGAGAGATTTCAACGCAAGATTGTGCGAATGGTGGATATAGAACCTCGACTAACATCCAAACAAGTTCAAGCTGCCCTGCAGTCCGAGGGTGCAACAGTATCAACCCGTACTATCCGTCGGCGTCTGAATGAAAAGGGACTGTATGCTAGGATACCCAGGAAGACCCCACTTCTTACCCCGAGACATAAAAAAGCCAGGCTGGAGTTTGTCAAAACTTACCTGAGAAAGCCTAAACCGTTTTGGAAGAATGTTCTCTGGTCAGATGAGACAAAAGTAGAGCTTTTTGGGCAAAGGCATCACCATAGAGTTTACAGGAGAAAAAAAGAGGCATTCAAAGAGAAGAACACGGTCCCTACAGTCAAACATGGCGGGGGTTCCCTGATGTTTTGGGGTTGCTTTGCTGCCTCTGGCACTGGACTGCTTGACCGTGTGCATGGCATTATGAAGTCTGAAGACTACCAAAAAAGTTTGCAGCATAATGTATGGCCCAGTGTAAGAAAGCTGGGTCTCCCTGAGAGGTCATGGGTCTTCCAGCAGGACAATGACCCAAAACACACTTCAAAAAGCACTTGAAAATGGTTTGAGAGAAAGCACTGGAGACTTCTAAGGTGGCCAGCAATGAGTCCAGACTTGAATCCCATAGAACACCTGTGGAGAGATCTAAAAATGGCAGTTTGGAGAAGGCACTCTTCAAATATCAGGGACCTGGAGCAGTTTGCCAAAGAAGAATGGTCTAAAATTCCAGAAGAGCATTGTAAGAAACTCATTGATGGTTACCGGAAGCGGTTGATCGCAGTTATTTTGGCTAAAGTTTGTGCAACCAAGTATTAGGCTGAGGGTGCCAATACTTTTGTCTGGCCCATTTTTGGAGTTTTGTGTGAAATGATCAATGTTTTGCTTTTTGCTTCATTCTCTTTTGTGTTTTTTCATTGAAGACAAATTAAATGAAGATAATAATACCAAAGAATTTGTGATTGCAATCATTTTCAGGAACAAACTGAGTATTATCTGACAGAATTGCAGGGGTGTCAAAACTTTTGGCCACAACTGCATTTTTATTTTCTTCTATGAACCCAATTCATCAAAACTTTTACTCCACAACTTCGAAATGTCAAACTATTTAAGTGTGACTTTTAGCATTTTCACGCCAGTTTCTCTCAGTTCTGACAAAATTGATAGCTCAATTAATTGCACAGCATTTTACATATATAGTTGAAACCAGAAGTTTACATCTACTTATATCGGCAGTTGGGAATTCAGGCACTGTAGCCGAATCCCAACATGCTTTGCGGGACTGCGAGTGATGACGCGCAGCGTCATCACGAGCCGCAGCCGCATCACCCTTAAAAAAAAAAATGTTAATGCTCACCTCTCCCCGAGCCCCCGCCGTCTCCTGACGTCTTCCTCCAAGCTTCCGGTGGCTGCCGCAGGCTGCCAGTGTCTGCAGAGCTCTTCTACTGCAGTCAAGGACCTGTGGTGATGTCACAGTCACGTGACACCAGGTTACTCCATGGTAACCTGGTGTCACGTGACTGTGACATCACCGCAGGTCCTGAACTGCACTAGAAGAGCTCTGCAGACACTGGCAGCCTGCGGCAGCCACCGGAAGCTTGGAGGAAAACGGCAGGAGACGGCGGGGGCTCGGGGAGAGGTGAGCATTAACTTTTTTTTTTTTTAACCCCTGCCTTCCTGTTTGGACACCTTTTACTGTACTGAGCATGCTCAGTACAGTAAATGCCTCCTCCAGCCTCACAGCCTCCCCATCCTCACTGCCTCCCCCAGCCTCACAGTCTCCTCCAGCCTCACAGTCTCCTCCAGCCTCACAGTCTCCCCATCCTCACAGCCTCCTCCAGCCTCACAGCCTCCTCCAGCCTCACAGCCTCCTTCAGCCTCACAGCCTCCCCATCCTCACAGCCTCCCATCCTCACAGCCTCCTCCAGCCTCACTGCCTCCTCCAGCCTCACAGCCTCCCCATCCTCACAGTCTCCTCCAGCCTCACAGCCTCCTACAGCCTCCTCCAGCCTCACAGCCTCCCCATCCTCACAGCCTCCTACAGCCTCACAGCCTCCTCCAGCCTCACAGCCTCCCCATCCTCACAGCCTCCTCCAGCCTCACATCCTCCTCAAGCCTCACAGCCTCCTCCAGCCTCACAGCCTCCCCATCCTCACAGCCTCCTCCAGCCTCACAGCCTCCCCATCCTCACTGCCTCCTCCAGCCTCACAGTCTCCTCCAGCCTCACATCCTCCCCATCCTCACAGCCTCCTACAGCCTCACAGCCTCCTCCAGCCTCACAGCCTCCCCATCCTCACAGCCTCCTCCAGCCTCACAGCCTCCTCCAGCCTCACAGCCTCTTCTAGCCTCCTCCATCCTCACAGTCTCCTCCAGCATCACAGCCTCCTCCAGCCTCACAGACTCACAGCCTCCTCCAGCCTCACACCCTCCTCCAGCCTCACAGCCTCCCCATCCTCACAGCCTCCTCCAGCCTCACAGCCTCCTCCAGCCTCACAGCCTCCTCCATCCTCACAGCCTCCTCCAGCCTCACAGCCTCAACATCCTCACAGCCTCCCCATCCTCACAGCCTCCCCATCCTCACAGCCTTCTCCAGCCTCACTGCCTCCTCCAGCCTCACAGCCTCCCCATCCTCACAGTCTCCTCTAGCCTCACAGCCTCCTACAGCCTCCTCGAGCCTCACAGCCTCCCCATCCTCACAGCCTCCTACAGCCTCACAGCCTCCTCCAGCCTCACAGCCTCCCCATCCTCACAGCCTCCTCCAGCCTCACATCCTCCTCCAGCCTCACAGCCTCCTCCAGCCTCACAGCCTCCCCATCCTCACAGCCTCCTCCAGCCTCACAGCCTCCCCATCCTCACTGCCTCCTCCAGCCTCACAGTCTCCTCCAGCCTCACATCCTCCCCATCCTCACAGCCTCCTCTAGCCTCACAGCCTCCTCCAGCCTCACAGCCTCCCCATCCTCACATCCTCCTCCAGTCTCACAGCCGCCTCACAGCCTCCCCATCCTCACAGCCTCCTTCAGCCTCACAGCCTCCTCCAACCTCACATCCTCCTCCAGCCTCACAGCTTCCCCATCCTCACAGCCTCCTCCAGCCTCACAGCCTCCCCATCCTCACAGCCTCCTCCATCCTCACATCCTCCTCCAGCCTCACAGCCTCCTCCAGCCTCACAGCCTCCCCATCCTCACAGCCTCCTCCAGCCTCACTGCCTCCTCCAGCCTCACTGCCTCCTCCAGCCTCACAGCCTCTTCCAGCCTCTTCCATCCTCACAGCCTCCTCCAGCATCACAGCCTCCTCCAGCCTCACAGACTCACAGCCTCCTGCAGCCTCACACCCTCCTCCAGCCTCACAGCCTCCCCATCCTCACAGCCTCCTCCAGCCTCACAGCCTCCTCCAGCCTCACAGCCTCCTCCATCCTCACAGCCTCCTCCAGCCTCACAGCCTTCCCATCCTCACAGCCTCCTCCATCCTCACAGCCTCCTCCATCCTCACAGCCTCCTCCAGCCTCACAGCCTCCTCCAGCCTCACATCCTCCTCCAGCCTCACAGCCTCCCCATCCTCACAGCCTCCTCCAGCCTCACAGCCTCCCCATCCTCACAGCCTCCTCCAGCCTCACAGCCTCCTCCAGCCTCACAGCCTCCTCCATCCTCACAGCCTCCTCCAGCCTCACAGCCTCCTCCAGCCTCACAGCCTCCTCCAGCCTCACATCCTCCTCCAGCCTCACAGCCTCCTCCTGCCTCACAGCCTCCCCCAGCCTCACAGCCTCCTCCAGCCTCACTGCCTCCTCCAGCCTCACTGCCTCCTCCAGCCTCACAGCCTGCCCATCCTCACAGCCTCCTCCAGCCTCACATCCTCCTCCAGCCTCACAGCCTCCTCCAGCCTCACAGCCTCCTCCAGCCTCACAGCCTCCCCATCCTCACTGCCTCCTCCAGCCTCACAGTCTCCTCCAGCCTCACATCCTCCTCCAGCCTCACAGCCTCCTCCAGCCTCACTGCCTCCTCCAGCCTCACAGCCTCTTCCAGCCTCCTCCATCCTCACAGCCTCCTCCAGCATCACACCTTCCTCCAGCCTCACAGACTCACAGCCTCCTCCAGCCTCACACCCTCCTCCAGCCTCACAGCCTCCCCATCCTCACAGCCTCCTCCAGCCTCACAGCCTCCTCCATCCTCACAGCCTCCTCCATCCTCACAGCCTCCTCCAGCCTCACAGTCTCAACATCCTCACAGCCTCCTCCAGCCTCACAGCCTCCTCCAGCCTCACAGCCTCCTCCATCCTCTCAGCCTCCTCCATCCTCAGCCGCACTACCTGACACCGCTGCCATCCTGCAAACCGTCGGCCCCGCTCCATCGCCACCACCCTCGCGCCCTCTGCGAGGTCCATGCTGCCCGGATGCCACCGGAGCCTTCCGCCCCTTGCCACTCTCTCACCGCTGGGCTCTCAATGTCGCCATGCTGGTGGAGTAGCGGTCTACGGGCTGTGGCCGGGTGCCGGGAGCCAGGGACGTCGTCCTGTGGCCGGCAACAGCCAATGGGAGTGAGCGGACCGTGTCAGCCTGCAAAGCCTGACACGCCCCGCTCACTCCCATTGCCTGCCCCCGCCGCCCCTGCAAGCGGATTGGGCGCTGTGTTGTACACATAGGACGCCCATCCCATTGCCCAGGACTTGGCGTCCTAGACCAATCGGATGACCGTCCTGTCTTTACCACACACCGCCCAATCCGCTCCTTCCGCTCAGATCACATGTGTGACCTGAGGGCAAGAACTGATCCCTCTCTGCATCACCCAACCTGCCGCAGAGGACAATGCCGTGTGACTGGGGCTGCGATCAGCCCCAGCACGCAGCCACATCCTGCCGCCGAGCGGTGATGTCACCCCTCCAGCCGCATCTCTCCTCACCCCTCCAGCCGGACCTCTCCTCACCCCTCCATCTGGACCTCTCCTCACCACTCCAGCCTCTGCTCTACTCACCCCTCCAGCCTCTGCTCCCCTCACTCCTCCAGCCTCCCGCCACATCATACTCTGCTATCCACAGAGCCCCCTCTATACTCTGACACCCACAGAGCCGCCTGTATACTCTCCTACCCACACAGCCGCCTGTATACTCTGCTACCCACAGAGCTGCCTCTATACTCTGCTACCCACAGAGCTGCGTCTATACTCTGCTACCCACAGAGCCGCCTCTATACTCTGCTACCCACAGAGCCGTCTGTATACTCTCCTACCCACAGACCCGCCTGTATTCTCTGCTACCCACAGAGCCGTTTCTATATTCTGCTACCCACAGAGCCGCCTCTATACTCTGCTACCCACAGAGCCTTCTCTATACTCTGCTACACACAGAGCCGCCTGTATAATCTGCTAACCACAAACCCGCCTGTATACTCTGCTACCCACAGAGCCGCCTGTATACTTTTCTACCCAGAGAGCCGCCTGTATAATCTGCTACCCTCAGAGCAGTCTGTATACTCTGCTACCCACAGACCCACCTGTATAGTCTGCTACCCGCAGAGCCCCATGTATACTCTGCTAGCCACTCACCCGCCTGTATACACACAATTCATTTCACCGCGCTCCCGATGCAATTGCATCGGGCCTTTTTACTAGTACACTATATAAAAAGACACATATTCATGTTTCTCTCACTATCTGACATAAAATCAGAATACACCTTTCCCGTTTTAGGTCAATTAGGATGACCACAATTATTTATATTTTCCAAATGCCAGAACAATGAGAGAGAGAGAGAATGTCTTAAGACATTTTTATTACTTTTTGCAAAGTCCAAAGTTTACATACACTAAAATTACCATGCCTTTAAACAATTTGGTACAGCCCATATGATGATGTCATGTGTTTGGAAGCTTCTGATAGGTTTATTGGCAACATCTGAGTTCATGAGAGACACACTTGTTGATGTATTTTAAAGTACACCTGGAACATACTTCTTCTTTATGTAGAATCATGAGAAAGTCTAAAGAAATCAGCTAAGATAACAGGAAGAGAATTGTGGACTTGCAAAAGTCTAGTTCATCCTTGGATGCAATTTCCAGATACCTGAAGGAGACACATTCATCTCTACACACAATTATATGCAAGTACAAACAAGATGCAAATGTTCAGCCATCATAATGCTTAGGAAGGAGATCAGTTCTGTGTCCCAGAGATGAACGTGCTTTAGTCTGACATGTGCATATCAACCAAAGAACAAAAGCAAAACACGTTGTAAAGATGATGGTGGAAGCTGGTAAGATTGTGTCATTATCCACAGTGAAACGAGTACAGCATCTAGATAGGCTAAAATGCCACTCTGCCAGGAAGAAGTCATTACTTCAAAAGAAACATAAAAATCCAGATTAATTGTTGCAAATGTACACAGGAACAAAGACCTACATTTTTGGAGACATGTGTGACGAAACTAATATTAACTGTTTGGCAATAATGACCATTGTTACATTTGGAGGAAAAAGGGAGAAGCTTGGAAGCTGAAGAACACCATCCCAACGGACGGTGAAACGCAGGGGTGGTAGCATTGTGTTGTGGGGGGTTTTTGCTGCAGGAGGGACTGGTGCACCCACAAAATAGATGGCACCATGAGGAAAGAAGATTATGTGCAATACTAATCAACATATCAAAACATCAGCCAGGAATTTAAAGCTTGGGCGGAAATGGGTCTTCCAAATGGGTAATGACCCGAAGCACACTGCCAAACTAATTACAAAATGGCTTAAGGATAACAAAGTCATTGTTTTGGAGTGGCCATCACAAAGCCCTGATCTCAATCCTGTTGAAAATTTATGGCAAAGCTAAAAAGGCAGTTCCGAGCAAGGTGAACTACAAACATGTCTCAGTTACACCAGTTTTGTCAGGAGGAATGGGCCCAAATTCCTACCAACTATTTTGAGAAGCTTGTGGAAGAATATCCAAAACTTTTGACCCAAGTCATACAGTTTAAGGGCAATGGTACCAAATACTAATGAAATGTATGTAAACTTGCGACTTTGCAGAAAGTTATGAAAATGCCTTAAAACATTATCTCACTTTACTCTGGCATTTGGAAAATATTAATAATTATGTTAATCCTAATTAGGCTAAAAGGGGAAAGGTTTATTCTGATTTCTTGTCAGGTAGTGAGAAAAACATGCATATGTGTCTTTTTATATAGTGTATGTAAACCTCTGGTTTCAATTGCATCAGTAACACTGTCCCTATTAGGGCTCGTAATCTAAATTCCCTATCGGCGTGTCTTTGGATCTGGAAGGAAACAAGAGGATCCAGAGGAATTCTACAGAAACATGGGTAGAATATAAAAAATTCTTGCAGATGTTACCCTTGTCAGGATTGAATCTAGGACCTAAAGCACCGTGCTGCCCTAGGTATCTAACTGTATTTAAACTTCTGATGTAGCACGTGGAGGTGCATGCTTCTTGTCAATCACTTGATTCATGATCCAAGAGCATTTGACTCCAGCACATCTCCTTATCAACACCAGTGTGAACGAATCAAGCTTTATATAATTTGCAAATATACATTTTTAACGTAAACAAAAAGATGTCCCAAATTTATTAAATATAGTAGTCAGTGTAAAGGATTTTCCAGTAGTGGACAAGCCCAGCATCATTTTTTCTGGACCTAAAGCAAACCTTGCCAACCTGTCGCAGCAGAGCCGTTCCAACAATGTTTAAGTCAGCTGCATCCAATGAGTTAGCGGCTGTTTGGATGCAACATACACTATTTCATCAAACTAGATTTTCATCCTACTGAAATATGGATGAACTGCAGCCAAATAATGGGCCCTCATCGGAACAGGATACAAGAATGTCATATCATTGCCAGGAATAGTTGCACCAAAATCGTTGGAATGGTCCTGATGTGGGAGCTCAGCATACACTATTTTTAATGTAATTCAGGTCCTGAAATAATAAAGGTGGGGTCATCCAGTAGTGGACAACAATAATAAGTTTGGCCGATTTTACGCCATCAAATTCTGGATTAAAAGCCTCTCTAAATATTAGATGATCGTTGTGTCAACCCACTAATGTTGACGGGACACGTTGATCATCTAATTTGTATGGTGGGTCTCTCAACTTTGGAACTTCCAACAGGTGATCCTTTTGTTGTTAGAAGGGATGAGTGGCTTTCTTCTCTCTACCTATTAAAAAAATATAAACGCTTTCCAGATCTTCATGTATAAGGGGATGCCAAAAGAGAGATAGTTGTTTGCAGAACAATTATTCATCTGGAATATATATCTTGTGTATAGCAAGATGGGTGTATGAAACCTTAGTCTTGGTAAATCTGCTGCTTGTATACTGGTGACTCTTCAGTCATGTTTTACTCTTCTCTCTTTAAAAAGAACCTATCATCATGATTTTATATCCCAGACCAATGGCATTTATGTAAACGCGCTTTAATTGTGATTACATCCTTACCTTTCTTGTAGAAATTTGTTTGTTGTTTATTGAAATCCATAGCAAAATTGTTTTTACTGAGTGCAAATGCAGTGATGAACATTGTACAGTACTTTAGGATAGGCCCATTTATCTTTTTGTAATTTTTAAAATGTAAAAGAAAATGAAAATGTTTTTTTTTGCCAAAAATACAAAGGAAATATGTCATGTTTAACTTTATGCCTTTGTCATGAAGACTATGGGTAAACGGGCATCTGGGGCACCTTATCTGCTGCTAAAGCTATGGAACCCTAAACTATCCCTATCTCAGGGTACTCCTGATGGCGTGGAGACCTGAGTCTCCTTTCTTGACCCTGCTCCTGTCAAGCCCTGAATTGATTCCCACCCTCCACTGAAGTAGGGGAGTAATATAACCCACAGAGAAAGAGAGACAATGGAAAATCAAAACTCAGTCACAAAGCACACACAAACAAAGGTAAAGACAATGAAAGTAGCAGGAGGAAAAAACAGAGCTTGGAAGGAGCTACAGAACAATAGGGAAGAACCTCTACAACTGCACCAAGTTAATAGCACAACTTTCACCAGAGATTCTGGGACACCACACCTCACAAACCAAAATATGATTAACTATAGCTGGCATAGATAGAAGGATTTCTCCAGCATAGATAGGAGGGGAGCCGCTGTGATAGGCCTCCCCACAACATGAGATAAGAGGAGCAAGCAGACCAGCAGAGATTAACTTTTACTAGCCTGCCTATGAATCAGCCCACAGCCAGTCGATGCCCAAGTCTGCCTGTGTTGGTTCCAGACACCAGAGAAACCACTAGGCATCAGAATCTGCAATTTGAACAAAGTCCAATGCCACTATGACAGTCAGCAACGTTTGTGCATGTGACAGTTTTTTAAGAAATCATTTCATCTTCAATTTGCATAACTGTTCACAATAACAGCAATTTTGACCAGGGGTACCCAAACAATTGCATTCCACTGTAGTGATATATTGGAGCAGTACTCATAAGAATATCTGTTATCTTTAATTAGGACTACCTATGTAGCAGTTACCAAGTTGATGGCTACAGCGCTACAATAATAGCTTACCGCATTTCAGCACTCTACACTATTCATATAGTGCAGTCATGCGCATTCACTGTGAATGAGCGGTATGTAGGTAAATTGCATAAGTGTGCTGTGCCTCACTCTAGAATGCCACACATGTCAAGTTTAGAATAGGGGTGAGTATGAGCAAATAGGGTCTTACCCTTATGAGACAGGTTTAATATGGTGAAATCTAGGAACTGCTCACCTGATAAGGTTGTGTAGCACACATACCGGCGTGATCGCTCAGAACAGTACAGCTGCTGCCAGGACCGTACCTCCACAGGTCACTGTGGTCATGATAAACGTCTGCAGGACAAAGTACCTCGTGGTCCGAGCTGCTGTGTTCGTATGATAGAAAAAACAGATACAGCGGTATGTCTGGGTATGGTGGTAGCTAGTTTATTTTCAACACGTTTCGGAGTCGTATCCCAAACTCCTTCCTCAGGTTCCCTGAGGAAGGAGTTTGGGATACGACTCTGAAACGCGTTGGAAAATAAACTAGCTACCACCATACCCAGACATACCGCTGTATCTGTTTTTTCTATCATACGAACACAGCAGCTCGGACCACGAGGTACTTTGTCCTGCAGACGTTTACACATGTCAAGTTGGCAGCCACTTCATCTGTATTTGTCTAGTGAAATGGCTCATTCAACTGTTTTAATGCCACACGTATGTGGGAAATTTTATGCCTTGGATGTTTTAGGATGTTTCATTCAGTTTAGCTATGTCTTTTTAAATTGGAACAATTTGTGATTAGTGGTTGAATATCAAGTGAAAAATCTTATATGTGACATTTCCTATGAGATATTAAATGAACATGTTAGTCCTGGAGGATACTATGTGCACTGAGGCTTACATGCAAGGTCACTAGAGTGTTCTAAATTACTGGCTATGTATAGAAAATGTAAAAAAGGTCTAAAGTCCATCTGAAAAGTAAGAAAGTATTTAGCATTCAAATTCTATTTTTTATACAGTGTCACCATACACAAATTGTAGTAGGAGATTGTCAACAAATACAATATTCCGAAGGCTCAATTAATTGAATAAGAGATAGCAGGACTCCTGAGTAAGCAATTATCTCATTCAAAGAACCACTATCACACTGCAATTACATAGACTGGCAAGTCCCCAAACTCTCTATATCACGCAAGAAGGATTTCTAAGCATAATTTAAAATGAATTTTCATTCTCATTGACTATACATCAGCCTTGAGCTCCAGAATCACTTAGTTGTACATTCAGGTCTAGAATACATATGTGCACCCTATACATTTATATACCACGTACATTGGCAATCAAACTTAGAGAACAATGCAAGATCACTTGAGTTTTCAGACAGAATGTAAACAATCAACATTTGACGTTTTATGTGTAAGGGGTGCACGATGCCAGTAGAACACTGTTTTCTAAAATATCCAAAATGTATCAACTTAAAACCTTTATTTTGCACAAAATGTAATGATCATAACTAGAGAACAGCAATGACTCTAGCACAGAGAAAGATTAAAACTACATTTTCTGAAGATTACAACAGTCACCAATCAGTAGGAAGTGTATAGATATTTGCTTTGAATGACATCAGCACATCTGCGGACACAGGACATCACTAGTCTCTCACACTGCTCTGGGGTGATTTTGCAACACTCTTCTTCCAGTCTCTTCCACAGTTCTGTGACTGTTGTGGGTTTCTTGGCCATAACTTTGTCACCAAAGATTTTCCAGAGAATTTCTATAGGGTTTAGATCAAGACTCTGCGCGGGCATTTCATTGCTTCAATGTTTTCTGTTTCAAAGAACTGCTTTACCCATTTTGCTGTGTGATGGAGCATTGTCCTGCATGAAAATTGCTGCCTGATTGAGCGCTGAGTGCAAGTAAGGAATCACGTGATGATGAAGAAGGTTCTGATGCACATTTGCATTCACTGTGCCATGGAACTGTATGAGAGGTTAAACACCTGCAGCAGAAGACATTCCCCAAATCATGACACTTCCTCCACCACCTTTCACTGACTTCTTTACACGCTTTGAGTTCAGTCTTTCCCCAGTTTGTCGATGAACTTAATGTTTCCCATCAGACCCAAAATAAATTAAATTTGCTTTCATTACTAAAATGAACTGTGGACCAATTTTCTCTGTCCAAACAATATGCTCCACACCAAAGGTGAGTCTAGCTTTTTGCTTCTTACTGCTAATGAGAGATTTCATCACTGCAGAGAGGGCTTTCAGTCCAAATACGTTGTGACACTGTATGATGAGACAGATTGTTACTCTGTTCAGTGCTTAACTGGCGTGCAATTCCAGCTGGAGTGCCTCTGGATTATACTATCCTCTCTTACATTTGTCTTTCGAGGGCGACCAGCCTTCTTGTGGGACTTGAAACAGTTTGTGATGAAGTAAAGGTGCAACATTCTAGAAATCACAGACTTGGAACGAGCAACTTCTGTGGCTATGGCTGATAGGGTGACCCCTGCTGCTGAAGGGTTTCATTCACTTTGGAAGGCACACAATGTTTGAAAAGTGAGTGCAAACTGGAAAGTTAGGCTGTCTGTAAAATAGGGTTTTGTAAGATAATTGAGGAAATAAGCACCAGGTGCCAGATTGTCCCGAAACTTGCAGGTATCTGAAAGTGTTCTCTAATTTTGATCAGTATTCTTTTTCATTGATCTCATTTACATTTTTAAACTGTGCTCTTGAATATATACAATTGATCAATCGGGCTTGTATGCTTATGCTAACCAGAATAGACTGATTTGTAAAATAATAAAGTAGGATCGGCACCGGTCTACCGTGTATGGGGACGCTCAAACAAAAGACACATCAGTCAGGTCTTTCCTAGAGAGAGTCACACACTTTATTGGAAAGGAGAGGTTATATACCATAATCAAGGTTACCCTAACAATAGAGTATTACCTAATAGGGTAATACGTGGTAAGATGGCGGGGACATGGACATACAAATTCTCCCATACTCGTGTCTGCATATTTTGTATATTCTCAGCCCTCAACCATTGATACATTACATTCCTACTAAGGGTATTATATAGTTCAGTGAGAATAGACATGATGAACTAAAAATGGCTGCAAGACAAGATGGCTGCCAATATAAAGTCAATACAAGTATCAGGTAACTTCTTTAACACAATTTATGAAATAAGCTTAAAATACTGCTATTTTTCTCATGTTTGGATATTTTCACATGTAAGACAACACAATGACCTTGATATTAAGGAAATTGTGTGTTGTTCTCTAATTTTGATCGCCACTGTACATAAGTAATAGTGGTCTGTACAAGCAATAAAACAAAGAATACTGTATATACTCGAGTATAAGCCGAGGCCCCTAATTTTACCCTCCAAAACTAGGCAAACGTATTGACTCGAGTATAAGCCTAGGATGAGAAATGCAGCAGACTCTCATCACGGTATACAGACCCTCTCATCATGGTACATTACGCCCCATTACTGATATATAGCCCCCCATCCTGATATATAGCGGCCTCATCACTGGTATATAGCGCCCTCATCACTGGTATATAGCCCCCATCACTGGTATATAGTGTCCTTATCATTGGTATATAGGACATCCATCACTGGTTTATAGTGCCCCTATTGCTGGAATACAGCCCCCCATCACTGGTATAGAACACCCCCTTCACTTGTATATAGCCCCCCATCACTGGTATACAGGCCTCCCATCACTGGTATATAGCCCCCTCATCACTGGTATTCAGCCCCCCATCAGTGGTATACAGCCCCCCAAGACTGTATACAAGCCCCTTATCAGTGGTATACAGCCCCCCATCAGTGGTTACAGCCCCCCTTCAGTGGTATACAGTCCCCCATCAGTGGTATACAGCCCCAAAACAGTAGTATACAGCCCCCCATCACTGCATACAGGCACCCATCACTGTATGCAGGCCTCCATCACTGTATACAGGCGCCCATCACTCTATACAGGCTCCATCATTGTATACAGGCCCCCTTCAGTGGTATATAGCCCCCCCCCATCATTGCTTACAGGCCCCCATACTGCTAAACATAAAATAATAAACTTGAACTCTCCCTCCAATGTCCTGCAGGCACCGTGCGTCCACCCTCCGGTCTTCCTGTCTGTATGCCTGCTTCTAATCATGTGACCGTTACAGCAGTGATGATGTCATCGCTGCTGTGCTGGTCACATGATTAGAAGCCGGCATACAGACAGGAAGACCGGAGGGAGGACGCACGGTGCCTGCAGGATATCGGAGTAAGAGTTCAAGGTTTATTATTTTATGTGTGGCAGCATGGGGGCCTGTAACCAGTGATGGGGGGCGAGAGTATATATAGTATAGTGTAATGTGCTCCGCTCCCTCTATCGGTGATGGACAGGGGGATGCAGTGTATATTACAGTACACTGAGCAGGGTCACATGACCTCCTGCTCACTCTGCAGCCTCCCCCTGCCTCCTCCGGCCCCCGGATACCGCCCCTCCCCCCATACTGACTCGAGTATAAGCCAAGAGGTTTGCTTTTCACCACAAAAATTGTGCTGAGAAACTCGGTTTATACTCGAGTATATACGGTAATTGCTTGAAAAGGGTTGTGTACTTTCAGGAAAGTCGTCCCCAATCTCTAAAACACTTAAAATAACACTCTCAGCAAGTACACACCCTCCTTGCCATTTCTTCATTCTCACTGTTTTGGCTGCAGTGGTGACGTCATAACAGCGCATATAATAGCTCTGGGTAATCACTTAGCTCAGCAGCTATACAAAGGTTGATGTGACATGCACTGTTGACATGATGTCAACGATGCACCGAAACACTAAGACAACAACTGTAGCACGTCAGTGCTGGACCCAAGGTGACTGAGTAGCTGCTGAGTTGGTTTTTTAGGTATTACAAAATGTGGGGCCCACTTTAAAGTGGACAACCCTTTTAAGTCTTATGTATACAACATGTAATAGATAATTGGGTTGCACACTTTTATTCTTTCTGTTGGCTTCTTCTTGCTTAATGAATGGGTGGGCTTTTACTGAAGTCATATCAAGGCTGTGATGTAGGATCAAAGCAAATCAGATGTCTCCGTTTGCTGTTGTCCTTTCATCTATCATGGCATGCAGCTCTCACATGCATCCTCCTGATTCCCATGTTGTATTATACTGACAGTATCTTCTGCTTAGTGCATTGCTGTAGATATGTGACAAACACTGAGCCTGTAGGCATTAAGCGATAAGTACAGGCTGCTGCTGGACGAGGAAAATGCCAATTTCCCCTAGTAAGATATATAATAGAATTTCATTTATTAATTATTCCTACACATTATTGCAAAAAATGCTTGCTAAACTAACGAGGTTAGCATGAGACAGGGGACGGATATTTAGGATTATGACTGCAGAATCCAACTACACAATAGATTGTTTGTAATCTGTAACCATGGAGAAGGATAAATTTACCTATGTCAGATTATCAATTAAGACAAACACATACCAGGATTTTTAATTTTAAAGGGAACCTGTCCTAATATAAAGTATGGCCATATCCTTTACTGCCTTTTTTACACAATTTTAGTAACAGCATGTAAGTCACATATGATGCGGTCCGGAACTTGATTTGAAACCTCCCCAGTGACACCCAATTGCACTGTGCAAGTGCACTTCTTTCTTCCCCTCAGCAGGGCAGAACAAAGTACTTTACGTCCGGGTTTTTGGCGCTCTTTGGCCTTCCCGGTGCATATGCATTACAGTATTTTGCTCTGTCTTCAGTGGGGCAGACAGAGGTGCACATCTGCAGGAGCGTGAATAGGGGAGTCTGGATGGCATAGAACGCATCATCCACATGAAGCAGGGAAGGAAGACAGCGATTGTAGGAAGAGAGGAGGCATTGGATTGGACTGGATCACACTGGAGGCCATTGGACTGGATCACACCGGAGGCCGTTGGACTTGATCACACCATACGAGAGTATTATAAAAAGTATTTTTTGTGCTATGCATAGGGGATTGGGGATTTAAGGCTTTAAAAGAGGCGGTAAAAGTGGTGGCTATGTTTTATATTGACAAAACCTGGTGACAGATTTCTTTTAAATACATTGATACAAAATAAAAAAAATGGTAATAGTTGTGTACATACCCTCATATAATGTTCAGTCAAAGAAGGGAAATGGGGGCACCACTGAAGCTATTTACTGAGGTTCCCACTGGGAAACCAAAACTAAGTGTGAGGGGAAGACACAGGGCCGTCTGTGGTGCCAATACAGTCATAAGTATGAATAAAGTTCTAAAAAGAAAACCCGTGGAAGGGTAATCACTCGAAACGGTGCCGTCGTCACCTCTGCGCCCCTCCCTGCACCCTTTTGTATGCCGCTCCTTGATTGAATAAACGGAAAAATCCCGCTATGTGCCGCTCTGGTGAGTGCCGATGTTTCTTTTTTGAACTTTATACCCTCATATAATGTCTAAATAATATTCACATACAGTGTTCTAAATTATAATGTGTATGGGGCACCATATAATACTGACTTAGGCTAGGGTCAGACTTGCTTTGTGCATGCGCTAAAAGCATGCATTTTTTTAAGTTGAAAATGCGCATGCGTTAACGCATCCATAGGCCTCAATGCAAAAAATGCATCGCAAATGTGCCATACATTTTTTGCATGTGTTTTTGGCTCACCTCCCAAAAACGCAGTAAGCAGCGTTTTTGGGTGCTTTTTTGAAAACACATGCGTTTTCTTAACATGGGGCCCTATGGGAAACGCATGCGTTAATGGATAGTACATATAGGCACCATGCATTAATGCATGTGTTTTTTTTTTTTAAATGACAAAGTCCAAAAAACACTGCTGCTGGGGGCACAAAAACGCCCTAAAAATAACGGATCCATTTTTATAAACACTATAAAAAACAGATTGGCATGTGTGACCCTAGCCATACAGTACACAAAGCCCACATAAGGCACCATAAGGTACCTACATAATATTTGTATTCAGCCAATACTCTATCTCAGCTGTGTAATTCAATTAATAATATCAAAATGTGATGTTAAATGTTGCCAGATGAATTTAAGGATTAATTTTAATTGATAGACACACAGTTGATAATACTCAGCTGACTTGGGGTGGTGAATGATCATTAGTAAAATCCCTGGATGCCTAAATATTGAAAGGGTTAAAGGGTTAATGCAAACATTGCGGGAGGGTGGTATATGGCAGTAAAGAGGGAATGTCTACAGTAGTGAAGGCTTTCTTTTCAGCATTTCTGGAGATCTATAGTAGTGAAGAGTTTAGCTGCCAAATCAGGTTGTTCAGGACACTGGAATGGGATAAATTAGTGGAATGTTCCAGATGCTCAATGGAAGTGAAAGGATCTATAATAAGGTGCCTGGTGGTCTATGTGAGGATCTTAACTTGTGGGCTGTAATAATCACCTATGAAGGTTAATGATGCAACAATTTTTATTTGTGTCCGCACATATTAAAGCAGCAACAGGTAGATGATCACAATGTGATGCCCCAGTAACAAGGTCAGAAACCTTCCAGCAACAATAGTCCTTGGTTTGTTACTAAAGTCCAGAAGGTAGATATCACAACCGTAGCACATGCATCCAGGATCTGTCTGCAAAAATAATCCTTAAGATAGCTCCTAAAATCCATAAGCTATATCTCATGATCATAGCACTTGTATCCAGGTTCATTCTCTACATTCCATTTGTAGGCTTCAGGACCTGGGCGCAGCACTGATCCCTCTCCCTCCCAATTCACAGAACCATCTAACCTCCCCCATACGCATGTCTTCTTCTTTTCTGCATTTTTATTGGAATAAGCCCCCTAGTTGGGCAGAGATAAGCACACACCACACCCGTTAACCATCAGGTACATCTAATTCAAAGTGAAACACGTTTACTGAAGTCTCCAGCCAGTCTGCAGAAGTTTGTATCCTCCCCTGCAGGGAGGAACTAAAAACAACCAACCTCCCAACCAAATGCAAAACAATGAATTCTACTGGAGACCTGATTACAAGGTCTCCTTTCAAATTGTGTATCTTAAATGGACAAGCAAGCATTCTCTAATAAAACATAAGAATAAGATTGATGTAACTGGTGCTCCGTGCTGTAAAAAGTCTTCTCTACGTTCTTTGGGCCAAAAAGTCTTTAGTCCCTGGCCAGCTCCTCACAGTCAACAACAGATAAAGGATTATTTAGGGGCCTTTCACACTTGCGTTTTTTTCCCTGATCTTCCAGATCAGGAAAAAACCTGATTCTAAGGGCCGCTTTACACACACCAACTTCTGTGACCAACTTCTGAACAACTTACTGGTTGCAGTGAAATCATGGACACATTGTTCCATTTGTACACAGCCACAAAATGGAACAATGTGTTCATGATTTCACTGAAACCCGAGATCTGTTCAGAAGTTGGACACAGAAGTTGGTGTGTGTAAAGGTCTGTGCTCCTCTGTCATGCACGGTAGCTGCATGACAGAGGACACCCATGGATTTAAAAAAACAGTAGTGTAAAAGCTGTCTAAGGGGCCTTTCACACTTGCGTTTTTTTCCTGATCTGGAAGATCAGGAAAAACCTGATTCTTACAGGATTATTTTTTTTGCCCATTCACTTTAATGATTTCAGGAAAAAACCTGAAGCAACAAGATTCTACCTGAAATCATTAAAGTGATTGGGCAAAAAAATGAATCCTGTAAGAATCAGGTTTTTCCTGATCTTCCAGATCAGGAAAAAAACGCAAGTGTGAAAGGCCCCTTAGACAGCTTTTACACTACTGTTTTTTTAAATCCATGGGTGTCCTCTGTCATGCAGCTACCGTGCATGACAGAGGAGCACAGACCAATGACTTCCCGCGCACTACACACAAATTTAGGAAACCTCAGGGGGTGGTTGAACAATTACAATAGGTGGGGCCTTGCTTATAGGGAACAGGGAAGAGGTGACCTCCTGCACTCACCTGTGGCTGTTCCCTGATCTCCCTACCGTCCCTATACGGGTTCTTTCAACCCGTCACTGAACAGGATGCCTAGTCCATCGCTGGCCCTGATGTTAGCCCTCAAAAGGAAAATGGCCGGCGAGAGCACTAATCCCAACCACTGCAATAAAAACAAGAGGGGAGTGTAAACAGACAGGAGGACAACAAAAACAACTTTACACCTGCTGTCACTCTCTTAGGAAGCAGATAGCTTGGCAATGGTCAGGTTCTCCAGAGAACTTCCTTCACCTTAGGAAGCTAGGCCAGGAATAGAGTTCAATCACCAGCAAGGGATACTGGAACCATGTGACTATATGAAGAGGATGGGAGTAATTTACAGAGTAGTCACACCTGGACAAAGAACTAAGTAGCTTGCTAGCAACAGAAACTGACATTAACTCATAAACTGCCAAAGGAAAGAAACACGTTTAATATGAAGTCTCAATAAAGGAATGAAAGGAATTTCTCTCCATTTTTGGTCAATAACAAAAACACAGCTTGTAGCGTTTTTGTTGCTTGTGTAAAACACGGAAGGCCAAGGATCCGTGACTATCTGTCTGACTTTAAAATGGAGCTCTTTTGTGGTGCACGGATCCAGTTTCCAGACGGAGCATGCCCAGAAGCCAGTTTTATATGACACACCCACTATGTGACATGTCATTTGTCAGTGGATCCGTACACAACCTGATATAACTGGATACTAATGCATCGGTATTATGACGGATCCATCAGCTGGATTAGTGTAATTACCAGTACAGGAGCATGCAGTTGCATCAGGTTTTATATTTGCAGGGGAATCTAGGGGAAGGAAGGTTTTACTTGCATTCTCCCAGATTAAAAAAAAAAAATGGAAGTGTGAACCAGCCTTATTCTATTTTAGAGCAGTAAAGGTTCTTAATTGCCCAGTTTGTTAAACCCTAAAACCAGGTTTGAGGTTTCAGTTATCTAGCATTAGATCATTTCTGCTTTCATCGTAAGTAATTTTTATAAATTTGATTTCTTAACATATGAATGTGATGTTCAATTGTTTGTGAGTATCCCTAATAAATGTATGCATTTTCTGTGACTAATTAGAATATTCTGTAACACAACTTTCTCAGACACTCAGTAAATATTCCCCCGAATGCTTTTGTTATAAACCTATTGGTGAGGAGTTGTTAAGTAGAGATCTAACCACTCTTGAATATTTACTACATTTGCTTGAGTGTCATTAACTGAAGCACCATACAGTGCTAATGTGTACAGAGCCCTAATGACTTGCAGATTAAAATAGCTTAAATGTAATTACATTAATATTCCCAAATTTGTGAATATTATTGAACCTGGTGCTCTGAATAGTTATTTTGTGTTTGTATTTTTCTGTAATTAAGACTATACATATTCCACTGATCAGCCATATCAGTGATTACCGTATATACTCGTGTATAAGCCGAGTTTTTCAGCACAAAAAATGTTCTGAAAAGTCCCCCCCCTCGGCTTATACACAAGTCATACGTGTATACAGTAGCCCCAGCGGTATACAGCCCCCCCCATGGTATATACAGGCCCCAGCAGTTTATACAGTAGCCCCAGCGGTATACAGCCCCCCCTCGTGGTATATACAGGCCCCAGCAGTTTATGCAGTAGCCCCAGCGGTATACAGCCCCCCTCCCCCCGTGGCATACAGGGCCCCCCCTTGCTGCCGCACACCTGTAAAGTAAGACATCATTATACTTATCCCTGTCGCCGCCGCTGGGGCTACTGTATAAACTGCTGGGGCCTGTATATACCACGGGGGGTTGGGGGGCCGTATACCGCTGGGGCTACTGTATAAACTGCTGGGGCCTGTATATACCATGGGAGGGGGGCTGTATACTGCTGGGGCTACTGTATAAACTGCTGGGGCCTGTATATACCATGGGTGGGGGGCTGTATACCGCTGGGGCTGCTGTATAAACTGCTGGGGCCTGTATATGCCACTGGGGAGGCTGCTCTATACTACCACTGGGGATTATACACGAGTCAATAGGTTTTCCCAGGTTTTGGGGGCAAAAGTAGGGGGGTCGGGTACATTAAAACTCTGATTGTTAAAGGGAATAACTTTGATTATATTGGGTTAACTATATCATAGAAGAGCTATCTTATGTTTGGCCGATTTTTGGTCACTTAAAGGGAACCTATCACCATGTTTTTGCCATCCCATCTGAGAGCCCCATAATGTAGAAATAGAGACCCCGATTCCAGCGATGTGTCATTTACTGAGCTGCTTGCTGTCATTTTGATAACATTAGTGTTTTCTCTGTTGCAGATTTAGCAGTCTGTGAATAGGCCAGACTACCTGGCAGTAGGCCAAGTAGACATCTAATGATAATCTCCGGGTGATTAAACAGTGATTTTATCAAAACTACACTGAGCAGCCCAGTAAGTGACACATCGCTGGAATCAGGCTCTCGGGTCCTATATTATGCTATTCTCCGATTAGGCTGCAAAAACTTGGTGACAGGTTCCCTTTGAAGCTTACTGCCTGTTACTGGTCCCTGGTTTACTAGCCTAGATGCTTGCTCTTGCCAGTTGTTTGCTTCAAAGTCTGCAGTCACCATTGGATCTGGCCAGCTTAAGGGTCTCTGTGCTACTTTGATGCTGCAGAGACAAAGTTGCCTTGCTTGTCACAGTAGTATGTTCATGCCAGTGGAGTGACCATGCAACCAATCCAAACTTTCAATCACTACCCCTTAGGAAGATGTGAGGCAAAGGAGTGGTGGGCTGTTGAAAAAAAGAACTGACAGCTGACCCTCAATCTGATTTCTAATAAATAAACAATTTTTGAGATGATACCAAATAGATCTATGTATGCCATTTTGTTTTCCAAGTTAGATGATCCTTTTAAATTAATATTTTTTACTTTAAAGACATTCTTATGTCAGCATGTTTTACCATATCAACTGAGCATCTTAATATTGGTGAATAAAGCCTAATTTCATGAATGTATCACTTTCTTGGTTGCTTGGCGTAGTTTTCTTGTAATGCCTATTTTCTCTCTTGAGACTAAGTCTTAAGTCCTGTGTATAACCCTGCCCACACTCCTTACTGGCGGCTTCCTGTGTACACTGTATATTGTGAGCAAGAAGCTAGTCAGTGGTGGGGGTGAGGTTCTACAGATTAGCCGGACTGCTGTGCCCATGAGCTGTAGTCCAGCGATTATAATCTCCTGTTAAACACTGTATTGAAACTACAACACACAGCCTAATAAGGCTGCCTTCAGACTTGCAGATGCATCTGCAGCGTTTTGCAGATGCATCTGCAAGCATCAGCATGCAGACCGCGGCCCCTATGTTTATAATGGTGCGCACCGCGGTCTGCAGATACTTGCAGACCGCCGCGCGCACCCATTCACTCCTATATGTGATCTGTGCACAGGCGGATGCCTGCGTACAGATCAAACACTCCCGCCCGCACGATGGACGCGAGATGTCGCGTCCCTGGTGCGGACGAGAGTGTGTGATCTGTACGCAGGCATCCGCCTGCGCACAGATCACATATAGGAGTGAATGGGTGCGCATGGCGGTCTGCAAGTATCTGCAGACCGCGGTGCGCACCATTATAAACATAGGGGCCGCGGTCTGCATGCTGATGCTTGCAGATGCATCTGCAAAACGCTGCAGATGCATCTGCAAGTCTGAAGCCAGCCTAAGTGACCCATCCCTGGAATCAGAATTGTGTGCCCTTTAATATGCTACTCTCAGATTAAGGGTTTACTCACACCTGTGTATAATAAATCGGTCCAATTTTTATCCAGAAAAATTAGACTTGCATCGGAGAGTCTTGTCCATTTTATGCAACCATACACGGCATGCTGCAATTTTTTAATTTGGCTGAATACAGCTGAGGAACAAGTTGCAGATCTGCTCTGAGTCAGTGAACACGATTGGTGCGAGGGCCTTCTGATTTTTTATCCGATTGCATTCGACGTATTTATACGCAGATTTGAGCAAACCCTAAATAGCAGAAACCTGCTGACAGATTCCCTTTAATGGGTTGCAGCAGTAACTGGAACCCTCAGTGAAGCTGAAAAATCATGTCTAATTAGTGCACAAGGCTGGGTGGGGGAGGTGTTTAGTAAGTGGAAAAAGGAATTTATCTGTAATAAGGTGAATTACAGCATTTCTAATCTTCGCATATACCATTCATTTATAGAAAATTTGTTGAAACTACAATTACTCCTTAAGAACAATTTATTCCAATCTATTTGATAAAGTGATTACTTTAGTATGGAAAAAGGTAGACTTAAAGTCAAGTGCTATGATCAAATATGCATTTCTACTTTATATGTAAAAGAGATTAGAATATGATAACTTCTTCCATCCAATTATATCATTTTCCCTTGCTGTTTATTTAGTTAAATCCTCTTTATATTGTACACCTTTGTGTAAAAAAACGTGCACGATAACAATGACCTATCAATTTCTTGATCCTTCACTTTCATAGAACTTCTAATGAAGATGCGTTCAAGTTTTGTATGTTTTCTTTGCTAGCACAAAACGTCAAATTAAATATTTTATTTTATTTCTTACTTAGGTGGTATTATTCATTATTATTATTTATTTAGCACCATTAATTCCATGGTGCTGTATATGAGAGGGGTTACATAAATAACTATAGATATATTTTACAGTAAACAAATCAACAATGTCAGACTGGTACAGAGGGGAGAGCAACCTGCCCTTGCGGGCTTGCATTCTACAGGATATTGGGGAGGAGACAGTAGGTCAGGGGTGCAGCAGATTTGTTGGTGGTGAGGCAGCAGCACCGGTGGTGGTGAGGCAGCAGCTCCGGTGGGGTGGGTGGCAGCTCCGATGGCAGTGGGGTGGCAGATCGGTCGTTGCAGGCTGTAAGTTTTCCTGAAGAGATGTCTTTTTAGGTTCTGCCTGAAGGATCTGAGAGTGGTGGATAATCAGATGTGTTGGGGCGCAGAATTCCAGAGGATGGGGGATATTCGGGAGAAATCTTGGCAGTTGTGTGAGAAACAGATAAGTGTGGAGGAGAGGAGGAGGTCTTGGGAAGATCTAAGATTACGTGAGGGAAGATAGTGGGAGATTATTTCAGAGATATACGGAGGAGACAGGTTATGGATGGCTTTGTAGGTTAGTGTTAGTAGCTTGAACTGGATTTGTTGGGGAATTGGGAGCAAGTGGAGGGATTTGTAGATGGGAGTAACAGGGGAGTAGCAAGGAGAGAGGTGGATTAGTTGGGCAGCAGAGTTAAGGACAGACTGGAGAGGTGCAAGAGTGTTAGGGAGGCCACAGAGGAGATTGTTGCAGTAGTCGAGGCGGAGATGATGAGGGCATGTACAAGACTTTTAGTAGATTGAGGTCTGAGGAAAGGACGGATTCTGGAAATATTCTTGAGCTGGAGGTATAGGAGGTGGTGAGAGTTTGGATGTGTAGTTTGAAGGATAGGGCAGAGTCGAGATTTACTCCATGGTAGCGAATTTGAGGTGTGGAAGAGAACATAATGCCATTTACCATAATAGATAGATCAGGTAGTGAGATGAAAGATGGGATGTAGGAAAGATGATGAGTTCAATTTTGTCAACGTTGAGTTTTAGGAAGCGAGAGGAGAAGAAGGAGGATATGGCTGAGAGACGTTCCGGGATTCTGGGCAGCAGAGAGTTGACATCTGGGCCAAAGAGGCAGATCTGAGTGTCGTCAGCATACAGGTGGTACCTGAAGCCTTGGGACTGTATGAGTTGTCCTAGGCCAAGGGTATAGATGGAGAAAAGTAGGGGCCCCAGAAAGTAGTGTTGGAGTGGAAAACGCTAAATGTGCAGGCAATCCAGGACAGGGCAAGGTCTTTGATGCCAAGGGAAGAAAGAATCTGTAGGAAGAGAGAGCGGTCGACTGTGTCAAAGTCAGTGAACAGGTCTAGATGGAGGAGGATGGATAATTGTCTGTTAGCTTTGGCTGTAAATCATTAGTAATTTTGGTTAGGGCTGTTTCGGTGGAGTGGTGGGGCTGGAAGCCAAATTGGAGGTTGTAAAGAAGAGAGATAGATGAGAGGTGGGAGGAGAGTTGAGCATGGAGATGTTATTCAAGGAGTTTGAAAGCAAACAGGAGCAGCGATATGGGGCAGTCGCTCATCATACCAGTCGGGTCAAGGTTTGGCTTTTTGAGGATGGGCGTGATGGTGGCATGTTTGAAAGCCGAGGGGAAGGTACCGGAAAATAGTGATAGGTTGAAGAGATGGGTTAGGGCTGGGATGAGCGTGTTAATGAGATTGGGGAGGAGGTGGGAAGGGATGGGAAGTGCACAGGTGGTGAGGTGTGATTTGGAGAGGAGACAAGTAAGCTCTCCTTCAGTGATGTTGGAGAGGGAGGTTATGAGGGAAGAGCAGAGGTCTGGTATATGGAGTAGTTGGGGTGGTGGAACAAGAAAGGTTTGCCTTGTTTGGTCGATCTTATTGTTGAAGTATGTGGAGTCCTCAGCAGAGATGAGGAAGGTCGGAGGAGGCAGAGAGTGGAGGAGAGAGTTAAAAGTGCTGAACAGTTGTTTGGGATTGTAGGATAAGGAAGATACAAGGTACAAGATAAGGATAAGTAGGATAAGGAAGATACAAGGATACAAGGTTTTATTATTTTTTATTATATTTGTATTTATTTTTTAAACACACGTTGGAATAAAAAAAAGCATATAACAAATGCCCTCCAAAAATACAGACACAGTGATACCTCAGTTTTCTTTGTTAATCCGTCATATAACTATCAACGATAACCCAAATTGATGAAGACCAAGAACACGATTTCCATAGGAAACAATGTAAAATCAGTTAATTTGTTTTGGACACTCAAATACATACAAAAAAACCCCACATTTTATAAAGAATAAAGATAGTGGTTAATTCTAGAAATACTCAGAAGTTACTATAAAATGAACATCAAAGACTAATGTAAAGAAAAAATAAACATTTAACTTGGTATTTTATTTTTATAAACACTCTTTGGCATATGGAAAGGGAGAGAGGGGTGCAAATAATATTTTTTGGAAGTGGAATCACGTGGGTCACCATTTTTATTGCAAAAGTAGCAGCGGTGAATCTATGAAAACTGACAAAAACCGAGGCATCGACGAAACCGAGCCAATGAGCTGTGTGGAAAGAGTTTTTAGATATAATTGGAGCAATTAAGGGACCATTAGCCCAGTTTAGAGTATGTGCTACATACGGAATAAAGTATGTGAGAGTTGCAAGTGTTATCCATGGACAGTCATTTCAACTTTAAAGGATTGATCCACTACTTTTTCTCAGGACAGGTCACCAATATCAGATATTTAGAGGTTTGCCATCCAGCACTCTCATAAATTAGATAGCCGGATCATAGAATCCTAGAATAGTAGAGTTGGAAGGGACTTCCTGGGTCATCTGCTCCAACCCCCTGATTAAAGCAGGATTCATTAAATCATCCAAGGCTGATGTCTGTCCAGCCTTTAAATGAAGGCTTCCATTGAAGGAGAACTCACCACCTCTCGTGGCAGCCTGTTCCACTTGTTGATCACCCTCACTGTCAAAACATTTTTTTCTAATATCTATTCTGTGTCTTCTCCCATTCAGTTTCATTCCATTACCTCTAGTATTTCCTTGTGGAAATGAGAATAAAGCTGATTCCTCTACAATGTGACAGCCCTTGAGATATTTGTAGACAGCTATTAAGTCTCCTCTCCTTGTCTAATCAATCATTGTTGTCAAGCGCCACAAAAATCAGCGAGATCTGTGGAAATATTATTTTCTCTCCAGGCACACCCATGAATTAGTACAGTGAAAAGATTTTTGCTATATTTTTGCATTAGCAGTCTTTATATACCGTCAGTTGATGATTTCTCCTTTTCAACTCTTCCGGTCAAGGTTTAATACTTTTAAGTCTGTTACTCTTTTCCAGATATGTATCAATTCTTAGTTTATTTTTATCCTTCTTTTTGTGTAATGTTGCCCAGAAATAAACCCCATAAGCAATATGGCCACATTCTACAAATGATATAGCAATAACATTTTCACCTTCGTATCCTAATCACTTTTACAAAGTGCATTACTTCTCCTGGAGCAAAAAAAAACCTTTTCTAATAGTGATTCATCATAAGGCATAATCAGAGGAAATTCAGATTTAAAATAGGTATATTTAATTTTATATGTTTATATTTTTAGATTTCCTTACTATTTAGGAAAATCATGGTTCACGGTTATGTGTATTAATTGCTAGAGTGATTCATGTAGTAACAAGTAAAAGAACTGGTATTTAGCGAGGTTTTTCATGTTGCATGTATTGTTACTAATATGGTCATTAAACTAAGGCTAGAATGAAGAGACTGTGGTTATTGTTATTGCAACCCAAAGGCGTTATATCTGCTCTATTACTTACAGTAAAACAGGCTCTGTGGACCAAGTCAGAAAATGCTCTTGATAAGCATAATCTTTATTAATTGCCATTAATTGGTATAATCAAAAACGTGCAGTTTCATATTTATACATGGTGAAAGAAATTCCCAGCATTAGGCCCCTTTCACATCAGCGGTAAACGCTGATAGCGGCAGTTGCGTTAAAAAAACCACAACTGCCGCGATCGCGGCACACTTGAATGTGCGGCAGTAAGTGTGCGGCAGGTGCGGTTTCAGCACTTGCGGCAGGTGCAGCCGCGAAAAAACCGCGGTATGCCACGGTTTTTTCACAGCCGCACCTGCCGCAAGTGCCGAAACTGCACTCGCCGCACACTTACCGCAAGCCCCATAGACATTGTATGGAGCTTGCTGCAATTTGGTAATCGCGGCAGTTGCGTTTTTTTCACCGCAACTGCCGCGATCATGTATATACCATATTTTTCAGACTATAAGACACATGACTAGAAGATGCACCCAGGTTTTAGAGGAGGAAATTTAGAGAAAAAAATTTGAAGCAAAAAATGTGATTATGATATATAATCATGATATATCTGTTCCCCATCCAAGTATATGTTCCTCATCCTGATATATATGTCCTCCATCCGGGTATATGTTCCCAAACCTGGTATATGTTTCCCATCCAGGTATATGTCCTCCATCCTGGAATATGGCCCCATCTTTGTATGTGACCCTAATCTTCGTATATGTCACTCATCCTGGTATATGCCCCCATCCTAAAACATATCTCTTAACCTGGCATATAGCTCCTATCCATGTATATATCCCTCATTCTGGTATATAGCTCTTATCCAGGTATATGTCTCCATCCTGGAATATGGCCCTCATCCTGGTATATTTCCCTAATCTTGGTATATGACCATTATTCTGGTATATGTCCCCCATCCTTGTATATGTCCCTCATCCTGGTATAAAGCTCCCAAAAAGGAGTGGTTATACTCACCGCCCATCGCTCTCCTACACAGGGCTGCCACTAGGAATTTCAGAGCCCCTCACTGGCAAAATTTTGGGGCCTCCTGAGTCTCCACTCTAGCTCCGCCTCTGCCTCCACCCCAGATCCGCCTCCACCCAAGCTCCGTCCCCATCCCTCAAACCTTCTACAGTTTCACCACCCACAATTGTAAGAACTACTTCTACACCACGTCCTCACTAATTAATCACACATTAACATTACTGGTTGGACCGTCGCCACACAGATCTAATAATGATGCGATCACGAGACCTCAATGTGTTTCCATGACAGCCTGAAGTGTGCAGTGCTGAGGCCCCATACGGGGCACTGTGAAATAAAGGAAAAATAAAAAAAGTTTTAAAAAATATGAAAAAAAATTAAGAGTTCAATTCACCTCCGTTTTTTGCCTCAATAAAACTATTAAAAAAATATACACATATTTGTTATCGCTGTGTTAAGAAACGCCCGATCTATCAAAATATAAAACAATTAATGAGAGCCGCAAATTGCGTAATGGAAAAAAAGGTCCAAACGCCAAAATTACGTTTTTTTCTGGTCACTGCAACATTTCTATAAAATGCAATAATGGGAGATTAAAACATCACATTTACCCAAAAATGGTGTCATTAGAAACATCAGCTCAAGACGCAAAAAAATAAGCCGTCACACAGCTCCAGATCCCGAAAAATGAGAACGCTACGGGTCATGGAAAATGGCACCAAAACTGCAATTTGTTTTTTCTACAAACTTCTGAATTTTTTCACCACTTAGATAACACCAAAAGTAACATGTTCTTGTGCTCAAGACCAGATCTGTAAAAGAATGAGCATGTCAATTAATTTTGTACTTTTTGGATTCGCTAGTTACTGACCTCCCTGCTCTCTCACAGTGACCGGCAGCAATATTCCCTCACATCGAGGCTGAGGGACCTGTGAGAGGACCTGGCACTGCACCATGCGACTAAACGACCTCACTCAGTCACATGCACAAGGGTCCTAGAGGCACGGAACACTGCAGCCTCCTGGATGAGAGGACATAGCCGGCAGTCACCATGGGAGCGCAGTGAGGTGAGTAATTAGTGGAGCAGTATTCACACACAGATGGCTGCTCTCTGTGAGGATCTGTTCCTGAGTGCAGTTCCTGCACCAAAAACGGATCATCACAAATTGCAGAAAAAATACTGTGTGGGAATGTAGCCTTACAGTATGCTGCTGCTGTGCTCAATAGTTTGTACATATCTGTTAACAGAAATTAGAGGGTGTTAATTACCGTATATACTCGTGTATAAGCCGACCCGTGTATAAGCCGACCCCCCTACTTTTGCCCCCAAAATCTGGGAAAACCTATTGACTCGTGTATAAGCCGAGGGTGGACCCCAGCACAGGTATACAGCCCCCAGCAGTGTGGTATACAGCAGCCCCAGAGGTATATACAGCAGCAGCCCCAGTGGTAGTATACAGCAGCAGCCCCAGTGGTATATACAGCAGCAGCGCAAGTGGTAGTATACAGCAGCCCCAGAGGTATATACAGCCCCAGTGGTAGTATACAGCAGCCCCAGAGGTATAAACAGCCCCAGTGGTAGTATACAGCAGCCCCAGAGGTATATACAGCAGCCCCAGTGGTAGTATACAGCAGCCCCAGTGGTAGTATACAGCAGCCCCAGAGGTATATACAGCCCCAGTGGTAGTATACAGCAGCCCCAGAGGTATATACAGCCCCAGTGGTAGTATACAGCTGCCCGCCCGCCACCCCCATCAGTATACAGGCCCCCCAATCAGGATCCAGGGCCCCCCCTCCTTGCTCCGCAAAACCTGCAAAGTAAAATCATTATACTTATCACTGTCCTGTTGCCGCCGTCCCCACCGCTGCCATCGCGCTCCCCGTCTTCTTCCAGCGTCTTCCGGTTTCCTGTGGTCGGCGCAGGCAATGACGTCATTGCCTGCGACCACAGGAAACCGGTAGAAGACGGATGAAGCCGGGGATCGCGATGGCAGCGGTGGGGACGGCGGCGACAGGACAGTGATAAGTATAATGATTTTACTTTGCAGGTTTTGCGGAGCAAGGAGGGGGGCCCTGGATCCTGATGGAGGGGCCTGTATACTGATGGGGGTGGCAGGCGGCTGTATACCACTGGGTATATACTCGCGTATAAGCCGAGGGGGGACTTTTCAGCCCAATTTTTGGGCTGAAAAACTCGTCTTATACGTGAGTATTTACGGTATTTTTGTATTTAACTTTTGTTGTGAATATTTCCGTAATCAGCTACTCCCAGTGGGGGTTATTTCCCTTTGATTTTGTGTTCTTCAAGGGGCATAGTCAAAGTCTTAGGAAGTTTATACCAAGTTCTTATTGGTGTACAAACTACTCTCACTTCTGTGCCAACACTGGTGATTGGGGGCATTATGCATTACAGCTAGAAATTAGCAAATGTATTCGAGTGGAATTGAATTTCACTTTAACATACAAAAAAGCATAATTGAGAATGCAGATTTTTGTAAATTAGCTTCTTGCTTCCAGCTGGTCGCCAATACTAGCCAATTGTAGTTGGCTGCTAAAAGGCTTAAAAACAAAATAAAATGTATACTCACCTCATCATTCAACTGTCCAGCCTCTTTATTGCTCACTGCTCACTGTCTGGTCTTAGGACAGGGCTTCAGGGCCCCATCTTTTTGCCATTGTAGCTCTGGCCTCTCCACTGTAGACCAGGATATCCGGCTGTGATTAGGCCTCAGAGGTCGCAGCAATTTGCACATCTGTGTTGTCACGATATGCAAGAAGTGGTGACCTTCGAGGCCTGGTCGTGGCTGAAAGTTGTAATGTAGAGTGGACAGGTTGGCTAATGCAGAAAATAGAGGAGACTTTGATGCAGAAACCGACAGGTGAGTGGTGAGGTGAGTTCTTTTTGGACACCTTAAATTTTTTTATGGTCCTGGGTCATGGTGTTGCTTGCAGTAGCTATGCATGAAAGCTGCATTGTCATTAACGTTACCTTGACCCTGCTTGCTAGAATTCTTTGTGCACAGTTTGATAGTAATATCTGAGTACTGTTATTGTGCTTTATTGTCAGCATCTTGCAGATATTGAATGACATTATTGTTTGAGCAATGAAACTTTATTATGGTGTTAAGTACAAGTGAAAAACACTCACTACCTGAGCCAAAATATTGTATTTATTGGGCATGGAATGAACTCATTTTCAGCTTTATCTCATATTGCGGAGTGTGGGCTCTTCCTCCCTTTTATTATTGTGATCCAGAAGACAGTGGATCTGAAGGTCTACACCCACACTGTCAAGGGATTGGTGCTGTTTTGTTTTAGTTTTCACTACGTATAGTGTAATACATGATATACAGTTCATAAAGCTTTCAGAATTTTATATATTTCATCATAAATTTTACTTAAAACTCCATCCGATTTTCACACAACTAAAAGTATATAACGAGAATCAAAAAAGCATGAGTCAAAAATATTACTGTCAATAAGAAAAATGATCCAATATCAAGTGCTGGTGAATGTTAAAAGTATGTCTGTCCTTATGTGCAGCTATGGCTTCATCTAAAATTTTCCGGTAACTATTGATTACTCTTGCACATTTGTTTGGGGAATTTTATCCTCCATATAAAATACCTTAAACTTTGTTATATTGGTGGGTTTTTCCCATGAACGTCTCAGGGCCACTTTACATACACCAACTTATCTGACCAACTTCTGAACAGATCTCTGGTTGCAGTGAAATCATGGACACATTGTTCCCTTTGTACACAGCCACAAAATGGTACAATGTGTCCATGATTTCACTGCAACCAGCAAGTTGGTCAGACGTTGGACAGATAAGTTGGTGTGTGTAAAGTGGCCCTCACTTCTGGTCCTTCTATAAGCTTAATCAGGACTTCAACTTGGCCTTCCAAAACTTGAACTTTATTCTTCTTTAACATTATTTTGTAGAATTACTTTTGTTGAGTAACCCACATTCTTTTGATTTTCAGCTCATGACTAGATTTCCCAAGATTTTATGTTAGAATTTTCTTGTATATTATAGAAATATCGACATCATTGTTCCATGAATGATTGCAAGCCATTCTTACCGCATCGAACAAAACATGCCCAAACAAGGATACTACTAGCACTGTGTTTCACAGGTGGTGTGAAGTTGTGTGCTGTAATGTAGTTTTTTTTCTCCAAACATAACACACCTCATTTTAAACCACAAAAATCTATTTTAGTCTCATCTGTCTGCAGAACATTGTTCCTACAGCATTCTGATTTGTCCAGGTGATTGTTAGCATATTGCAAATGGCCAGCAATATTCTTTTCCTTGCACTCTTACCATGCACGTGAATATGGTTCAATATTCCTCTGCAAACTCATGAACTTAATTTTGGCTAAGCCCACACACCACGGTTTTTGGCTGTCAGGGTGGATCCTGTTTTTTGCAGGATCCTCCGGATAGAACCTGACGGGACAGGATGTGTTGAAAGTGTGGCCAAATATGGTCCAGGATCCTGATCCTTTCTGCTGCTGTCCATGGTGCTGACGTCTGCCTGTGTGTGGTCTGCTGCTGTCCTTGGTGCTGAATTCACAGCTGCATGAAATATGCTGTCCATGGGCTGACAATTGAACGGCAGGATTTCTGAACATGCTCTGCTCTGAAAATCGGAGCCTGGAAGCGATCCAATTTTTTCATGGATCTGGCACCCATAGACTCCCATGTTATGTGTGCCGATCACCCCAGATCCATTTCTGTCTGGTTTCGTCTGATTTTTTCACCGGAGCACAAAAATGCTGCTGGCTTCGTTTTTTGGGTCATTGAAAAACCAGACAAAAACGAATCCGGCACAGAATACAGAAAAACTGAGGGCCAAATAGGACCAATCCGGCACCATAGGGATACATGGGAGGCAAAACCGGATCCTGTTCTGTCCTGTTCAAACCGGGCAGAACAAGATCCCAAAAACTGTGGTGAAGCTAGCCTAATGTAGAGAGGTCTTTAGTTGCTTAGAGGTTAACTTGGGTTCCTTTGTGACCTTAAGCACTATTATGCATCCTATCCTTGAATTTATCTGTGTTGGTCAACCTTTCTTGGGGAATGTTATAATGGATTTTCAGTTTCCTCCATGTATATACAGTCTGTCTGACTGTGAATTGGTGCAGTCTTAAAGATGTTTTTTTTAAACATTTTCCAGTCTACTATAATGAGCATGAATAAGTCTTCTGCAGTTATAAGGTTTTTTAATTTAGCACATTTTTAATGCTCCTTTATTATATTTTAGAATAGATGGCTTGCTTTTAACTGAACGCTAAATGTTGTTAAAACAGCACTATATATATAAATCATGACTTCCTGAATAGTAATCTATATATTGAGATTTGCAATCTAAAGTGAAATATTCCAAGCTTGATTTAACAGAAAAAGCTTTAGAAGCTTCTCATGTTACCAGCAAATATTGAGCTCCAATGTGTTTGACCTTTTCTCAGAGGACTATTGTGTTCAGCTTACTGAAGCATCCTTTTCTTTAACAGCTTGTTGGGATTTTCAGTTGAATTGCATTAGGCCTTTTTACTGCTATTGATCAAGTATTTTTCTTTGTGAATTTTGCAATCCCATTAAGCAGTAGCATAGCTAGATTCCAATGGGTCCTGTTGCAAAATTTCTAAAGAGGGCAGACAAGGGCGCAATAGGGTCTTATCTTCTTCATAAAAGTAACTTATCTTGCGATATTACTGCTCATCTTGCCTAGTTGTGTCACCCACAACTTGTGTATATGCCTTATACAGCTGCTGCTGGATCCACCATTCCACGTGGATGGCCTTACAAACTACAGATCCCAAGGACTAAGCATTAAAGACGTGCTGCTGTATGAATGTGATTCAACCAGAGCTAAGGGATGGGGTACTCGGTCACCGGGACTGCTGAATAGGGAGTCACGGATGGTCGAGATCCCAGTGCCGTGCCCTGGTGATCAACTGTGGTAGATATTGATGATGGGGGATGAAAGGGGTTATTTACAGGGGATCGTGACGCCACCTGTAGTGTCCGGTAAGATGGTACCGGCGCTGCCGGCCGGCCGCTGAGGTGATCGTTGGGGCAGCAAAGTGTGGTACAGCTCCCCACAGGTGGAGCTTTACCTCAGGGCAGCTATTGTAGGGAGACGGTGAGGGAGGACAGTGATAGAGATGGTGGTGAAGTTCTTACCCCTCTGCTTAAGTGCTGCTGATGCTGAGCCCTCCGGGCTGCGGTGGGAAGAGTAACGGAAACCAGTTCAAGTTTAACTCTACTTTACTCGGTACCGGTTGATGGCATAACAAGACACGGTACAGTTTGGTTTACAGGGTGGATGTTGACAGCTCAGGTTTCCCTTATGGAGTCTCTAGATGTCCTCTCTTTGTCTTTCAGGGCTAACTTCTCTCTTCCTTTCTCAATCTTTCCCACCCTTGCAGAGCTCACTCGCCAGTCCTGCAGTCTGTATCTAGTAGGCTTAGCTAGACTTGTACCGGTGCAGATGGGGAACAGCAGGAACCCACAAGTTTCCCCTCTGACACCGGGCTTGAGGGGTGAGGTACCTTTGTGGGGCTGTCAGCAACCCAGTTCTGTTGGGCCTGCAGCTCGTCGGCTTTGCAGTCAGGGTTGAACTCCTGGCTGCCTCGTCTGACCGTGTCGCCGGTGCTCCCTCAACGTGACCAGCCGGCTCTTACCAGTCCTGGCCTGTTGCCTTCTATCCTGGGTCCCCACTTAAAGATGGGGTACCCTCCTCTCAGCTGGGCTGCCAGGCCTGACCACTCTGTCTGCCTTCCCAGCACCGTCTGAGGTAAACTGTCAACAACTGTCACTCCTCTATCCTAATCTCAGCCCCCACACTGTGAACCTACTAAATTACAAGTTCCCCCTATTCTAAGTGGTGCGGTCCTAAGTGGGTGTAAATTCAGACTCCATATAGTGAACCCTGAGCTGATGACCTTACAGGGAAAGAAAAACACATTTTTTATATTAAATTGTAATACCACCCTGTAGCGCCTAGTCGCAGGGGCGCTACAAATGGAGATGAACCAGAATCTTTCAGGAAGCAGTGTTTATTTCTACGTGTTTCAAGGCTGTCCCAGCCTCTTCATCAGGAATACACCAAAAATACCATATATACTCGAGTATAAGCCGACCCGAGTATAAGCCGAGGCCCCTAATTTTGCCCCAAAAATCTTGAAAAACTTATTGACTCGAGTATAAGCCTAGGGTGGGAAATGCAGCAGCTACTGAAAAATTTCAAAAATAAAAATAGATACGAATAAAATTACATTAATTGAGACATCAGTAGGTTAAATGATTTTGAACATTTATTTGGAATTTTGTGGCAGATCCGGCAGTTTACCGCATATTTAGCCTTACCAGGACAATGGCGGCAAGCCCTATTCAATTTTTGTGGGACTTGTGGTAAGTGCGATTTTCCCGGATTCGACACTTACTGCAACGCAAAAATGCCGCTGCTAGCTGTGTTTTTCTGACTTGCCGCAAGTGCTGGATCTGGCAAAACCGGACTGCAAGTCCCATATGGGGCTTGCTGCCGTCTTGCTACAAATGAGCTGTTATGCAGCAAAGCCACAGTACAGTATTCATACCATATTTCCCTCACCATCCAGTTACTGTACGGTAATCCTATCCCCTGTTCTATTACTGTACTTTCCCTCAGAATCCATCTTTCCCCTGCTCTATTGATCTTTCCCTAAGCACCCAGCTAATTCTATAGCCTGCACTGCTTCTCCTTCCCTCACTAGTCTTCTTTCCCCTGCTCTATTACCGTACTACTGTTCTTTCCCTGAGAATCCGTCTTTCCCTGCTCTACTCATCTTTCCCTCACTAGTCTTCTTCCCCTACTCTATTACTACTGTACTTTCCCTGAGAATCCATCTTTCCCCTGCTCTACTCATCTTTCCCTCACTAGTCTTCCTTTCCCTACTCTATTATGCTAACTAAACTTACAATACTACAATGGTGCCTCACCTCCTTCCTCTTAGACTGGGACACTTGTAATTAAAGTCCCCTGCGGCCACACTTTGCATTAGGTCAATGTATGGCCACAGGGGACTTTTTTATGTGTGCAGGGTGGAACTGGGCGCAGGGTGGACAGAGCGATGCAGCAGAGGGATCCGGCCGCCACATCACTACAGCAGGATGGAGCGATGCAGCAGAGGGATCCGGCCGCCACATCACTACAGCAGGATGGAGCGATGCAGCGGAGGGATCCAAGCCGCACATCGCCAAAGCAGGGCGGGGAGGGATTCAGGCCACCCCATCGCAGGAAGATGGAGGGATGAAGCGGAGGTATCCGGGCCACAGGAGCGCGGGAGATCTGAATCCGGGCAGGAGCACGGAGGAGGACGGAGGTAACCGGCGGGCATCGGAGGGCACAAAATACTGAGTGGTGGCAGGAGGAGGACAGAGGGAAGCAGCGGGGGGAGGGGCTTTGAGGGCGATGAGGAGCGATCTGAAGGGCAGGAAGGTTAGTGACTCGAGTATAAGCCGAGGGGACTTTTTCAGCTAAGATAAAGGGCTGAAAAAGTCGGCTTATACTCGAGTATATACGGTAATGACCAGCAAGATACAAAACCACAACTATATAAACAGAAAGGACCAATGACAGTTAGCCACATAATCATGATGTATCAAGGGAGGGCATCATGACATCACAATGTAAACTGATCACCCAAATATTTTATGTTAACAATGTGAACAGATGGTCAACCTGATATCCGAAATAATATCCGCAACACTTAAACATATATAAATTATTATATAAAAACACAATAAGTGAATAACATGTAATAGACAATGAAACGAAAAATAAAAACATTTTTTTACTCTCTCTCTATACTAGAACACAGTGTGATAAATCCTGAAATGGAAATGACGTACCATAAGTCTCAAGGCACTCCTATTTGCCTGATCTTGACCATTAGGCCAATCTCACTCAGTTATGTTTGTGACAATGATTTTATCAGATATCAGCCTCCACATAGAAGAAGAGAAATACCCTTCTGTGTGGAGTCTGCTATCTAATAAAATCATTGTCACAAATATAAATGAGTGAGATTGGCCTAATGGTCAAGATCAGGCAAATAGGAGCACCTTGAGAGTTATGGTACGTCATTTCCATTTCAGAATCGATCACACATTGTTCTAGTGTGTATATATATAAAAAATATATATATTTTTCGTTTCATTGTCTATTATATGTTATGTGGCTAATTGTTTTTGGTTGTTTCTGTTTATATAATTGTGGTTTTGTATCTTGCTGGTCATTATTTTTGGTGTATTCCTGATGAAGAGGTTGGGACAGCCTTGAAACGCATATAAATAAATACTGCTTCCTAAAAGATTCTGGTCCATCTCCATTCATACAGCAGCGCGGATCATCTTTAATTCTTTGTCCTTGGGATCTGCTGTTGCAAAATTTGGACCTGGCCCCCTCATGCACATTGGTCAGATCTATGGGCCCCCCTCTCCTTCATTATTTATTAATGACCCCCATCTTGTTGTGTATGTCCCCATCCTGGTATGTATGTTCCAAGTACTGGTATATATGGTCCTACCCTGGTATATATGTCCCCCATCCTGGTATATATGTCCCCATCCTGATATATATGATCCTCATCCTGATATATACACTACCGATCAAACGTTTGGGGTCACCCAGACAATTTTGTGTTTTCCATGAAAACTCATAGTTTTACTTATGAAATGATTTGTAAAATGAATAGAAAATATAGTCCAGACATTGACAAGGTTAGAAATAATCATTTTTAATTGAAATAATAATTTTCTCCTTCAAACTTTGCTTTCGTCAAAGAATGCTCCCTTTGCAGCAATTACAGCAGTGCAGACCTTTGTTATTCTAGCTGTTAATTTTCTGAGGTAATCTTGACAAATTTCCCCCCATGCTTCCTGAAGCTCCTCCCACAAGTTGGATTGGCTTGATGGGCACTTATTGCGCACCATACGGTCAAGCTGCTCAGGGGCGGACTGTCACCCCCGGGGGCCCTGGTGCAGGTGCACCAGCTGCATCACGGTAGTTCCGCCCCTGAAGCTGCTCCCACAACTGCTCATTGGGGTTGAGATCTGGTGACTGCGCTGGCCACTCCATTACAGATAGTTCATGCATAATTTGGAGATGTGTTTTGGGTCATTGTTCTGTTGTAATTGTTCTGATGAAATTGCTCTGATGAAATTGGCTCCAATCAAGCATTGTCCACAGGGTATGGCATGGCATTGCAAAATGGAGTGATAGTCTTCCTTATTCAAAATGCCTTTTACCTTATACAAATCTCCCACTTTACCTGCACCAAATCAACCCCAGACCATCACATTACCTTCACCATGCTTGATAGATGGCGTTAGGCACTCTTCCAGCATCTTTTCTGTTGTTCTGAGTCTCATAAATGTTCTTCTGTGTGATCCAAACACCTCAAACTTTGATAAAACTTTGTTCCAATCTTCCTCTGTCCAATGTCTGTGTTCTTTTGCCCATATTAATCTGTTCCTTTTATTAGCCAGTCTCAGATATGACTTTTTCTTTGCCACTCTGCCCTGAAGGCCAGCATCCTGGAGTCGCCTCCTCACTGTAGACATTGACACTGGCATTTTTCTGGTACTATTTAATGAAGCTGCCAGTTGACCAGCTGTAAGGTGTTGATTTCTCAAATTAGAGACTCTACTGTACTTGTCTTGTTGCTCAGTTGTGCAGTGGGGCCTCCTACTTCTCTTTCTATTCTGTTAGAGCCTGTTTGTGCTCTCCTCTGAAGCTAGTAGTACCGTTGTAGGTAATCTTCAGTTTCTTAGCAATTACTCGCATGGAACAGCCTTCATTTCTAAGAACAAGAATAGACTGTGGAGTTTCACATGAATGTTCTCTTTTTCTGGCCATTTTGAGAGTTTTGTAGAACAAACAAATGTAATGCTCTAGATTCTCAACTAGCTCAAAGGAATGTCAATTTTATAGCTTCTCTAATCATCCAAACCATTTTCAGCTGTGCTAACATACTTGTACAAGGGTTTCCTGAGGTTTTCTAAACATCCGTTAGCCTTCTTACCTAGTTAGCAAACACAATGTACCATTTAATAACTGTAGTGGTGGTTGTTTGAAATGGGCCTCTATACACCTATGTAGATATTACATTAAAAACCAGACTTCTGCAGCTAGAATAGTCATTTACCACATTAACAATGTATAGAGTGTATTTCTGATTCATTTAATGTTAGCTTGATTGAAAAAAAATGTGCTTTTCTTTCAAACATGAGGAAATTTCTAAATGAGCCCAAACTTTTGAATGATAGGAAATGTTTCCCAACCTTATATATATGATCCCCATCCTGAGATATATGCCCATAATCCTGGTATATATTATCCCCATTTTGATAATTCATTGTTTACAATGCCATCATTTAGTATTTTTTTAGCATAACCTCTTGCTTTAGTGATTGCATCAGACCGACTTGGCATTGAAGACACTATGGTATTCAAGACATCTTGAGGGCTCTTGCTCCATTCCATTTGCAAATCTGCAAATAATTAATCTTTATTGCAATGGGTACAGGTCTTAACTCATCATCCTAACTCATCCCAAAAGATGCTCTATAGGGTTTAAATCAGATGGTTGGCTTAGGCTAGGGTCACACTTGGAGGGTGACCCATGTTTCCCGGATCCGCTAATGCTTAGCCCAGTCTGCTGTAACGGCTAGCATTAACGTGACTCGCTGCCCGGCAACGCTAGTTGTTACTGCAGACTGGGCTAAGCTTTAGCGGATCCGGGAAACGTGGGTCACCCTCCAAGTGTGACCCTAGCCTTAGTCATTGCAACAGGTGAACATTTTTCTTTGCTAATCAGTTTTTGACTAAGGCTGGTGTTAGACTGACGTTTTCTTCCTATTTTAACGGCATGCCTTTAATACTTTAAAGTTTTCACAGCAGCACATAGCATTAATGCTATGTGCTTCTGGGAAAACTGCCCCTGGTTACCGCTGTGTACCATGGTTACCAGCCACACACAAAGCTGCTCTGACTGCGCTATAGCTGAGCGCACAGAAAACTTTGTCTGCAATATGTAGTTTCATTAAATCATTTAGTCACAGTTGTTTAAATGCCATTAATTTAATGTCCAACATTATATATGCATGTAAAAATACTATAATAAATTAAAATAAGTGTATGAATAACTGTAAATGATTGTTTGATATTGACTCAGGGTGTTAAAATACTTGTGAACTATAACACAGACGTAAGCGTTCAGACACTACAAATGTGGCACATCATTACATACTGCATTTTCAAGGTTCAGTGCACTTTGCTGGTTATTATATAAAGTGGAGCATCCACTGACCCATACATGTATTTCTATTTTCAGTTTTTTTTATTTCATATTATCTTGTATGGTTTCTATTAAAATGTCAGTGTGTTAACTTACTGTATGTCTATTTCCACCTTGTATAAAATAAACTATTGTGTAAAAATTGTGATTTGTTTACTGAGTGACACAGTAGAAAGTTCATATTTCATTTAACAATGTTAATAATAGTTTCATGCCATCCCTGTATACAGACTGTGGAAATTGTTAGGCTTTATCATAGCAGTGCTATGGTAAGTTATTGTACAACAACTTCCCTAATATTTTGCGTTGTTCAAATAAAAAGTGAAAATAAGATAAATTAATGATGTAGTCATTAGAGATCTGTGAGTTTATTGATGCAAATCAAGTTTATGTTGAATATTATGAAATTCAAAGGTCCTAGCAAATTTCAACAGTTAGCAATTTTGTTTGCAAAAATTGCAAAAAAAATGTTTGCCAACATTTAACACAGGGGCGGGATACCAACTTCCTGTCGAGGGTCATTTGAAAATTTCTACAATCCTTAGGGGGCCGTACAAAATTATCAAGTTGAAAATTACCTGCTATATTTGGTTAAACAATCAACTCGCCCCTACTGTGGTGGTTGGAGCTGTTTCTCTTTGGCATGGGTGATATTGGTCATGTTGCTTCTCAACTGCTATTCCAAGTTTGCTAGAGCCCTAGACATCACAGGATAGGATTAGAGCATATAGATTACTGGAATTTAAAGGGCAGACAGTCAGCAAAACATGTCTGCCAGGCTGAGCACCGCGGTCCCCATGAATCGGCTCGGGGGCCGCAGAAAAGTCATAAAGTGCCGCATTCGGCCCTAGCGCCTGAGTTTCCCCACCCCTGATTTAACACATTGCAGCAGATTGCAGCAGTCATGGAATGCTCGCATTACTTCAGACGTAATAGAGCGTGATTCCACATAATGTCTTGCAGCTATGATATCATATGGTATAGCATAGCCAATTAGAAGCAACTATCATAACATGTGTAAAAGCCAAGGGAATGCATCAGTTGTTTGAGGGTGATTTAGGCCGGCTTCACACCATGGTCCAATCCGATTCGAGGCTGTCAGGGGTGAACCTGACAGCCCCAGACCAAATTTCGGCCCCATAGTATGCTATGGAGCCGGATGGCAGCTATCTGTCATCCGGCTTCCATCTGTCCGGGAGGATTCACCTTTTTCTCCCAGATACAAAAATGCTGCATGCAGCATTTTTGTGTCCTGGAGATAAATGTGAATCCTCCCGGATGCTCCCGGATCCTCCCGGGCCGGTGTGACCGGCACCCCCTAAGATGGGGGTCTATGGCGCCGGATCACACCGGAGCCGCACCCATGAGCCGGACGCCGGGTGCTGAACTTCAGCACCACGGAGCTGTCCCCTACTGACAGTTCAGGAGCCGCGGCTCGCTCCCTGCGAGCTGCAGTCCTGAATTATCAGCAGCTGCTACTGTAAATGAGCCATCCGGCTGCACACTGGCCCTGAGGGTATATTTGGCCCTCCGGTTCTTTGTCCAGATCCCTGTATCAGATCTGGCTGTCTTGTGAAGCCGGCCTAAGGATAGTGTTAACGTCAGAGCTCATATCTCAGCAATAGAAACAGGAAGACAAAGCGCTAAAAGATTGGACCAATGCTTTAGACATGTAATGTGTTTTATAACTGCAGCATCTCACCAAAATCTTACATATACATTGCAATTTGAAAAACAGTGCTGAGCTCTTTTTACCATTAAATTTAAGCTAAACCTTTTTTTTCCTTTATTCATGCACTTGAAAGCAGCAGCAAGCTACAGAGAAGAAATCTGAAATCTAAGTCAGTGAGATGGTGTCCTTATTAGTTAGCTACTGTACCGAGTTTTTTTATTTCTTGTGCAAGCCTTTTTGTGAATTGGAAAATAATTTTAAAAAAATTAAAGAATATTCTCTAAAATCCATAAATTTAACTGGAGCTAATTTACAAAGAGTCTGTTTTACTAGACATAGTTTACATGTATACACGTCACACTTATATATCACCCTGCTGGCTTTTTAGAAGTATTCTTACCTAGCATTTCTTATCAAAAAGCATATCTTAGAAAAAGAGATGGAGATATTTAACTGTGCATTTTCTGTTTTAATTACCCAAAAGCATTTCCTAAAAAAATAAATTATATTGTTACTGTTTTGCTCCTAGAAATCTAAATTTAAATTTGTATTATTTTGTTTGTAAATTACTAACAAAATAATAAAAATGAAAATCCACCTTTGGCTTTCAATACTGCCTGAATCCTTCTAGGTATGATTTCAATCAGATTCAAGATTTTTCTACACATTCCCAATGTTGATTCATACTGGTCGACTCACTTGTGTATGTATGCAGCTTTTTCTTAAACTCTACCCACAAGTGTTTGATTAGGTTGAGGTCTCGGGACTGTGGAGGCCAAACCAGTACCTCTACTTTGTTGTCATTGAACCATTTTTTCTCCAACCTCAACGTATACTTTGTGTTATTGTCCTGCTGCAACATTCTGTCGTACTTTTCATCAGGGCTTTGGAGTTGGAGTCGGAGCCCATTTTGATGGAGTTGGAGTCGGTAGAAAATGGACTTACTCTGACTTCTAAAATAAACAATAAATTGGGTACAGTAGTTCAATGCAGTATCTGCTGAATATTATTATTATTATTATGTTGGATCTAAATAGCTTGATTATTGTATCATAATAATGATTAAAAGCCTGAGGTTACCATTGCACTACAATAAATGTATCACTTAAAAATGAGCCATGTATTAAGGAGTCGGAATCATAGAGTAAAAGCATTACTTTGAAGTACTTACCAGTCATGAATCTGGTGACATCCTCAGACAAGCAACCAGCAACAGTTGTAGGGTTATTACTAGAAGAGGAAAACCTTAGGTGACATCCTTTCTTCAAGTTTTTTTAAAGGATCCTCAACTACATCTACTTAGTTTTCTACAAAGGTTATTTTCAAATGTTTAGGAAGCCGTTCCAATGTCTATAAGTATGCAGTCAAACAACAGTTTTTTCATGCCGTGAAGAAAAGTAATATTATTGTTACGATTCACCCTCTGCATCTTGAACACAATAGCTGACTTTTTGTTTGCCCTATAGACTCCGGGTGTGCTGAGATGGTGGTATGCTGATTGACAACTCAGTTGTCCAATCTAGTGCAACGGCGTGTTGGCCTTTTGATGTTGTTCAGTGACAGCTCAGCCATCCAATCTAATATTGGGATGTTCTGGGTTTTCCAGGTGTGCGCTCTTCTGTTTGGTTGACCAGCTATTAAGTTGGGCAGTGATTCCCAGAACACTGGTCAGTCTTAGTCTTCTGCTCAAGTTGGCTTCTTGAATCTGAGCTCTTGGAATTGATCTTTGCAGTTTGACCAATGACTTTGTTTGACCATCCTTTTGCCTCATGTCTCTAAAGGTGCTTTCACATAACGATTTTCTCCCTGTCCGTTGGATCCTACTTTTTGTAGGATCCTACGGACAGGAAAGGACACCACAGGGGGTCACCTATTCTGTGTCCGAGTCCGTGATTATCATGGATCCGGACACAGCGTGGCACTTTCACTTCTGCAATGTATGACATACATTGCAGAAGTGAAATATAAGAAAGAGTTAAAAATAAAAAATCACTATATGCTCACCTCTCCTCGATCCACCGCTGCATCCCAGCAAGGTCCGTGTGCTTACAGGACCTGTGATGATGTCACAGAGCGTCATCAGGTCACATGACCGCAGTTACCGCGATAACTGCGGTCTTGTGACCCAATGATGCTCTGTGACATCATCACAGGTCCTGTAAGCACACGGACTTTGCTGGGAGACAGCGGTGGATCCCAGATAGGTGAGCATAGTGATTTTTTATTTTTAAATCTTTCTTTTACTTAATTACACTTCTGCAATGTATATAGGCTGAGTGATAGAGGAGGCTGTGTGGATGGGGAGGCTGTGTGGATGGGGAGGCTGTGAGGATGGAGGAGGCTATGAGGATGGAGGAGGCTGTGAGGATGGGGATTCTGTGAGGATGGGGAGGCCGAGGGGATGGAGGAGGCAGTGAGGATGGGGAGGATGTGAGGATGGAGGAGGCTGTTAGAATGGGGAGGCTGTGGGGATGGGGAGGCTGTGAGGATGGAGGAGGCTGTGTGGATGGGGAGGATGTGAGGATGGGGAGGCCGAGGGGATGGAGGAGGCAGTGAGGAGCCCGCACGCTGCGGGGACACTCACCGGTGCTCCAGGCCGTCGTCTGCCTGGAGGGGATGGAGGAGGTAGTGAGGAGCCCACACGCTGCGGAGACACTCACCATGGCTCCATCGCATCGTCTGCCTGGAGGGGATGGAGGAGGCTGTGAGGAGCCCGCACGCTGAGGGAATACTCACCGCGACTCCATCGCGTCGTCTGCCTGCATGCTCCCCCCACCCCGCTCCATGCTGGCATGGAGCTCGGCGGTTCCGACGGCCCCTGCACACTTCGGGCAGGTAGAGGCGGCCGTGACCGGACGCCGGTATCCTGGCGATAGTGGCGCCAATGCTGTCACCGAGTCTGAGCTTGGGATGCATTTTTAATACGCGCGACTGTTTTGCATACTCCTCGCTCATTGGCCACCAATGAGCTCCCTGGCGCTGGTGTGTGATTTCATTGACAGACAGAGAAACTTAGACGATTATATAGTAGATGAGAATAAACTCAACAGAGCTCCTAGTGATTGAGTGAATTGACACATGGGAAAGTAACAGCCAAACATGCTGGATGTGGGATACTTGGAAGGCCAGATTCAACAAAATGTCTTCCAGCTTTCAGTAGGCTTACCTGCACTTTTGAGGTTCTGGATGAGCTTTAGGAGACTCAAAGACATACAAGGGTTGGCTAATATACTTTATTTCCATTGAAGCAATCCTAGAGTAATAAAAACCGTGTGTATAATAATTAAAACTATCATTAACAACCTTGCCATCAGACATATCCTAAACATCTTATTTGAGCTTCCATAATGCAGTGCGAGAGTTACATTTTCCTACTTAAAATTATTGTATAGTGTCTACTGTAAAGACTAAGTGAAAATCACAAGTGCAAGCTCTGTAAAGAAATTGTGTCGGGGGATGCTTGAAGCTCTGAAGCCTGAAGAGTTTTGAGTACAGCTCTTGATTGTAATACATGATCTAACACAGGTAAAACCAAAATCTCCCATCAATCTAACAGAAGATAAATGAAACAACTGTCTCTTAAACAATTAATTATTTTTATTATTATTAAAAAAAAATGTAAAAAAGATTTAATACATCTGTCAAGGTACCACAATTATTACAGGCAATACTCCATAATAATTTAAACAAATTCCTACAAAAATTACCTCACAAACGCAAACAACAGTATATAAGGGTGCTCCTATGTAATATTAGTTATCAGATAGCTATTATACTGGTGCTCATATTAGTATCTATTCACCATTTTGCAACCTGAAACTAGTAAACTCACTCTTGGGGGCACTTTCAATATCCCCATACACACTCAGTTAAAGGACCCCCTGCAGAACACCAATTTAGAATCCTGCTTACAATTACCTTGAGTTCCAGTCTGCACTGAAGCTGTTCTGTGACACAGGCTCCTCACCCCTCCAGCCAACGTACGTTTCAAAATATCTTCCTCAGGGCCCTGGAACTCAAGGTAATTGTAAGCAGGATTCTAAATTGGTGTTCTGTAGGGGGTCCCTTAACTGAGTGTGTATGGGGATATTGAAAGTGACCCCAAGAGTGAGTTTACTAGTTTCAGGTTGCAAAATGGTGAATAGATACTAATATGAGCACCAGTATAATAGCTATCTGATAACTAATATTACATAGAAGCACACTTATATACTGTTGTTTGCGTTTGTGACATAATTTTTGTAGGAATTTGTTTAAATTATTATGGATTATTGCCTGTAATAATTGTGGTACCTTGACAGATGTATTAAATGTTTTTTAAATTTTTTTTGAATAATAATAAAAATAATTAATTGTTTAAGAGACAGTTGTTTCATTTATCTTCCGTAAGGCTGCGTTCACACATTGCGTATTTTGCCGCGTTTTTTTACGCGCGCTTTTCAAAATACGCAATGTGCTTTTTGTCTGCCAGCAAAGTGAATGGGAAATTCACTTTGTAGTGCAGACATTGCGTAAAAATACGCAGTGCGTTTTCCGGGAGAAAACGCAGCTCCGTAAAGAATTGATATGTCAATTCTTTACGCAGCTACTTCTGCGTATTTTCCCAGAGGGGAGGAAGAATCCTGCTTCCTCCTCCCCTCTGTGACAGCTGTGGCCGCCCCATTAGACTTCACAGTGTTAATACACACTGTGAAGTCTAAATTAAACTAAAGCAAGTGTGTGAAAAATAAAAAACAATGAATACTCACCTTCCGGTGCCTTCTCCCGGTGTCTGGTCTCCGGTTGTAAGTCAGATCTCGTCTGACAAGACCTGTGGTGATGTCAGAGGGGGCGTTCCCGGGGCGGTCCCATCGCTGATTGGCTGCTCGCGGTCATGTGGTATCACATGACCGCGAGTGCCCGGGAACGCCCCCCCTCTGACATCACCACAGGTCTTGTCAGATGAGATCTGACTTACAACCGGAGACCAGACACCGGGAGAAGGCACCGGAAGGTGAGTATTCATTGTTTTTTATTTTTCACACACTTGCTTTAGTTTAATTTAGACTTCACAGTGTGTATTAACACTGTGAAGTCTAATGGGGCGGCCACAGCTGTCACAGAGGGGAGGAGGAAGCAGGATTCTTCCTCCTCTCTGTGACATCACTGCGCTTTCTGGGGGAAAGAAAGCGCAGTGTGTGAAAGCCCCTGCGTATTTTGCTGCGCTTTTTTGCGCGGCTGAAAAACGCGGCAAAAAGCGCGCGCAAAAAAACGCAGCAAAATACGCAAATGTGTGAACGTAGCCTGAGATTGATGGAGATTTTGGTTTTATTTGTATATGAGTGAAACCTCAAATATTTGGACATTTGATTATAATGATCTAACACAGGATCTGAACAAGATGAATTACTGCAATTATTTACAAAGTTACTCAGATTTTTTATGTTTGCAAAGCTTACATACAGTTGTGGCCAAAGTATTGACACCCCCTGCAATTCTGTCAGATAATACTCCGTTTCTTCCTGAAAATGATTGCAATCACACATTCTTTGGTATTATTATCTTCATTTAATTTGTCTTCAATGAAAAAACACAAAAAGAATTGTCCTAAAGCCAAATTGGATCTAATTCCACACCAAGGTGTTGGCAATAACTAAATCACACTTGCAGCCAGTTGACATGGATTAAAGTTCACTCAACCTCTGTCCTGTGTCCTTGTGTGTACCACATTGAGCATGGAGAAAAGAAAGAAGACCAAAGAATTGTCTGAGGACTTGAGAAACCAAATTGTGAGGAAGCATGAGGAATCTCAAGGCTACAAGTCCATCTCCAAAGACCTGAATGTTCCTGTGTCTACCGTGCGCAGTGTCATCAAGAAGTTTAAAGCCCATGGCACTGTGGCTAACCTCCCTAGATGTGGACGGAAAAGAAAAATTGAGGAGAGATTTCAATGCAAGATTGTGCGGATGGTGGCTAAAGAACCTCGACTAACATCCAAACAAGTTCAAGCTGCCCTGCAGTCCGAGGGTACAACAGTGTCAACCTGTACTATCCATCGGCGTCTGAATGAAAAGGGTCTATATGGTAGGATACCCAGGAAGACCCCACTTCTTACCCCGAGTCATAAAAAAGCCAGTCTGGAGTTTGCCAAAACTTACCTGAGAAAGCCTACAATGTTTTGGAAGAATGTTCTCTGGTCAGATGAGACAAAAGTAGAGCTTTTTGGGCAAAGGCATCAACATAGATTTTACAGGAGAAAAAAAGAGGCATTCAAAGAAAAGAACACGGTCCCTACAGTCAAACATGGCGGAGGTTCTCTGATGTTTTGGGATTGCTTTGCTGCCTCTAGCACTGGACTGCTTGACCATGTGCATGGCATCATGAAGTCTGAAGACTGCGAACAAGTTTTGCAACATAATGTAGGGCCCAGTGTGAGAAAGCTGGGTCTTCATCAGAGGTCATGGGTCTTCCAGTAGGACAATGACCCAAAACACACTTCAAAAAGCACTAGAAAATGGTTTGAGAGAAAGCACTGGAGACTTCTAAGGTGGCCAGCAATGAGTCCAGACCTGAATCCCATAGAACACCTGTGGAGAGATCTAAAAATGGCAGTTTGGAGAAGGCACCCTTCAAATATCAGGGACCTGGAGCAGTTTGCCAAAGAAGAATGGTCTAAAATTCCAGCAGAGCATTGTAAGAAACTCATTGATGGTTACCGGAAGCGGTTTATCGCAGTTATTTTGGCTAAAGGTTGTGCAACCAAGTATTAGGCTGAGGGTGTCAATACTTTTGTCTGGCCCATTTTTGGAGTTTTGTGTGAAATGATCAATGTTTTGCTTTTTGCTTCATTCTCTTTTGTGTTTTTTCATTGAAGACAAATTAAATGAAGATAACAACACCAAAGAATTTGTGATTGCAATCATTTTCAGGAAGAAACTGAGTAATATCTGACAGAATTGCAGGGGTGTCAATACTTTTGGCCACAACTGTAGTTGTTGAAAAATGCCATGCACCATAACCAAATTCAGACTATGATACAATGACAATATATTGCATGAATTGTTGTTTAACTTCATGTGACATTGACTTTATTGCTAAGGCAAATCCCTTTAAGTAAACCATACCATGTCATTGTCTTCCATTATTACAATAGTATAGTGACAAAATAATTATTACCTTATTATGAGTGAAAATAAAGAAGATTTTACAGAACGTCTGTAGATATGGTGAACACTCACCAACAATCAATGATCAATGTGTACATCATAGATCAGACAGTAGTAGCATGAAAAGCTAATATGCTTTTTATTACTTCTGTCCATAATAATGTACCGTACTTAAATCTGCCATTAAAAAGTCAGTATGACAAATTATTATGAATGAACAGTGGATGAAAAGATCTTTTTCAATGTTTAATAGATGTTGAAATCTATAATACATGTCTACTGTCTATATTTGATGCTTTTTTCAGTTGCTGGCGTCATCAATTTTCAAGGACAGGAAAAGAATTGTGTGAATGAGTTTATTTAGCCTGTATTGACTAAGACATCACTTTGTATTACTTACTATAGATTTGTTTCATGTTTTATATAACGTATCATAAAACAGATTCTATCTTACAATGAGATCAACATAGAATGTTTTTCTTTCTTTATTTTATTAGACCTATTCCTTTACAGGGAACCTGTTAGTTACCGTATATACTCGTGTATAAGCCGACCCGTGTATAAGCCGACCCCCTACTTTTGCCCCCAAAACCTGGGAAAACCTATTGACTCGTGTATAAGCCGAGGGTGGACCCCAGCACAGGTATACAGCCCCCAGCAGTGTGGTATACAGGCCCCCTCAGTGGTATACAGCAGCCTCCCCAGTGGTAGTATACAGCAGCCTCCCCAGTGGTAGTATACAGTAGCCTCCCAATGGTATATACAGCAGCCCCAGAGGGGTATACAGCAGCCCCAGAGCTGTATACAGCAGCCCCAGAGGGTATACAGCAGCCCCAGAGGGGTATACAGCAGCCCCAGAGGGGTATATAGCAGCCCCAGAGGCGTATATAGCAGCCCCAGAGGGGTATATAGCAGCCCCAGAGGGGTATACAGCAGCCCCAGAGGGGTATATAGCAACCCCAGAGGGGTATATAGCAGCCCCAGAGGGGTATACAGCAGCCCCAGAGGGGTATATAGCAGCCCCAGAGGGGTATACAGCAGCCCCAGAGGGGTATACAGCAGCCCCAGAGGGGTATACAGCAGCCCAGAGGGGTATATAGCAGCCCCAGAGGGATATACAGCAGCCCCAGAGGGGTATACAGCAGCCCCAGAGGGGTATATAGCAGCCCCAGAGGGGTATACAGCAGCCCAGAGGGTATACAGCAGCCCCAGAGGGTATATAGCAGCCCCAGAGGGGTATACAGCAGCCCCAGAGGGTATACAGCAGCCCCAGAGGGGTATACAGCAGCCCCAGAGGGGTTATACAGCAGCCCCAGAGGGGTATTTAGCAGCCCCAGAGGGGTATACAGTAGCCCCCGCTGTATACAGCGGTACCCGGCTGTATACAGCCCTCCCCCCTGGTATACCGGGCCCCCCTGTGGCAACCTGTAAAGGAAGCGATGATTATACTTATCGGGTCGCTGTCGCCGACGCCGCCGACGCCGCTCTGTCACCGTCCGTCACCGCGCTCCTTCCCATCTTCATGCTTCCTTCACCGGCGCACAGAAAATGACGTCATTTCCTGTGCGACGGTGAAGGAACCATGAAGACCAGGAGGAGCGCGGTGACGGACGGTGACAGAGCGGCGGCGTCAGCGACAGCGACCCGATAAGTATAATCATCGCTTCCTTTACAGGTTGCCACAGGGGGGGCCCGGTATACCACGGGGGGGCTGTATACAGCCGGGTACCCGTATATACTCGTGTATAAGCCGAGGGGGGACTTTTCAGCACATTTTTTGTGCTGAAAAACTCGGCTTATACACGAGTATATACGGTAGTTTATGCCCCAAACCGATCACTACCTGGGATAGGTAGTGATAGGTTTGGGGACATAAACTAGGTGACAGGGTCTCAAATTAAAATGGCATGAGGCTAGTTAAAAAAATCCCATCAGGACATGGGCTCCATTCTTAAAATTAGGCTGCGGCTACATGGCACAACAGAGTATGATTGACCAATATTCATTTTGTGTAGCTGCTACATCTTGGTTTCATACAAGTAAATAGTGTTGCATTACGATGCCTAGTGGTCATTGTAGTCCCCTTTATACATTATGATGTTAATATGTATATAGGGCTCCACAGTCCTCAGGATACAGTTTGTTCATGTACACATGCCACCTTATATACAGTATAATGGTTTCACAGCTCCTCTACCTACAACACTATGATGGCCACATAGGCCCACTATACACAGTATAATGACTCTATAGATCCTCCATGCACAGTATAATGGCCCCATATCCCTCTTTATACAGTATGATGTCCCATTGCACCCTATGTAAAGTATGATGCCCCCAGAGAAAATCCACTCAAACACAGAGAGAACATACAAATACCTTGCAGATTTTGTCTTTGGTGGGAATTGATCCCAGGACCCCAGTGCTGTAAAGCAACAGAGCTAATAACCACCATGCTGTTCTAAATGCAGATTAAAGAAACCACAGTTCTCCTACATACAGTATGATGGCTCCACTACATACAGATTGATGGCTCCACATCCACCTGCATATGGAGTGATGGTCACACTGTGAAGCCCCCTGTGAAGCTGTTAACCCTTTAAAGTGCTAGGGTTAAGCATGAAATGGCTGTAGTTTATCTCCCATCCTCCCTTCTGTCCCATGTGTCTGTGTCTACATGTTTACCATTTTGAAATAAAGAGGTGTCGACAGGAACCTAGTGTGCTACTCTTTTTCTTCTTTATATGTAGATAAACTGGACTCTATTTTTAAAGTATGCACCTGGAAACATAAGTGCGGCTTCTATAAGCTGAACATAGCGGTGTCTGTTTATACCTGGAGAGGCGTAACTAGTTGTAGTGCCTGACTTTTTCTATTGAGTGACTTTTAAATTATTAGTTGTTCCTCAACATTTGATATAATTGTACTGATTATAGATAAAATTGAGTTAAGCTACTAAAAAGTCTCAGCTACATAGTGTATCCTTCATCAAGAGAGGGTCCTCAAGGGGGTTCACTGTAGCCTATACAATACTATAGGTATAACAGTGGTGTTGTCTTTGGAGTAGTTACCCTCTTTGCTCTTTGTATAGTCAAGTTCTGGATATGTTCTGAGCAAAACTCATGCATTGTTTGGCGACCACTGCAGTAACTTTTTCTAATTTCATTTGACGGACCAGCAAAGTGTTGAACATGATAAAGCCAACCAAATGTCTGCAACTGAAACAAAAAAAAACTTACTGAAGCTACTTATCATCTCTCATATGTAATTCAGGGTGAAAGAGGCATGTTGTCTCCTGATTCAAATGGATGAGACTTCTCATGTTCTGTACAAAAAAAGGTGTTCAATGAAAGTCAGAATGCGTTGGTGTGTTGCTTACCATCTTGAAGTCTTAGGTCTTGTCAAAAGTGTGTCTCGAACTGATAGTTTCCTCTGGGTGATCTGAGATCAGGTGCATTTAGCTGATCACAGATCCTCTTAAGAGTCTGCTCAGTGTTTATCCTGAATAGAAGTTTATTTAATTCCATTTGATGCTGAAAGGGTTAAGGTGGTTAAGGTTCCTTTTCTATCCTGCTGTGATTACCATGTAAATGTAATCTCAGGTACAGCCACTCCCTTCCGCTATATAAATGCACTCCTTACTCTAACCTATACGGGCTATAGTTAATTCTATGCTGACATGTAAAGGAGAAGTCTCTGGAGCAAGCTGGGGTTATCTTTCCAGCAGATGCTGTAGAGTCCCTCTCTGGAGAAGAATTGGAGTTCTTTTTTTGAATCTGTTCCTCTAAGACTAGGGTCTCACTGGGTTATGGACCCACGTTTTCAGCCAGTTGCTGAAACCGGACAGTGTTAACGGCAAGCCCTGGCTGGAAACGTGGATCCATAGAAATCCTGTGTTTACCTTAGTATCAGCTGCACACAGAGCTGTTGGGCGACCGCTTTTCCTCTGCGCACAAAAAATGCCGCCTGCAGCATTTTCCTGTGCGCTCCTGAAAAGCCGCCGTCATGCAGCTCTTTGTGCAGCTGCTACTATGGTTAACTATGCCGTTAACGCTATCCGGTTTCAGCGCTGGCTGGAAACGTGGGTCCATAACCCAGTGTGACCCTAGCCTATGTTTGTCTCCCTTTCCTTTGTTTTTATACTATCCAACAATCCAAAAAAATTCTTTGACACCTTTCACTCTCTTCTCAATGCTAAAGTGCAGGCCCCTATCACAGATCTCTGTGCTGATGATTTGGCCTGTTACTTCACTAAGAAAATAGAAAACATCCATCAGGAAATCAACTCTCAACCTCAAAGTGCTGTTACTCCCATCCCTCCTCAAATCTCCTCTTGCTCACTCTCCACATTTGACCCAGTCACAGAAGAAGAAGTCTCCAGGCTCCTCTCTTCCTCTCGTCCTAGTGCATGCACCACTGACCCTGTCCCCTCACACCTACTCCAGTCTCTCTGGTGGTCACCGCTCACCTAACCAAAATCTTCAATGTCTCCCTCTCTTGTGGCATCTTACCCTCCTTCTTCAAACATTCTATCATTACTCTATTATTAAAGAAAATGTCTCTTAACCGATCCTGCACAAATAACTACAGACCAGTCTCCAACCTCCCCTTCATGTATAAACTCTTGGAGCGCCTGGTCTACTCTTGCCTCATCCGTTACCTCTCCACTCACTCCCTTCTAGACCCATTACAGTCTGGTTTCTGCCCCCCTACATTCTACAGAAACTGCCCTCATCAAAGTGGCCAATGACCTTATGATGACAAAACATAATGGTGAACACTCTCTGCGTATTCTTCTTGACCTCTCTGCAGCCTTTGACACTATCGACCACCATCTCCTACTCTCTATGCTGCACTCCTTCGGCATTAAGGACAACTCTCCCTCCCGGTTCTCTTCCTATCTCTCTGACCACTCTTTCAGTGTATAATTTGCTGGCACCACTCCATCTCCCCTTCCTCTCACTATTGTGGTCCCTCAGGATTCGGTCCTTGGCCCTCATCTCTTCTCTCTCTACACAGCCCCTATTGGACAGACCATCAGTAGATTTGGCTTCCAGTACCACCTTTATGCTGATGACACACAACTATACACTTCATCCCCTGACCTTACCCATGCTGTATTACAGAACGCCAATGACTGTCTAACTGCAGTCTCCAATATCATGTCCACTCTATACCTGAAACTCAGCCTTTCCAAAATTGAACTTCCTATGATCTCGCTCTTCACTAATCTCCCTAAATCTGATATCCCCCTCTTGGTGTGTTACACCACAATAACGCCTAGTCAGCAGGCTCGATGTCTGGGTGTTACGCTTGATGCTGATTTCCATTCACTTCCTATATACAATCTCTCGCCCTTTCTTGTCGCCTGCAACTGAAGAACATCTCTAGAATTCGCCCCTTCCTCACCATGGAAACAACTAAAACCATCACCTTGATCCACTCCCGCCTTGATTATTGCAACTCTGTAATAATTGGCCTCCCCATCACTAGACTTTCCCCTCTCCAGTCCATCCTTAAAGCAGTAGTTAGGGTCACCTACCTGGCTAACCGTTACTCGGATGCTTCTGCTCTGTGCCAGTCGTTGCACTGGCTGCCCATACATTAAAGGATCAAATTCAGATTGCTTGTACCTACCCACAGAGCCCTTTACGGTGCAGCACCTCTCTACCTCTCTACCCTCATCTCTGTCTATCACCCCACCCGTTCTCTTCGCTCTGGGAGTGACTTTAGACTAACATCTGCACTAATCCAAACCTCCAATTCCCTACTCCAAGACTTTACCTGAGCTGACCCAGCTCTCTGGAATGCTCTACCCCAATAAATTAGGACTACCCACAACTTACTTAGCTTCAGGCGCTCCCTAAAAACACATTTTTTAAGGCTGGCCAATCATGTTCCCTAATCAGAGTCATTCAGACACAGGTTAACCACTACTTCCTTGGACATAACTTTTTAACTCCATCAGACATAAAAGCTCTATACAGATTGTCTGGTGACCAATTATTCCACTCTCATCTATACCACACTTCCTTAAAATGGCTGGACCATGATTGTAAATAAGCCCCTGTACTTTGTGTCACCCCCACCTTATTGTAGATTGTAAGCTTTTGCCAGCAGGGTCATCACTATTTTTTGCTTTTTAATTATTGTGTCTTCCACAACTGTTTCTTATGACTGTCTGTATATGAATCTGATTTGTAAAGCGCTGCGGAATATGTTGGTGCTATATATATAAAGGTTTTTATTATTGTATTAGTACTAAGACTAATGTCTTGCTGTCCTGCTCACTAGTGAGGGCGAGTCCAGGGCTAGCTGGGGCCTAGACACGTACCGTATATACTCGCGTATAAGCCGAGTTTTTCAGCCCAAAAATTGGGCTGAAAAGTACCCCCTCGGCTTATACGCGAGTCAGTGACGGCAGCCATACAGCCCCACAGCAGCCCCAGCATCCCCAGTAATGCAGGGCCCCCCCAGCCTTGCTCCGGTCACCTGTAAAGCAAATTATACTTATCACTGTCCCGCTGTCCGTGCCCACCGCTGCTGACATCCGCGATCCTCCATCTTCATGCGTCTTCTTCCTGTTTCCTGTGTTCGTCGCAGACAATGACGTCATTACCGGCGCCGAACACAGGAAACAGGAAGAAGACGCATGAAGATGGAGGATCGCGAATGTCGGCAGCGGCGGGCGCGGACAGTGGGACAGTGATAAGTATAATTTGCTTTACAGGTGACCGGAGCAAGGCTGGGGGGGCCCTACATTACTGGGGATGCTGTATACTACCACTGGGGCTGCTATATACTACCACTGGGGCTGTATATACCACTGGGGCTGTATATACTACTGGGGCTGCCTGTATACTACCACTGGGGCTGTATATACTACTGGGCTGCCTGTATACTACCACTGGGGCTGTATATACTACTGGGGCTGCCTGTATACTACCACTGGGGCTGTATATACTACTGGGGCTGCTGGATACTACCACTGGGGCTGTATATACCACTGGGGCTGTATATACTACTGGGGCTGCGTGTATACTACCACTGGGGCTGTATATACTACTGGGGCTGTATATACTACTGGGGCTGCATGTATACTACCACTGGGGCTGTATATACTACTGGGGCTGCCTGTATACTACCACTGGGGCTGTATATACTACTGGGGCTGCTGGATACTACCACTGGGGCTGTATATACCACTGGGGCTGTATATACTACTGGGGCTGCGTGTATACTACCACTGGGGCTGTATATACCACTGGGGCTGTATATACTACTGGGGCTGTATATACTACTGGGGCTACGTGTATACTACCACTGGGGCTGTATATACTACTAGGGCTGTATATACTACTGGGGCTGCGTGTATACTACCACTGGGGCTGTATATACCACTGGGGCTGCTGCTGTATATACCACTGGGGCTGCTGCTGTATACTACCACTGGGGCTGCTGTATATACCTCTGGGGCTGCTGTATACCACACTGCTGGGGGCTGTATACCTGTGCTGGGGTCCACCCTCGGCTTATACACGAGTCAATAGATTTTCCCAGGTTTTGGGGGCAAAAGTAGGGGGGTCGGCTTATACACGGGTCGGCTTATACACGAGTATATACGGTAATTATGCACGGGGGAAAAGGACCCATGTAGGGATGCTAGGATGCTCAGGGACCAGCTACATGTGAGTTAGGTGGTGACCCCTTTCCCTCTCACAAGAGCCTTCCTTATCTTCTTCCCTGGTGCACCCCTCTAGTTGCGTCAGGCATTCCCTCACCCCTACATGACAGGCTTATAGTTATCTTGCTTTTTAATCATGGACGAGGGGAGATATAACTTTTCCATGAAAAGCGATTAGAATATGAATATACTGTATACCTTGCATAGACAGAGGGTGGCAGGATATTATTTCAGTGCCCTTCTGTGAATTGTAATATGTTTAACCATGCATTTATTCTTTGTGTGCAAAGACATTTGTCTAATAAACTAAATAGCAACCAACAACTAGAAATTACACCCACTCACATTCTCAGGCATCACAAATTTCCAGAAGCTGATATAATGTTGTAAGTAAACATATCATCATTTTCGTACATTTGGCAAGAATACAGCGGATTGTACGTATTTATATTTAGAAGAACAATATGCTGAATGGATCAAAGTAAAATAAGGGATAGATTGATTTTGATCCTTATTAAAGTGCAATGGTTTTCAGTATATCAAAGTGCCTGGCACCTGCTTAGGTAGCAGCTATTTTTCCTCCGTAGGGCAGTGCGTCATACTATTCCCAAAACGCAGTAGTAGCAATGATACAGAAAAAGAAAAAGCTGTCAAGATAACAATTCTACCTTCTTCATTAGATTGAGGTGCAGCTGTCAGAGGACATCCATTCCCTTTCACGGTGATAGAATGGCAGGCGGCAAGCGCATTTAGGTTCTCTTCAATTATTTATATTTAGGTTGCTGACAGCAGAGTGTGCATGAGCTGAGAAATGTACTTACCTATAGTGATTTTTTTTAACCTTTTTCTATATCTTTTTTATTAATCTCATGATTAGTACCTGTCTTTTGTACATTCGTGTATCATGATTTATTGTACATTATATACCCTTATTTTTTTCCAGAGGATTGGCAGATTTACTGGATACTTGTCATGGCTATCCATACTAAATGTTCTTTACTTGCTTATAACCACTTTCAGCTACGGTTTTGCCAGAATTTACAGTATTTAACATGAGTCTACCTGTCATAGAGTATAAAATATGTCCTTATTTAATTGTATTCTGTTAATACATGAGGAAATTCAGATTTTCACATTGCCCTTAAATTCTGTAGATAGAATGCTATTCTGTATCTTGCATTGTGGAAAAGATCTATTCTTGTTATGAATGTCTACATTCTTCGGCATTGCTTTATTTACACTTAAACACATAAATAAGCTAAGTATACATCCCAGAGCTGTATTCAAAATTCTGCTTTCTGCAGCTTTTCTCTTTTAATTACAGTGGTGGAGCCAAATTTCAGATCTAATGTTTGCTGAATCTCTAATGCAGACAGCTTTGGATTATAAAACAGGCTAAGGCCTGAGTCACGTGTTTAAAGAATGGACGTGTTACACGGTCTGTTTTTATTCCATGCGTCATATGTGTGTCCATGCGGCATGTACCAGAGAAAAATGCCTGTCACTGTAAAAAATGGTTTTTAATTGTTAAAAGTAGTGGGAGTTATACTTACTAGTCTCTGGCGGCTGCCACTGACTTACTTCTAGTCCTGCTCATTAAGCTTCATGAATATTCACTGCACTTCACAACTCTCTGTCTAATGTATTCTCTGTCTCTGTGACAGCATTTGTCATTGGCTGTTGCACTCAGACTGTGTCTTCACAATCTGTACCAGTATCTGTGATTGGTTGCCATATACATTAGTGTATGGCAACCAACTTGCTGTCATATGTGTAAAATAAATAAATAATGGAAAAAAATGCGTAAGGATCCCCATATTTTTGATTCTCAGCGCAGATAAAGTGGACAATTACGGGCTGACGCCCACAGCTGCCTGGTTTTACCTTGGCTGGCAATCAAAAATACAAAGAAACCTTTATTTTTATTCAATTACTTAAATTAATAATTAAAGAAAAAATGTGTGGGCTTTGTCCTATTTTTGATTGCCAACCAAGATCAAACCCCTACAGCTGGGGGCTGGTACTCTCAAGCTGAGGGGAATACATAGTTATTGCCCTCCCCAGGGTAAAGAATAGAAGCCCACAGCCACCTCAGAATTTGGCGCAATCATTGAAAGTGCCAAATCCTGACGCTTCAACGGCTCTTCCAGATGCTCTGGGCCGATGATAATCGGGGTAATAGAATGAGTTAATGACAGCTGAGTCATTAAGTAATGAGTCATTGAGTAATGACAGCTTGTCATTAAGCCCTAGATTGATAATGTCAGGCCTCTATGAGACCTATCCCATTACCAAAACGGAGAGTAAACAGACATAGAAAAATTCTATATTGGAAATAAAACACAGTTAAAAATAATTTATTTGCAACAAAACACAAGGACATCTCTCCTTGACCCATTTATTAGCTCTCACAAATATCCTCCACATGCAGATTTTTTTCCTATTGTTTAATTTTACACATATGACAGCAGGTTGAATGTAAATGGCAACAAAGCACAAACAACAGTACATATTGTGGAGGCACAATTTGACTGTAAAAGCCAATCACAGATACTGTAAGGCTAGGGTCACACATAAGCCCTTGGTCCGTTTTTGGCTTCATTTTTGTCATTTTTTTTTCTAAGTCCAAAAACTGACAGAAAAACGGATTGGATATAATAAACACCCTGTCCGTTTTTTTCTAGACCTCAAAACATTGCTCTGTCCGTTTTTGAGCCAAAAACGTTGCTAGCAACGTTTTTGGCATCAGTTAAAAAACGCATGTTTTTTTTAACATGGGGCCCTATGGGAACGCATGCGTTAACGCATGGCACATATAGGCACTTGCGTTAACGCATGCGTTAACGCACATGCGTTTTTAATGAAAAAATGACTAAGTCCAAAAACGTTCAGGGGTGCAGGAGGCTCAAATAGCACCCTATAAAAAACGGATTGATGATGAAAATCACTTCCAAAAACGGACTTCTATGTGTGACCCCAGCCTTACAGAGAGGGGGCATCTGTGATTGCCTGTTGTGGTGTCAGTGCAGTGAAAATTCATAAGGTTAATGAGCGAGACTGAAAGCAAGTAAGCGTTACTACACTACTTTTACTACTACTACTTAAAAAACATTTTTTCAGTGACATGCGTTTATCTCTGGTACGTGTCACATGGATGACACACAGGTCACATATGTGTGCGGTCCCTGTGGCGTCTTGCTGGCGAAAAACATGTCTCCGTATGGAGCACGTGGGCACATGTTCCGTATGACATTATGGCCGTGTGTCTACTGCTATAGATTTTAATGTGACTACGTGTGTCCATGTCTCTGGTATGTGTGAAAACAAACACTACAAGTATCGTAACCACAGACATGTGATGCTGGCCTACGCTGGGGTCATACAAGCATTGATTCTCCCAAAAGTATATAGAGTCCAGCTGACCATATAGCCTTTCTCTTTTCCATGTGTAGTCTGGACAAAGGCTTCGACAATGTCAGCAGAAATTCAAACAAGAGAGGAGAAAAGTCTGGCGTTAAACAAATGGATTCTTCTTTATTAATTAATAAAGTGTATTACATGGAGATAGTGTTTGCAAGAATGGTGTCAGTTGACGCCATTTATGCAACCACTGTATATGTAATGCACTTTATTAATTAATAAAGAAGATTATTATTATGTTTAGAGCCTGACTATTCTCCTCTCTTTACTGATTCTCTTATGTGAGAGAATTGGATTGATTATGGTGATGATACTCTGATCAAACTCTCATCCGAGTTTGATCAGAGTGTCAGCTTAGTATGATCCAATTCTCTTGCATGATAGAATCATTGCATACTGTCAGCAGAAGATAGAGAACAAAATTTCTCCATCTCCTCCATTCAATAAGTCCATGGAATAGGTATGGCAAAATAAAATTCGATCGGCACTGTCCCATAGATTAACATTGGTCCAAGATCTATCAGATAGCAGTTGTTCCATGTATACGCTCATCTAACCGAGCCCGATAGCTGGGAATTTAAACAAGGTTATTAAAGCAATGTATTTTATAATTTACAGAATGGGGAAAACACAAAAATTACAACAGTAAAAAAAAATAATGTTTTTATTCATATTACGGTACATTTTTTTTCGTCAATTTTTTTTAGGGGTACCTGCAATAAGAAATAGGATTGTCCATACTGGCTGACATCAGCAAATACATCACATACAAATGTTTCATGCATTGGTAGTGCCATATTGCTGCCCCTAGTGTTTTTACAAATTAGGTATTCACTACTACGCAAGACAAAATAGAAGGTAGTTAAAAAAAAAATTGGTAGAGCAATCTTTTCTGTTGCTCAAGGTCTTCAGTATACTGGAGTGAGACAGATGTAAATTAACCCTTTAACTGCTCCTGGGGAGGATGGGTATTTTTCCAAACTTTGTATTCTCTTTTTTTGATTGACCCATTAAATTTTACTGTAGTTTGCAATTGGGAGTGTTGACACCTTTTATTTGTCAGCTAAGTAGATAATATCAATTAATAAGCTTTTGAGTCTCTGCTTACATGCTTGCTTAAATGCATAACTCCTCCATATGCTTTAGATAGCTGTCACCCGAGTGTGGTTCAATAGACTGTTGGTCCAGCCACTATCTCGACTAACGCTCCCAAACGCGGTCGTACTCACTCTGCCATGTGCTTCTTGTGTTTTCTATGACAGAGCCGCTACTAGACTCTTTGGCCAATAGATCTGCTCGAAATCGGACATGCTGGACCCTTATATCACACGACATCATCCTGACATAATGACTTATTGTGGATAGGGCTTAAGTCTTCTGACAAGCTTTCTATTTGTCTTCCTCTTTTAAGTTAGCCAATTAAAGGTACCAACTTATGTGCTCTCAGTTTTTATATTTTCTATTTCACTGGCTCACAATAGTTTCAGTCTTTTCTTTCTTGCCAGATTTATGACAATTTATTTTTTGCCTGTCACAATATGTGGTGGCTAAAAAAATAATAATTCTGAGAAGGTGGATATTTCTCCAATCCTGACGCGTTTACAGTAGTACATTTTATTGTACTTCTTAAATGAGCATCCTCATTAGTTGACATCCTTCATTGGGTATGTAAAAGATATTGTGTATAGCAAGCTTTTGCTTCCACATCTAAAAACAGTTCTAAGTAGTCTTGAAAGCTTGCTATTGTTTTTTTAGCTAGCCATATAAAGGGTTTCAACTCTTGAGAACCCTCAATGTTTAATCTTTTCTATGTCTTTGCTAACAGTAGTTAACAGTCGTTCCAATGAATCTGTCTTTTCCAGGATTTGGACAGGATTTAGAATGTTTTCATCTAACAGAATTTGGAGTATAAAAAAAAAAACAGAACATTAGAAAAGAAAATGTAACTCTTTGGTATAAAATGCATAAAAAAACAGGAAGAACTTCTTTTAGATAGCTGTATTTATTAAGCAATCCTTGAAAACTAGGTGTCTTGGGAGTAACTTTCCTAACTTTTTTCTTATTACCTGTTGGCGTGGTTAAAAAGAAGGCCCATTAAATAAAGCACACACGTGGACTGATGAAAAAAAAGAATCTTCAAAGTCTACTTCATTCTATACTTCCCCCTACAGACTATCTCTCATACAAATCCAAATGGTTTTATGTGACCATAAGATGGTTGAGAACAGGCTTATGCAGCCTAATTGGGTCACCAGAGGGAGCTTGCTTCTAAAGGAGGCTTCTCTATATTCTAGACATGCTTCCTTTTACCCAGTGCATCCATGCTGACAGATTAACAGAAAAAGAATTTACGGAGCTGACTGTAAAATAAAAAGGAAACTTTGAAGGCATGTTTAAATAAATCATAAACTCAGTAAGCAAAATGAAAGTCAGCCTATGCATCCTTTGTACAAATTCATGTCTAAAAGGGCTCTTCTTTTCAAAGGAACCTTGCCTTTTCTCTCTTTTGGGGATTGACCAAGGAACAACTGGTAGATATAGATAATGTATTCTAGGTCTCTAAATATAAAAGTAGCTATTCATTATGAGTTTATGGAAATGTCTTAGTTCTGCAGCTCATCAAAGTTCTGGAAAAAATTAAATCCGTACTTTAGCATTCAAAAGTAATTGCAGTGGCAAGTTCAAGCAGTTTTAATGTCTGTTTGATAATTTTAGGCATCCTTTGGTATTTATCTTCAGCTATCTGTGAGGCTCTAGTTTAGGACTGCCAGTAAAAGTTATTTCATTGCTTCCTAGAAAATGCAGTAATAAACACCGGAAAATCCTATAATTACATATTACATATATAAACACTCCAAACGTTTCGCTACGCGTACAGAAGAAAAAACTGACTGTTGAATTGCAGTATTTCTTCAGATCAAACTGTTTCAGAAGTTTTGGTTTCAAGTCTTGCAAGAGGGAGTCACTAGTCAAGTTGTGCTGCTATATGGAAACATTTAAGGTACCGTCACACGTGGCAATTTTGCAAGCAATTTCACCGGCAATTTGCTGGTTGCAGTGAAATCATGGATACATGGTTCCATTTCTACACGGCAACAAAACAGAACCATGTATCCATGATTTCACTGCAACCAGCAAATTGCCAGTGAAATTGCTTGCAAAATTGCCGCGTGTGACGGTACCTTTAGGGCTACAGAAATTAGATTTCTAAAGGGAGAGAAAGATCAATAGACCCAATGAAACCTATAACCCTTTCATGACTGGGAAACGTTTCATTTTTCCACTTTTAGTTTTTACTCCCCTTCTTCCAAGAGCCATAGCCTTTTCATTTGACCATCAACATAGCCATATTAGGGCTTAATTGTTATGAAACAAGTTTTAGTTTTGAATGACAGCATTCACTTTACCATGTAATGCACAGAAAAATTAAAAAAAATTAAAAATTAGAATACAAAAACTTTTAGTTTTTTCGTAAATGGGATTTTATGAGAGCTTATTTTTTTGTGTGCTGAGCTCCCTTTTTTTTTTTTTAAATATTTCTTTATTAAAGTTTTTCAATACAGAAAATCAATGTATAACAGTAAAATATAAAACATTATTTTTTCAGGAGAGATTAAAACATATAATGTCGGATGAAAACAAATCGCAATTACAGAACGAAATCATTGCGGTTTAAAAGAAAGAAAAAAACTCTCCTGAGCACATGACTAAGAAATATCTCCTCAAAACAAAGAAGATAAAATAGAAGTCTCTATCTCTTAGTAATAAAAAAGAAGAATAACAAGAATTTATTTACAAAGTCGTAAACATGTATTCATTGACCTTAGTCAGTCCAACAGGGGGATAGTGGAGGGGAATGTCATAGTGACTAGAAAGAGAGAACTAGGGAGGGAAACCAAAAAGAAGAGAAATAAACAAAAAAAAAAAAAAAAACAAAAAAAAAAAAGGGGGGGTGATAAAGTGTGAGGGGAGGGATGAGGTAAAGGAGAAGGAAGGCGAAGGAGTAAGACATAGATAATGAAGTAAGAAGAGTAGAAGATAAAGATGTGCAAGGTGTTATAAAATGTCAGGTGGGTGACGATAATAGAAAGAGAGTAGTGCAGGCGTTCCACCATTCAAGTAAAGAGGTCGCTAAAATTAGGGGCTTCTTTAAACAAGAGCCAATCTGTCCAGGTATATATATATTCTGTTTGGGTTTGAAAAAGATCGGCAGAAATCTCTTCAAATCGTCGGAGGATCTCCATCTCGGTGAACCACTCCAGAATGGAAGGGGGTGACTGTTCCCTCCAATGTCGGGGGATTACATTGCGTGCTGCGCAAAGGCAGAATCGGAGGATATCCTTCCTCTGTCTTTTCCAGGAGCCAGGGAGCAAAGAGAGCAGGGCCATCTCGGGGGAACCCTCAACATGCCTACCTGTGACTAGGTTATAGTTACGGATTACCTTCGTCCAGAAATCTTTGATCAGGGAGCAACTCCACCAGATATGTATCATCGTGCCTACTTCAAGACCGCATCTCCAACAGAGGGGGGAGGTGGAAGGGGAAAACCGATGTAGTCTGTCTGGGGTGAGATACCATCGAAGGCGTATCTTGTAGCCCTTTTCAAGCGCTTCACAAGAGCCTGAGGTTTTATGAGACATCACAAAACACTTCTCCCAATCCTGAGTATCAATCGTCCTTCCCAGGTCAGTTTCCCAGGCTCGTTGAAAGCCGTGGGCTTCAGTCACAGCTGCTCTAGATAAGATGGAATATAAGGCCGAGATTCCTCTGACAGGGCCCTGGTTGGAAGCGAATATCTTCTCAAGGGGGATAGTGTGTTTTCCGGGACTCGTCGGAGGGATAAAGAGCGCACAAAAGAACGAAGTTGGAGGTACTCCCACCATCTCAGCTTTGTGGCTGGTGAAGACATCTGTAATTCAGTAAACAAAGGGAGCTCACCATTGATGAGAATCTGGCCCACACGTGTATCATCCGCAGCTCGCCATACAAGGAGCGATTTTTGGGCCAAACCCGGGGGAAATGCTGGGTTTTGGAAAATTGGGGTCATGATGCTAGTCAAAGCTTTCCCGATTGAGTCTCCCCATGCCACTCGCCATGCGTTCAGTAGCTCGACAGTCAAGTAAGCTAATTGATGGGAGGGGGACAGGGCATCTTTTGGAATCCACTGTAGATGACGCAGGGGAATTGCGCTAATGGATTGCTCAATCTGTATCCATTGTTTCGAATCTACTTTGAAATGCCAATCTAGCAATCTTACAAGTATGGCGGCTAAGCAATAACGCCGTAGATCCGGTAGCCCCATACCTCCCGTTTCCTTCAAAGATGACAAAACCCCGTAACCTACTCGCGGCTTCATTCCGTTCCATATAAATCTAGAAATTAATTTGCGAATGGTGTGGAAGAACGTCCCGTGGGGCCAAATAGGCACCGCCTGAAAAACATATAGGAATCTCGGAAGAATATCCATAGTTATCACATGAATTCTCCCTAGCCAAGATATCCTCAAGGGTCTGTAGGACTCCAGCAAGGCACCTACTCGGTCCAAAAGAGCTTTGTGGTTCAAGTGGAAGGCATTGTGCAGATCGGCTGGCAAGTTAATACCAAGGTACGAAATGTGGCCCCTTCTCCAACGAAAGGAGAACCTCTTAGAGAGGGAGGACACTTCTGAGGTGGACAAGGAGATATTCAACGCCTCGGATTTAGAATAATTCACTTTAAAATTGCTAAGGTCACCAAACCTATCAAATTCTTGTAACAAGGCGGGGAAGGTCTCCGAGGGGCGAGTGACGTACAAGAGGACGTCATCGGCAAATAAAGCCGTTTTTATGATGGGAATCACCGACTGATAACCCGTGAATGTCTCCATTGTCTCTAATGGCTTTCGCCAGATGCTCCATGACAATGACATAGAGCAATGGGGAAAGTGGGCAACCTTGTCTTGTCCCATTCTTAACGAGGAATGATCCAGACAGGCGACCGTTAATGCGCACCTTGGCAGAGGGGCAGGAGTACAGTGAAGAAATGCCACTCATGAATTTACTGCCCAGACCAATGTGTTTCAACGCCTCCCACAAGAAACTCCAGTGGACCCTATCAAAGGCCTTTTCTGCATCAATGGATAGCAGACATAGAGGGGACTTCCACATCTTAGCCCTGTCAATAAGAAGAAGGGATCTAATGATGTTGTCCCGCGCCTCTCGGCCCTTAACAAAGCCCACTTGGTCAAGATGGACAATCGAGGGAAGCCTCGAAGATAGTCTGTCGGCTAGAATCTTGGCGAATAATTTGACATCTATATTTAGTAAAGATATCGGTCGATAACTTGCTGCCTCCGTATGATCCTTGTTTGGCTTGGGGATCACACAAATGTGTGCCTCCAAAGCCTGCGGCGGAAAAGTTCCACCGTCTGAGAGTGCTTTAAATGCTGAGAGCAAGTGAGGCCGCAAGTCGTCGATTAGGGTCTTATAGAAAATGGGAGTGTAGCCGTCTGGGCCAGAACTCCCAGATGTTGGGGATGACCTAACAACGTTAGTTACCTCCTCTTCTGTGATGTCCCCTTCCAGAGAGAGAATATCGTCGTCGGACAATGATGGAATATTAACCCCAGAAATATACGTCCGAATTTTAGTTCGAAGGGTGTCGGGGTGCATGTCAGAAAACTTCCCCTTCAAGGAGTACAGATCTGCATAGAAATTTTGAAATACCCCTGCTATGTCCTCTGTGGTATGAACATCTTACCCGTGGGGGTTTTAATATGGGGGATGTACGCAGGGCCACATCGGGGGTGTAATAGCCTAGCAAGGGGTCGTCCACAACTATTGGCTTTCTTGTGAAAAAACGCCCTTGATCTCTCCTTAAATCTATCATATTTGTTATCTAATAGATTTTTTAACTCTAAACGCTTAGATGTGAGTTCGACCAGAACCCCATGACTCCTCGAGGACTTATGTGCCGTTTCCAATCGGCCTATTTGGGAAAGCAGTTCACTCACCGTTCAGCTTGGAGCTTCTTTATCCTCGCCCCGTGTTTAATAAGCGTTCCCCTAAGAATACATTTAAGCGCTTCCCACTTAATGGTTGGAGAGGACGTATCTGATTCATGAGTCTGCGAGAATGTCTTGATGTCAGATTTTAAATTCTCCAAACAGACCACATCGGATAAAAGATGGCCATTTAGCCTCCAGGACCATTCTTTCCTACTCAGACCAGGGACCTCCATGGATAAGAAAATGGGACTATGATCCGAATGGAGAACATTGCCTATAGAGGCCTTCGGTGCCCATGAGAGGATCCCATGGCTGACCAGGAACAGATTGATACGACTATAAGAGTCGTGTACATTTGAGTAAAAAGTGTAATCCTTAACAGAAGGATTAAGGACTCTCCAAACATCGACTAACTGGAGTCTACACAAAAGTCTTTGGAGTGCCACGACACGTCTACGCGGAATCGCCCCCCGACCAGACGTGGTGTCCATGGGAGGGTCAAAAGCAAAGTTGAAATCCCCCCGATGATGACCCGCCCTCCGCAAAATCAGACAACCTCGTCAGGAGGTGCTTACACACCCTCGTCTGCTCCCTGTTAGGGAGATACCAATTGACTAAAGTCAATAGTGTTCCAGAAACCGACAGTTTGAGAAAGATATAACGACCTCCTTTGTCAATCATTGAGTCCAGAATTTTGTATGGCAGGTTCTTATGAAGGGCTATAGAAACCCCTTTGGTTCTGGACTCAGGATTCACGCAATGTATCCATTCGGAAAACTGCCCCCCTCCAAAGGATGGAACATGGCCCTCTTTGAAATGTGTTTCTTGGAGGAGCAACACCTGCACCCTCGTTTTTGCATATCAGAAATGATATGTTGTCGTTTTTGGGGGGTATTAAAACCCCTGACATTTAGGGACCCTATTTTCAGGGACCCACCCGCCATGTCGGTCCTACTAAGCACTTACTCTAATAACTAAAGTAGGCTGTCTTTAACAACCCCTTGCAAGAAGAGAAAGAGAGAAAAAAATAATAAAAAAAAAAAAAAAAAAAAAAAAAAAAAAAAAAGTATAGGAAAAAGAGGGGGGGAAAGGACGGGAATAGAGAGGGAGAAGTGATAGAGGAAACCTGTTGGACTAATAAGGTCCCCGAATTTTAACCACGTGGGGAAATTTTTTTTGTACTTTTTATAAAAGCGTCACACTTTGAGAGTTATGTGACGTCCCCGCGGGAAGTGACCTTTCCAAATGGAAGGAAACCTTGGATATTTGCAAACCCAGAAAACAATGTCCAAGGAATGCAAATGCTTTAGAATTAAAGAAAATATACAAACTTCAGATAGCCAAGAGAAACCATCTCCCGGCCTGATTCCAAACACATTACAAAACTTAATAACATTACATCAATATTGCGTAGCATCAATATTCCGGTGATTAGACAACATTGTTGCCTGGAAATAATTGGCACGTTGCAAATAAGAAGGAAGGAGAGAGACACCCCCCACAAAAATATAGGAAGGGGCTCTCCTCACCTCCTATATTTAGTATCTTCGGCGAAACTATTAAGCGGTAAATTAAGAATAGGTGTATGAAAAGTCACAGAAGGAAGTGAACTACGGGAGTGAGGCAAATAAAAGAAATACAAAAAGGTTAGGGAGGGCATGGGGAAGCTAGTAAGGAAGAGAGGAGAAGGGGAGAGGGGAGAAAGGTGGGGCCAATTTAAAAAAAAAAAAAAAAAAAAAAAAAAAGGGGGGGGGGAGGGGTGGGAAAAGGGAACAGTTTGGGGAAGATCCGGAAGATAGGGGAAAGGAGTACCACTCTAAATCAAAGAGAGCAAACAATATAAAACATCTCGATGCATTTCGGAGGTATAATGAAAGCCAATCATGACGATTATGGCGACAAAGAGAAATATCTTAGTAAACATTAGTACAATAGTCTACCAAAAAGTCACCCATCTTCGTGTCGGCTCTCTTCACTGGGTCTGCGACGTCTACGGTTTCTGCCTCTCCCATTCCTTCTCCTGCGATTGCTCCATGAGGGGCGAGGTTTCGGTTGGGATAAGCCATCGAAGGAAGAAGACGGCCAATCTGGGAACAAGAGGCCTGGGTCCGGAATGTCCAGGGCTTGGAGAAAACCATGGACTTCCGAAGGATGAGATAGGGATACCAGTTGGTTGTCGCGTCGAACCTGTAAGCGGAACGGAAACCCCCAAGAGTACACCATCTCGTTCTGACGCAGGAGCTCCAAAAGAGGCCTCAATGCACGCCTCTTCTGGAGGGTCCGTCTGGACAGGTCGGCTAATAGTTGTAACTGGGAGCCCTGGAATTGTATGTCCTCACATCGTCTTGCTTTGATAAGGACTTCCTCCTTGATTTGGTATCTATGGAACCTGCAGATGACGTCGCGTGGCAACGCTCCTTCAGGGGGAGCAGGGCCAAGAGAACGGTGGGCTCTGTCAAATTCAATAACCGATTCCGCTGGGACACTCCGGATAGAATTAAATAAGTCCCGTAAGGTGGACCTCAATGCAGACGGGGTTACAGATTCTGGGAGACCCCTAATCCGAATGTTCTGCCTCCGCTCCCTATTTTCCAGGTCCTCCATAGAATCCAGGAAGGCTTCTTGTTGGGATCTCTGGAACATGACCACCTCCTCAAGTACTTGGACTCGTTTAGTTAAGTCCTCAACAGTGGTATCAGTCTGGGCTATCTTATCAGAGATCACCTGGACCTCACCTCGGAGTGACGCTGTTGTAGACTTGAGGGAGGACTCCACTTTAATAATGAAGTCAGACAATCCTTCTCTCATTGGGATGTTCGATATTCGTGCCTTAAAGGATCCCACATATCCTTCTCAAGGGTTGGAGTGTCTCCATCAGCCTCCGTCGGGTCAGCATGGGGTAACAGGGTGTCAGGGAATACAGCATCTCCTTTAGACATAGGGGGGGATACCTGTAAATTGAAGGTTCAGGTCTTGTGTTCAGGGTCCCAAAACCTGCGTCTGCATATAGTGTATGACCCTGGTGTAGCGCTCCTTCTTGTTGTGGCCGACCCTGGGATTGCATTCCGGTATTTGGGCTACTGTTTGAGAGTAAAGGGTCTCTAAGAGGGGTATATTCCTCCCTAGGGTCCTGGAAGTTCATGTCCCCCAGTGTATGGTTGTCTCTACTCTCATTATTGCCCCTGGAGAGTGAGCCCTGTTACAATCATAGTTGTCCCTTTGAGACTCTGCTCCCGGAGCTGCAGCCTCTGATCTGCACAGGGGAGACTGCAGTGTTCTTTGCATCATATCCACCGCCCTCCCGGTTCCTGTGTTCAACAGACTCACCGAGCGGCTTGTTCTGAGGATCCTCCCGACCAGGAGCACTGGGTGCCGCGCCAGCAGCTGAAGGCGGCCGTGGAGGCAATCCGAAGCGCGCGCCGCCATCTCCTCCGTGTATAGCGAGGGGGACTGCAGTAGCAGGCGCCGCCATCTTGAAGTTGATAGCGGGGCCCTGGGGCCGGCTGGAACTCCTCAAGAAACGGGTTATAGAGCCCGGAGCAGGACCGGGAGGGTCCGGGATGACAGCCGGGTGCTTGCTCCTGCGTTTCGCCGGCATATGGTGCCAATAGGACCGGGGATGAGTCAGATATTAGCTCATAAAGATGGCCAGGGAGACGGAGCTCAAGCCCTAGTGTGCTGTTCCCTCCATGGCCAGGTCACGCCCCCTGAGCTCCCTTTTTATTACATTTTTCCAAACTGTAGATTGTTGTAGCTGGGACTTTCTAGTTGCCTCCATTCCTCAGCTGATGCTCCTGCTGAACACCTTCCAATTACAAAGGGAAGTAAACATTTCATCTGCTGCACTTAGTTACCTTAGCTGACTCACTGCATTTATGGTCCTCATTGCTGATCATTTCTTGATGCTTCTTTTATAGGATTCTATGGCAGATTCTCCTCCTGATATCTTGGCTGATTTCTTTAGAATTTCCAATGATGCTACACAAATAAGCAGTGTGTTTCAGGTGTGCATTAAAATACATCCACATTTCTGTCTCTAATTAACTCAGATGTTGACAATAAACCTATCAGAAGCTTCCAAACACATGACATCATCATATGGGATGTCCTAAAAAGACATAGTAATCTTAGTGTATGTAAACTTGTGACTTTGCCGAAAGTAATAAAAATGTCTTATAACATTCTATCTCTCTCTCTCTCTCTCTCTCTTCTAGTATTTGGCAAATATTAATAATTATGGTAATCCTAATTGACCTAAAACAGGAAAGGTGTATGTTGATTTCAAGTCAGATAGTGAGAAAAATATGCATACGTGTCTTTTTATATAGTGTATGTAAATATCTGGTTTCAACTGTATATATATGGTCCCCCATCCTGGTATATAAGTATGATCCCCTTTCCTGGTACAAGGCCCCATCCTGGCACATAGCACCCTATCCTTTTACATGGCACTGTATCCTGCTGCAGTACATTGCCCTCATCCTGGTACATGATCTCCATCCTTATTCATGGGCCCTATCCTGGTACTTGGTCCCAACTTAGTATGTATGTCCCCCATTTTGGTACATGGCCCCCACCCTGCTATGTATGGCCCCCATCCTGGTACATGGCCATCACATTGCACACTTAAAACAATAAACAATCATGCTTACCCTGCATTCGCTTGCCCATAGCACTGCGTCCTCATCTCATGCTGGCAGCTGATGAGCGTGTGAGTGCCCCCAAAGCCTGTTAGCTGCCGGGATACTTGCTGCTCTCCCCACTTGTAATGCAGTGACATTGTGCCTCCACCTTAAGTGCAGTGAATATTCATTGCGCGTAATGCGCTGGTACACACGATCACCCCGGTTGTAGCAACAGCTGGGTGATCCTTGGTGCCCGTTCAGCAATGGCTGTTTCATCTTGTCTTCTCGCTCATTAAGTGCAGTGAAAAATCACTGCACTTAATGAGCAGGCACACAGAATTACACAGCAGTTGCTGCCGCTGGGGTAATCGCATGTGGCGGCTCACTAAGTGCAGTGAATATTTATTCTCTTAATGAGCCAGCACACAGGATCACGCCCCTGCTGCAAAATCCCACACCTGCCTTTTGTGACCCTGTTCTTGCCTCCAGAACCAATTAGAGTACAGAACAGTATTCTGCAATGACAAGGAGCCATAGTGTTTCAATGCCCGGGACCTTGTTATTTACGAGTAGGCAGCATCTGTTATCCTTTGGATGTTGAAGCTCAAAAACATACTGTATTTACTCTGTATCTTGTTACTGTGACCAGTCTTTTCACACTGTTACCTAAGACTGTCTTCCACAACCTCACCTTTGTAGCAGAGTATGGCTGTTCCTCACCCAGCCAGTTTTGCAACAACTACACAGCTGTTTCTGTTATAGTTAATGACAGTGTTTCAACATACATATGAAATTTGTGATCATTATCACTTGTTTGGTATAATTTGTTTCTTATACACCTGACTATAATCCTGCAAAATCTCTTACTTTGTTCAATTGTTTATAGAAAATGTATGCTGTTTGAGGCAAAAGGTGGTTACAACCAATATTGATTTGATTAAGAGCTCTGTTTTGTTGTATTCATTCACTTTGCATTTTGTTCATTTATATAAATACATGATTAACACTATTTTTGAAAGCATTCTTACTGTGCAGCATTTTTTTCACGTTTGCCTACAACCTTTGCAAAGTACAGGAAGTTGTAAATATGTCACTGTAAGTAAAATAAAAGACAAAACATAATATTTTGTAAGGGACTATACTTCTTACTTCCTTCAGATCTATTATTTTATATTTGTTGAAAGATTTTCTTTGAAAACTAATTGATTTATGCCTGAGTGACATGCCAGGATATTTATATGACAAGATGTCTGTTTGGTATTCCATATAGAGTTTAATAATATGAGCTGTGATAACACTTCTGTGCTGAGACTTCAGGAAATTTGCTATTCAAGTCAATGGCACTTTTTTTTGGCTTATTCTGTGATCAACACTTTTGTGAACGTACTGAGCAAGGCCTTCAGGGTTTTTCCATAGAGTGTAATTTTTATATATAATTTACATAAGCAGATTTACTTTCAACTTATTATGCACTGTGAGTGAATATTGTAACTTATGATGAAGTCTAATTTCTAAATAAAAATGCCATTTTTCTATGTCCATTTTAGAGACTACGTTGTCCTAAAGCCAAATTTGTTCAGAGACAAAAACAGTTGAACTCAACTAATTTTGTGGTGCTGAAAATTAATATCATACTTAAATTTGATGATTGCCTCTAATTTTCAAGATCCACAAGTGGTTGTTTTTACTTTTGATACCTTTTATACAGGCTTATAGAAAAATTGTGTCTTTATTATTTCATAATTACTGCATTCTTAGTAGCTAGTCTATTACATCAAACATTTAGTCTATTGAGCTTTCAGTATTCTATCATCTCAGGCCTGTTTCACACATTCGTGCCTCCGGCACGTATGTGGTCCGTGCCGACACATGCCGGAGGCACGGACATACAAGGACACATGATCCCCCTATGGCCCTTTCAGATATCTATTATTCAGCACGGACCGTGCCTCCTTGTGGAGAAGATGCACGTCATTGTGCTCCACATGGCAACATGTCTGTTTTTTTCAGCAAAAGCATGGACCCATTCAGGTCAATGGGTCCATGCAAAAACATCCAGTACACGGATGTCATCTATATGATATCCATGTGCACGGACCAGAACAAGAATTTGCAAGTTAAAAAACAAAGAATTTCATACTCATAACCCTCCAGCGCTGCCTGTTCCTCTCACTTCCGGTGTCACTCATTAGTCTCATCTAATATTCACTACTCTTAGAGCTGCAGCGGCCCTGGAAGAGAGAAGACAGGCAACACTGGAGGGAGGCAAGTATGAAATGACAGGATGTCTATGTGCTATCCATGGATAGCACACGGACAGCACATGTATGTCACACGATGTGTGACACCATGGAAGCACCGCCCCTAAAAATGGCCTGTCTCACACGTCCATGTTTTCCACAGGTGTGTGAAACAGACCTTAGGGTGACCAATCAAAAAATGCCAACTCAGCTCTGATGATGTAATCTGTATTACATTTGCATCATCTATGTTTATAAATGCTCTCTGTGTAGAGTATACAGTTTTAGGATTTCTTAACTTAGTTTCTTATCATATTGCATTGTTTCTATATGTTTTTTTCAGATATGCCTCACTCTTGCATTACCAAAACAGATAGGTTTTGCTATATATGGGAGAAATCACTTGTGTCACAAAGGCTAAACTTGACTACCATGATAAGAAAAGCCTTCCAACTGTATTTTGGCTGCAGAATAGGAGATCAGGCTAGCTGGCAGTAGCTGGACTCCACACATAAGCTGCAATACATATGCATCACATATTACCCAGTGGTTGCATATGAAGAGGCAATTTATGCCTTTATTAGTCCCAATGATCATGAGATCTGATTACACTACCAATTGCTATTTCTGGATTACGCCCCCATTAGGATATGAGTTTCAAAAAAGAAGTGAACTTTTCAGTATCCAAACATTCTATCTGCAATATGCTCAGTTCCCATATACAAGAACTGTCACTTTCAAAAGCCCCAGAAACATTTTCAGTGAAATCAAATGAGGACGAAGAGGGCACTTGGTGTTATGAAGCATCCTCTTCTCATGACTCCGACTTTATGTCAGCAACCTTCACTGATCCACACCTTATAACACCAAGTGGTCATTTAAAGTTGGTTGTCCTCTTACTCTGTCTCACACAAAGCACTGCCACTTTCTGTGTGAGTGAGATAGTTGTGCAAGAGAATATCTTTACAATAAAAGAGACTGGCTTCTCCAACATTCACTTCAGCCAGGGTGTAAAAATGTCCTGCATTTACCATCGTTACATATCAAGTAGAGCCTAAAGAAAAACTTTGTAAAGGCAATGGATAAAAATGCAAAAGCATTTAGTTATATCATTGATAAATTAACAAAGATAAAGGAAGTAGTCTATTTTGGACTGCAGATTGGTAAGCTTCTTCAAGATGATGAGTTTCTCCATTTGTTAAGGGGCAAGGAAATGGCTGCATTAGTAGCATTCACATTAGTGAGAACTTATTTAACTTAAGATCAGATAACTTTGAAGAGTTGGTGAGAGATCTCCTTAAAACATCTCGGATCTCAGCTTTAACATGTCCTTAAAGATTAATTTCTACATTTACAGTTAAGGCCCTGCCACACATAAAGAGATCGCTAACGAGATCGCTATTGGGATCGCTGATGCGTTGTTATGTGAGACTGGGCCTTTAGACTTTTTCCCCCCAAACTGCAGAGCAGTGAGCGACAACCACGGTGACAGATTGCTTCATGATATTGCAACTATGAAGAAAAGAGACTAAGGAAAATGGAATCCATCAATGCTTGCAGATTACCGTTGGACAATTGTAAGAGACGATGCCATGCAGGACTACATGAGATAAGCAAAATAGAGTTGTCATTGAATGAGTGCCAAAGTTTGTAGTGCAATTTCTGTAACTGTTTATAATCCTCAATAGTGTTTAGACCTGTTGTAGCTTTTTGAATTGTTGCTAAGTTATTTAAATAAATATCAGAAAATTGGCATAACAAAATATGCTGGATCTTTATATTTGGAAAAAATAGTAATGTTCCAAAATACTGAATTTTTTATGCATTAATTATATGTAGCTGTAAAAGAAAACCTCTTTGATATCAGAAACAAGAGCCAACTAAAATTTATCATTGTCAGATTTGAATTCAGGAGGTCAAAATCATTAAAGGTGCTGTCCGTGCTTTTTATATCATTTATATCGGTAACTAGGCTGCAGAATGCTAACAGTTTGTAATTTACACCCTGTTAGCATTTTGCATGGTTATTTAGATATCATTCTGTGTGTGAAGAAGCTGCTCACCCCCAACTAGAGGTTTGTTGTTTTGGAGTCTGGTCATAATGTCACAACTGGACGTTACACCCAGACTCTAGCAGGCCCACCCCTGTCTCTAGCAAGACCACCTCCATCAAGCTATTTAAACGATGATTGCACTGAGCTGTAAGGAGAGACACTCCCCTTGTATTCTCAGCGAGCTCTGTGAATATACAGAGAACAGCTGATTGATAGAGCTCAATGCAATCAGTTGAATCATCTTCACCATGCCCATACTTTATCAATGATACGATCATCAGTCGTTTACTGTGCTGTGCTTTGTCACTGATACAATCATTTGTCCCTCACTAAGCCCCAGATGCCCCCTATGCAGGAGATGATCACACCAGTACTGCATCAGGGTCATTCCATGTCAAGTGATCCAAAAATGAATATTTTTTTTCCCTGATGTCCTCAGATTTTTTTAATTTTTTTTCTATATGAAGAACAACTTTAGTTAATTACAAAAAAAAAAGTTTTGAATTTTTTTCTTTATCAGTTAATTTTTTACAGATTTTTAAAGTTTTAAAAAAGTGCGAATTTTGGCCTGGTATGGCTTTACATTTTCTATCATATCTCGGGCTATAAATAAGATAGAGAAACAAAATAAATACCAATCTACTCAGAACTGTGCAGGCTTTCACCAGATATGTCACAAGAGGATCTTTGTTAATATTTTACCCATGTGATCGCAAACGCAAAACTTTAAAACGCATTTCCTAAAAATCGGCGCGCTTTAAATATTTCAAAAACGGCCCATGTGTCTGCTTTGCTCTTAGCCACATCTGTACCAAATTTCAAGTTGGGATCGTGATGGGATCATATTTTAAAATATTTTACTATTAATAGCGTCAATGGGTCATTCTATATCAAGTGATCTAAATATGAATATTTTTTTTTACCTGACGTCTTTAGATTTTTTTTATTCGTTTTCTTTATGAAGTACAACTTTAGTTAATTACAAATTAAAAGTTTAGAATTTTTTTCTTCATCAGTTAATTTTTTACAGATTTTTAAAGTTTAAAAAAAGGGTGAATTTTGGCCTGGTATGACTTTACATATTTTTTATCTCAGGCTAGAAATAAGATAATGAAGTGGGAGAGGCATCATTTTACTCAGAACCGTAACAGCTTTCATTTGATATGTTACAAGACTATGTTTCTTTATATCAAATTCAAACTATTGACGGGCAATTGTGAAAAAATGACTGATTGTGTTCTTGGTTATATTTGTGCAGAGATTCAACTTGGGACCTGTTTTTATTTTATGGTTGTATGAGTTATCACAACTTATTGAATAAAACATTTATATGCAACAAAAAAGAAACACAAAAAACAAATCCCATAAGTGCCAGGATAAATACATCTTAATCATCAGAACACAACGCTCAGCATTTTCAACTTGAATGTATTGAACAAACCAAAAGAAGAAGGTGATCATAGTTTGATTAAACAAGATTAAAAGAACCAAAAATGTTAACCCCTATTTATATATATAAATTTGTTTTCTATTCTATCACTAAACATGTGATTTATGAAGTGTTTAATAAGAATAGTACAGTAGTTAAATCATCGTTCTATAAATTATGAACTAATCAAACAATTAATAGTATGTTTTTAAAGTGGCATTTTATCAATTTGTCCCTTCTAGTGGGTGAAATGTAATCTTGTCCATAAACGCTTACTAGCAATCGCCATTTCCTTGTGTGTCAAAGAGTATGTCCGGCCTGTCACGGTGTTAGGCTCCGCCTGAGTTAATATCTGATTTTTGTGCACTTTTAAAATGTCTGGCTTTCTTGGATACACAAAGGATGGCGCTGGACCAGAAGGATGCAATAAAGTCAATTCTACTTCTTCATTTTCACAATCTTTGGAGAGTACAGTAGCCAGCCACCAGCGCCAATCATATTCATATTTTTTCAAAAGGATTGCAACAGTGTCTATGATAAAATGCTGTTTCTTGAGAAGTAGCAGCCATTGCTGTGCGGGAAAAATACAGTTAATATTAAGTAAGGAAGATAGGTAATAAAAATAAAGATTTACAGTACACTTGAGATAGAACTGTATTACTATAAAGTGAGTTTTAGGGCTAGCGCGCACAGTTTTTTATGTCTGCAGATACACGCTGCAGTTTAAGCAGCTTGTTTTTCTACCAAGTTTTTACCACATATGCGTTAGTTTTTTTAATCGCTAGTGAAAAAAATGGCAGCTTTTTTTTATATAAATGATAAATGCTGCGTTTATTGCAGCGATTAAAAAGTAGTTCAAGCAGTGATTTACTCACTCTTGAGTGTTTCCAAAAACACTGCATGTGGTGAACCCCATAGAAATCAATGGGGCTGTTTTTCTGAATGATGATCCCTAAGAATAGCACTGTGTGTATTGACCCTTAATAATAAAACCATTAAACTATTAATATATTTACTCACCCATATTTTAGTACACAGCCTTGATGGCTTTGTACAGACTATTGTTTGTTCAGGAGTGAAGATGTCCAGACATGTCAGGACATGAAAGGTCTGAACGAGCTGTCTTACTTCCTGAATGCAGTGGGTAGACACTTAACATGATTGACAGAGCTGCTGGCCTATCATCTGCTCTGCATTCACTGTCTATCCCTGTGCTTTCTCAGGTTGAGCCCTAACAAAGCTTTTTCCTATATGTCCTCTCCTGCTTCTAAGCTGTAACATATCAAAATAATACAGTAATGTCTAAAGATAATGGATTTGATAAATATAGACCCCACGCTTTTAGACCACAGGTTGAACAGATCTGAATTCAAGATTTTTGAATTGACACTATAATAGTTAAATATTTTAAAATATGATCCCATCACGATCCCAACTTGAAATTTGGTACAGATGTGGCTAAGAGCATAAAAGACACATGGGCAGTTTTGGAAAATTTTTATTAAAACGTTTTTTCGGAAATGCGTTTCAAAATGTTGCGTTTGCGTTCGCATGGGTAAAAAATTAAAATTAACAAATATACTCTTGTGACATATCTGGTGAAAGCCTGGACAGTTCTGAGTAGAATGGTGTTTATTTTGTTTCTCTATCTTATTTCTAGCCCAAGATAAAAAAAATGTAAAGTCATACCATGCCAAAATTCACACTTTTTTTAAACTTTAAAAATCTGTAAAAAATTAACTGATGAAGAAAAAAATTCTAAACTTTTAATTTGTAATTAACTAAAGTAGTACTTCATAAAGGAAAAAAAATAAAAAAAATCTAAAGACGTCAGGTAAAAAAAATATTCATATTTAGATCACTTGATATGGAATGACCCATTGACGCTATTAATAGTAAAATATTTTAAAATATGATCCCATCGCGATCCCAACTTGAAATTTGGTACAGATGTGGCTAAGAGCAAAGCAGACACATGGGCAGTTTTTGAAATATTTAAAGCGCGCCAATTTTTTGGAAATGCGTTTTAAAATTTTGCGCTTGCGATCACATGGGTAAAATATTAACAAAGATCCTCTTGTGACATATCTGGTGAAAGCCTGTATAGTTCTGAGTAGAATGGTGTTTATTTTGTCTCTCTATCTTATTCCTAGCCTTTGTTATGAGGAGAAACGTAAAGGCAGGCAACAGCGAAATTCGCACTTTTTCCGAACTTTAAAAATCATTTAAAAAAAAATAAATTTTTTAAAAAATTTTTCTCTTCACATTTTGCATTGTCTGACATGCTATTATCAAATAACAAAATCTCAAAAGAATTAAAAATATAGAGGTAATAATCATTGGTTCACTTGACATGGAATGACCCATCAGTGATACAGAGCAGTCTCACCTTCCCAGGGGAGATGGCTATGGCTCAGTGAGGGACAGATAATCTTATCACTGACAAAGCACATGCACGGTGAAGATGATCACGCTCACTGCACTGAGCTGTTTCAATAAGCTGTTCTCTGTATATTCACAAAACACCGAGAAAAAAATCTTTTACTTGCAATAATATACACAAGACATCCCATTCTTATCCTTAATAACCCAAAACGTCCGACAATACTCCACAGGTTGACACACAGGAACGTCCAGTGACTGCGTTCACTGCTGAGAAAATGACTTTGAATGTGCTCGCAGTGATGTCATAGTGGGGTTCATCAGATGAACTACATCACGGCACCCGGATCCCAGTTGTAAAGTGAGCGCTTCTCTTGCTCATTTATGGCTGTTTACCCGGGACCATGATGCAGTTCATCGGGGTCATCTGCGTTCACATCTAAAGCATCAGCTCTGTAACCTGAAAACGGGAGATGATAAAATGTATGGGCTGTGCTCAGGTTACTCCAACAGCCAATCACATATGCCCATTCTCTGTGACAGCATCTGTTATTAGCTGTTCGGACCTTCAGGAGTGAATACCCAGGAAGTTAATGAGCAGCCCCTGAAGTACAAGCGGGAGGATGCCCAGATGCCGGTAAGTATAATGATGCTGTTAAATTACTATCTTATTTCTTTTTACAGCTCTCCCCCAAACTGAACCCAAATTGTTACACGGACTTCCCAGGGAAGTCTGCATTCGGGGTCGGTGCCTGAACACTAGGTGTCCTGTATGGACCCCAAACTTTACAGTTTGGGTTCGCCCATCACTACTACCAACCAATGGAACTAGTGAAAACAGTAATCTCATGTTAATGAAAAGTGACAAGCTGAGAGTATTGCTAAAAACTGAAAAAACATGTCTAGATAAGGATGGAAGGTAAAAACAGAGCACAGCAGCAAAAAATGAAATAAGAGTGAGCAAGTTATGGAACCAAGACAGAAATAGAGTCACACAGGAACAAATCAAAACGTGGTTTCCAAACATTGTAATTTAGTATAAGATGAGAACCCTGTAAACCGCCTCCTACCTACCAACATTCCTGGTGCCTCTTCTTCGTGGTCCTAGAGTGATGTCATGGTTGCATGATGCCATGTCAGGTCTACTAAGGAATCAATAATAGAGATGCCAGCAGGTAGCAGGACGTTTGCAGAGTTGCCATGACCGATGGATCTGGGTCCTGTGAATCAATCTGCTCATCTCTAATATGGAGCCAACATAGATGTGACAGAGCTTAGAGTTAAGCAGTGCCAAATGCAATAAGAAGCAATCCCTAGCTATTGACAAATGTTTTAAATAAGTCATTCAAGATATGTGGAGGTTGATAAACAACATAGTTCAACACCTAATCCAATGCCTGCATGACTAGGTAAGGTTTGACACTGTGCACATTTTTCCAACAATTTAATAACCAACAAATTTATTTTTACATTAATTTTAATCCCTTCACCCCTGAGTGATTTCCTGTTTTTAGTTTTAGTTTTTTTCCTCCCCTTCTTCCACTGGTCATAACTTTTTTATTTTTAAATCAATATAAACATATGAGGGCTTTTTTTTGTGGGATGACTTGTACTTTTGAATGACATCATTCATTTTACCATATAGCGTACTGAAAATGTAAAAAAAATCTGAGTGTGATAAAATTGCAAAAAAAAAGTGTGATTTCACAATTGTCTTTTTTTTTGTTCACTACATGGTAAAACTGACCTGTCAGTATGATTCCTATGGTTGGTACAAGTTGGTACAAGTTCATAGATACTAAACATATATACTTTTACTTTTATCTAAGTGGTGAAAAAAATGTCAAAAGTTTGTCAAAAAAAAAAAAAAGAATTGCAATTTTGTCGCCATATTTCGGGATCTGGGGCTGTGTGATGGCTTATATTTTGTGGCTTAAGCTGACATATTTAATTTAACTATTTTTTAGTATGTACGATGTTTTGATTGCCTCTTATTGCATTTTATTGCAATGTTGTGACCAAAAAATGTAACTTTGGCGTTTTGACTTTTTATTACGTTACGCAATTTACCAAATAGATTCATTTATTGTCTATTTTGCTAGACCGAGCATTTCTGAATACGGTGATGCCAAATATGTGTAGTTTTTACACATATCAGATCAGTCGACATGTGCAGGGAATGATGTAAGCTCAGCGCATGAACTCGCATCAAAGGGTGGGACACGACCAATGACGATTCTATACGTCATTGGTCGTGAAGGGGTTAAATACAGAATCCTTTACTCGGAGTAATTATATAAGACCAGCACATAGGTTAATAATAGTGACAGCCATAGATATTAAAATTACAATTTTCCATCTCAACAAATTTACCCCAAGAATTGATTTTCAGAAAATTTATTTGCTCAAGCCACAATCCTGGAAAGTTTGTAATTGCTGGGAAATTACATATGGGAGAGATAGTGGGAAAATCCTGCTGACCATAAGAGCTTATAATTGCTTAGAAATTGCATATGGGAGAGATGGAGGGAAAATCCTTCTGACTGTATGAACTTACACATTACTGGGGAGAGAGAGTGCCCTGCTGATCATAAGAGCTCACACACTACAGAAGAGAGCGAGAGGATCCTGCTGATTATAGGAGATTACCCTCTACTGGAGAGAGAGAGAGAGAACCCACTGACCATGAGAGCTGACACACTACAGAAGAGAGAGGACCCTGCTTATTATAAGAGCTTACAATTTACAGGAAAGATAGAGAGAGGAACCTGCTGACGAGAAGAGCTTACACTCTACAGAAGAAAGAGGTCCCTGCCAACCATAAGAGCTTAGGCTGGCTTCAGACTTGCAGATGCATCTGCAGCGTTTTGCAGATGCATCTGCAAGCATCTGCATGCAGACCGCGGCCCCTATGTTTATAATGGAGCGCACGGCGGTCTGCAGATGCTTGCAGACCTCCGTGCGCTCTCATTGCCCGCCATTAGTGATCTGTGCGCACGCGGATGCCTGCGCACAAATCACACACTCCCGCCCGCACCATGGACGCGAGATGTTGCGTCCCTGGTGCGGGCGGGAGTGTGTGATTTGTGCGCAGGCATCCGCGTGCGCACAGATCACTAATGGCGGGCAATGAGAGCGCACGGCGGTCTGCAAGCATCTGCAGACCGCCGTGCGCTCCATTATAAACATAGGGGCCGCGGTCTGCATGCAGATGCTTGAAGATGCATCTGCAAAACGCTGCAGATGCATCTGCAAGTCTGAAAGCAGCCTTACACTCTACAAAAGAGAGAAATAGGAAGTGAGAGAGATGACTCCATTGATCTTAAGAGCTTACACTCAACAGGAGAGAGAGAATGGATCCATAAACCATAAAAGCTCTACAGAAGAAAGAACCCTGCTGATTATAACAGCTTACACTCTATAAGAGAAAGTACTCCACTGAACGTAAGAGCATATACTCTACTAGCTGTGAGCCCGATGCAAATGCATGGGATGTCTAGAATATTTTTAATTTTTTTTAAAGATTTTGCGGCCGCACTTGCCGCAAGTGCAAAACCGCACTTGCCGCACCTGCCGCAAGTCCCCCTATACTTTCTATGGAGATTACCGCAACCGCGCCGCAAGTGTTACCGCATCTGCCGCGTTTGCCGCATAACCGTTACACTTGCGGCGCGGTTGCGGTAATCCCCATAGAAAGTATAGGGGGACTTGAGGCAGGTGCGGCAAATGCAGTTTTGCACTTGCGGCAGGTGCGGCCGCGAAAAAAAACGCGGCTGACTGCGTTTTTTTTCGCTGCCGCACTTGCCGCAAGTGCAAAACCGCACTTGCTACACCTGCCGCAAGTCCCCCTATACTTTCTATGGGGATTACCGCAACCGCGCCGCAAGTGTAACCGCATCTGCCGCGTTTCTCGCATAACCGTTACTCTTGCGGCGCGGTTGCGGTAATCCCCATAGAAAGTATAGGGGGACTTGCGGCAGGTGCGGCGGCTCAGGCAGCGACTCGCAATGGCCTCCCGGCCATTGCTCGCGCTACATGAGCGGTAAATCGCCAACTTGGCCAGCGACTCGCAATGGCCTTGCGGCCATTGCTCGCGCTACATGAGCGGTAAATCGATAACTTTGTGGCCGAGCCTCTGGTTCGATTTTCGGCCAGCGACTCGCAATGGCCGCTTCGCGGCCATTGCTCGCACGTGGTGACGTCACAGAGTGACAAAGCCACGGTCTTTTGCGGGGTCCGACACGGAAGTGCCTACGGCAATTATATAGTAGATAGGAGAAAGAGATTTGCTCTAAATATAGAGATGGCACTGCTGCTGGAAACAGCTGATCTATTATCTCTTATGATAATCTTGTAGATGTCATTGTGACAGGGCATTATGGGGAAGCTCACGTGGCCACGCAAAAAGATAGAATCGCGAATCGAATCCCAAAGTGTTTGAATTCACATGAAACTGCAAAAAATTAGAAATGTAATTCAAACTCAATCTTCTGTGGATTGATCCCTTCATCTCAATTTTTAATGCTCATCTCTGCTTTTAAGTATTTGACAGTACTCTGTATTATAGACAAAGATCACTTTCGAATAGAGCTATTGGTGAAATAGGCTTGGATACAATGAGTAATGTAGATGTTTACAGTAGACAACGCTGATTAGTTGTAATTTTTTTCTGAAGGTTGACCATGCTTGCTAAATATAAATTCAATATTGTCTTTAGACAGTCAAGTAAGAGATTCTCAGATGATTCACTAAAGAAGCACATCAATAAAGGAAAAATATTTAATGAGCTTTCTGATGGGAGGAGAGTTGGCTGAAGGACCTATCTTTTACTGTAAAGCCTAAGTTGATTACTTAAATAAGATAGGAAAATAAATACAATTGTTTCACATGGATCGATGGCTAAATATTGGAAGACAAGTCAAGCATTTCTTGCAGTCCGTCATTTAGGAAGATTGTGTATTCCATTTAGTAGCTTGAATCTCCCAAATGTGCTGAGGCTCTGGAAAGATCCTTAATTATATTACTGCTTTTCAATAATAATCATCGGAACAGCCAGGTCAGATAAATGATATGCAGCAATAGTATCTGAATTCTGCCATCTAGAAATGATTTAACCTCCATATAGAATTGAAAGGTATATTGAGCATCATTTCAATACATATATCATGGTGGCTTAATGTTGAAATATAATCAAGCCTTGGTTTACAGGAAATTAACATTTTGTATTACCTAAATGCATTATTCCAAATGGCCAATGTCAGAAAGCTGATGATTGCAACATTTTCTTATTAACCAAATCCAATCTGAAATTCCATCTATGAATTTTTATTGTGTAAACCTCCATAATCGGATTTTTGTGTTGGAGATGTGTGACCGTTTTTGCCATTGTTTCTCTAACGCCTGAGGAGGCATACAATTTTGGATTTTATTAATCCCAGCATTTCAAAACCTGTGACCTTATTTTTAAAGGAACATAGAAAGCTTATCAGAAAGGATTTATGTTTTCCTGATGGACTATTTTTGCGTGACTTTAAAGGGAACCTCTCACCCACTTTGGGCATTTTAAACGGTGCTCAACAGCTTTAACATAATGTAAATGCGGTTCTTGTAACCCCTCTATGTGCCCAGATGTCCCCCTCATACCTGAGGAATAAAATTTTATTCTCTGTCACCCTGCATGCATCCTATTAGATTCAGGAGGCCTGCTCTATGGTCCTGGTGGATTAGGTCCTCACCGCCCCCCTGGATGCAAAACCTACCCTGCATGTTCAAAATTCCCACCCCTCCTGCAACAGAGCGCTGAGTTACAAGCGCACTAGCACCTGTGCAGTGGAGCAGGTGTCACTGGTGTGTCAGGAGGCATGGATGAGACTGTAGAGGCCACTCGCAGAAGGTTGTGGCGTTTGGCCAACAGTCAAAATCCTAAAAAATGTCTCTGTCGCTTTAAGAGGCATTTCTCTTTAAGTGAAAGCTGGTTGTCACTAGGACCTAGCTGATCTCTCACCTTGAGCTGTCTATTTATACCACTTGACTCCCAGGATGCACTGCTGGTGATAGCTTGTCTGGTGTTTGGAGGTAGCTTCTCAGCTCAAGCAGTAAATCCTGGAGTTTCTGTTGGATTGCTGTGTGGATCTTCTCAAGCTAAGTGTTTCTTCCCTTTCCTCTTTGTTTGTTTGTTTCCCTGGGGTGTATCTTTATTTGGTAGCCAGCTGACTAGTGTTCACCCACTCTGATCCTTGTGTAATTGTAGTTCAGGGACAGTGAGGGAATTAGTATCCCGCTCGGCGACAGTTGCCGAAACTGTATAGGGTCGTTACTGGAGCCAGATGTCAGTACTAGTTTATCTAGGGATCACCATCTCCTTTTTTGGCCTTAGCAGCAAGAACTCCTTTCCACCCCTTGTCGTCCTGCGCTGGGTGCCTTCCTACACCCAGCGTGACAGTGGGTAACCATGCTCTATTGAAGATAATGCTGAAGTCTTGCGAGACTTCACAAATCTTGCTAGACTTCACAAATCTCGCGAGACACGGCACTATCTTCAATGGAGCATGGTGACCCGCTCCACTGTGCAGGTAAGAGTGCACCTGTCACTTAAGGTACCTTTACACGCCGCCACAACAGGATGGATACCAACTGCTACTTCACGTGCACGAGCACGGCCAAACGGTTACAAACGGGAAACGCACCCTCTTTACACGCCGCCACAAGGTACGCTACATTTACAGCTAGCTACATCGCGGGTGTCTCAAGTAGCCATCTGTAGCTCAGCGTACCTCATTTACACAACGCTACAACAAGCTAATATGGGCGGACCTGGTGCAGCAGGGACAGCACATAGGCGTGCCACAATTGTGGATTACAAGACGTCCGTACGGTGATAGGACAAAGCCAGAACATCATGATTGGGCAGGCATCGCAGGAGGCTGGTTAATACAGCACGCTCGAGCAATTGTGTAGTGTGACTGGTCAGCTCCTTAAATATGCCGCCCTATGCAGCGACTACCAATCGTCATGCAGGAGCTTCCACCAATGATCGCAGATGGGGAGCGGTAACACGGAGCCTGGGTGACGCCTTAGCTACATTGCAGCTACATCGCCGGGTGTCCAGAGTTCCCTTCTGTGGGTTCTTTACACGCCGATACAGCTCGCTACAATCGGCGATGTAGCCATCTGTTTATGGGCAGTGCACGGATACAGATGTATCTGTAGCCGGCTGTGTCGTCCCGTCTTCAGACGCCGCTACTACGGGCGATATTGGCGCCACAAGCTACATTTGTAGCCTGTAGCGGGTTGTATGCATCCTGTTGTGGCGGCGTGTAAAGGTACCTTCAAGGTACCTTTACACGCCGCTACAACAGGATGGATACAATCGCTACTTCACGTGCACGAGCACGCTCCAACGGTTACAAACGGTAATCGCATCTCCTTTAGACGCTGCCACAAGGTGCGCTACGCTTCGTTACATCTATAGCTAGCTACATCGCCGGGTGTCTCAAGTAGCCATCTGTAGCTCATCTTAGCTCATTTACACACCGCTACAACCAGCTACTATGGGCGTGCCTGGTGCAGCAGGGACAGCACATAGGCGTGCTACAATTGTGGATTACGAGACGTCCGTACGCTGATAGGACAAAGCAATAATACCATGATTGGGCAGGCATCGCAGGAGGCTGATTAATACTTGACGCTCGAGCAATTGTGTAGTGTGACTCGTCAGCTCCTTAAATATGCCGCCCTGTGCGGCGACAACCAATCGCAACGCCGGAGCTTCCTCCAATGATCGCTGAAGGGGGCGCGGAAACCCGGAGCCTGTGTCACGCCCCAGCTACATAGCATGGTGTAGAAACAACCCTTCTGTTCCTTCTTTACACGCCGATACAGCTCGCTACAATCGGCTTTGTAGCCATCTGTTTTCGAGCAGTGCTCGGAAACAGATTTATCTGTTGCCGGCTGTCACGTCCCGTCTTCACACGCCGCTACTACGGGCTATATTGACGCTACAAGCTACATTTGTAGCCTGTAGCGGGTTGTATCCATCCTCCAGTAGCGGCGTGTAAAGGTACCTTCTAGTGCCCGGTCACAGGAGGGGCGGGAATTTTGAACATGCAGGGCGGGTTTTACAGCCAGGGAGCAGCGAGGACCTAATCCACAGGACCACAGAGTAGGCCGCCTGGACCTTTAGGATGCAGTGTGGGACAGAATAAGAGTTGATTTATCAGGTATGATTGGAACGTCTGGGCACATAGAGGGGCTACAAGAAACCCATTTACATTATGTTTAAGCTGGTGGGCCCAGTTTAAAATGCCCAAAGGGGGTGACAGATTCCCTTTAAACTGATTTATTATGTTCAATAAATTTTTATTGAAAAAAGCAAGTTATGTTAGAATTATGCAAAAATATAATTGGAGAGTTTTGTAAATAGGTAAATGGTCACGCAAGCATTTCAATCAATACCTAATGAACATATTAATAGTAAAACTCATTTGTATAAATCTCTACTCATATTTGAGATAAATCAGAAAGACAATCATGTTTCTATGCAGCACCAAGTATAAAGACAGCAAGAGGATGAGCACTCAAGGAGGTAAAAGGAGAGGATTAAAAAAAAATGAGGAAATGAGACGGAAAGGAGGAAGCGGGTGGGAATCCGGTGTCTCAACATATAATCCACCACAAAACCAACAGCACCGATCCAGGTGGACAAGCACGACTCCTAAAACTTTCAGAATAAACTTGTCACGGGTGTGTCAGGGGGCACTGATGAGACTGTAGAGGCCACTCGCAGAAGGTCATGGTGTTTGGCCACACAGTCAAAATCCTAAAAAATGTCTCTGTGAGCAGTGAATCCTGGAGTTTCTGTTGGATTGCTGTGTGGATCTTCTCACGCTAAGTGTTTCTTCCCTTTCCTCTTTGTTTGTTCATTTGTTTCCCTGGTGTATATCTTTAGTTAGTAGCCAGGCTGACTAGTGTTCACCCGCTCTGATCCTTGTGTAACTGTAGTTCAGGGAAAGTCAGGGAACAGGTATCCCGCCTGGCGACTGTTGCGGAAACTGTATAGGGTCCTTAGGGGAGCCAGGTGACAGCGCTAGTTTATCTAGGGATCACCATCTCCCCCTTTGCCCTTAGCATCTGGGACTCCTTTCCCCTCATCTTCCTGCGCTGGGTGTCCCCTACACCCAGCCTGACATTATCACCAACCGCACCTTAATGAAATGAAAAGGGTGAAACTGATTTTTTTCTCTTTTCTTCCTTTTCTCTTCATGGATCCTGTCTCTGACTTGGCCCGGTAGCTCCAGGCTCTGACTGAAGGTTGCATTCGGTCATCCTTACAGGGTCAGCAGCTGCAGAATGTTGTGGTGGGGGACCAGACAGGTTTGCAGGAGGCAGAGACAAATTTGCCGTATTTAAAGAAGCCTGTAAACTATACTTTAGGCTTTGGCCCTATTCCTCTGGAGATGAGCAGTAGCATGTGGGAATTATTATGTCGCTGTTGCAGGGGGATCCTCAAACTTGGGCTATCTCTTTGCCACATGACTCTGCTAGTCTCCGGTCTGTAGATGGTTTTTTTTATGCTCTTGGACTCATCTATGATGATCCTGACCAGGTCTCTTTGGCCGTATCCAGATTGCGTCACCTCCAGCAGGGGAATCGGCCAGCAGAGACTTACTGTTCTGAGTTTCCCAGGCTACGGACATTAAGTGGAACGATCTGGCACTCAAAAGTAATTTTTTACAGGGACTCTCAGAAAGTTTGAAGGATTCTCTGGCGGTTGATGAGACCCCGGAATCTCTGGAGGCTGCCATGTCTTTAGCTATACGTATTGATAGACGCCTTCAGGATAGAAAAGATAAACCTTTTTCTCCTGAGAACGTTTCTTGAGGTAGTACCCTATTGCCGGGAAGGCAATCGAAGGGCGAGTCATTTTTCCCGAGTGTGGATGAACCCATGCAACTATGAGAAGCAACCGCCTCCAAAGTTTCTTCTGGCATTTCCCAAAGGAAGAAAAAAGAGGTCTGTTTTTTTCTGTGGTAAAAATGACCATTTTATTGGAGCCTGTCCCTCTATTCCTAAGCGGAATGGAATACCTGGGACTCGGGTTACCATGGGTGGTGTGGGGGTAAATGAGCAGGAGGTGTGTGTATCTTCCACATGTAATTCCTGTTTTCTCCTGAGATCCCAGGTAGCACTAGAGGGCAAAACCAAAAAAATTTCTGTTTTTGTGGATAGTGGAGCAGGGGTCAGCATGATGGATACTCATTTTGTAAAGACTCATGGACTTACCTGCAGTTTGTTGTCTAAACCCATTCATATCTGTGCCATCGACTCAGCGCCACTTGCTCAGGGAAGTCTAATTTAAATTGTGCATAATATTAAATTGAAGGTAGAACCCCAACATCAGGAGACAATTTCTTGCTATGTTCTGGAGGGTCTCCCTGCTTCCATTGCTCTGGGACTGCCATGGTTGGTTAAACATAATTCCTTGGTGGATTGGCAGTCCAGAGACATTGTAGAGTGGAGAATTGCTTGAACACGTCTTTTGCTGCAGTCTCTGCTGTTACATTGCCTGCATATACGGGGGTTGGACAAAATAATGGAAACACCTGGAAAAATCAACAAAAGTTAGTTTAATATGGTGTAGGTCCACCTTTTGCGGCGATTACAGCCTCAATTCTCCAAGGCATGGATTCATACAAGGTGATATCATTGGCCCGGCAGATCTCCATGAAATAGCACCCCAGATCATCACAGAACCTCTGCCATGTTTTACGGTTGGGAGAAGGCAGTCTGGATGGAACGTTTCTTTCGGCTGTCTCCAAATGTACAGTCGGCTGGAGGTCGGAAAATGGGGTAAACGATAATTCGTCTGAGAATATCACGTTTCCACTGCTCAAGGGACCAATTCTGGAGGTTTCTACACCACTCTAAACGCTTAGAAACATTTGTCATTGAGAGCAGCAGTTTTCTAATTGCAGCTCTTCGTTGGAATCCAGATTCGTGCAGCTCCCGATGAACAGTTTTCGTGGAAACTGGGTTCTGTAGGTGTTCATTGAGCTCAGCAGTGATTTTCGGAGCCGTGGTCTTGCAATCCTCTCTCACAATTCGCTTTTGAGTTAGACGGTCTCTCTCATTCAACTTTGACTTTCGGCCGGACCTGTGCTTTGCTGCAAACGTTTTTCCTTCTCTTTCAAACGCAGTCATTACTTTGGAGACAGTACCTCTTGACACACCAAGCATTCGGGCACTTTCTGTTACACTAGCGCCTGCCATATGAGCACCAACAATTTGGCCTCTTTGAAAATCCGAAAGGTCTCCCATTGGTATCAGGTTTTTATCAATGTTCTTACAATTCGGCAAAACAAACAGTTAATTTACATACACATAACACTTAACACAAATAATCAACTACAAAACATTAACATATGTCACGGTTTGCATGTTTATAATATGTTCGAAGATTATGACGTTAGGTGTGTCCATTATTTTGTCCAACTACTGTATATCAGAGTATGAGGATGGTTTTTTAGAAAGCGGTTATCAGGATTTGCCTCCTCACCGTGTATACGACTGTCCTATTAACCTCATTCCTGGAGCTAAACTACCCAAATCCAGGTTGTATAATATATCTGGTCTTGAGAGACAAGCCATGAAGGATTTCATTGCCGAGAGTCTGGAGAAGGGACATATCAGATCCTCATCTTCGCCAGTCGCAGCAGGATTCTTTTTTGTAAAAAAAAAAATATGGGGACCTCAGTCCTTGTTTAGATTTCCAGGAATTAAATCAGATAACTGTCCGTGATCCATACCCCCTCCTCCTTCTGATTCCTGATTTTTTCAGTCAGACTGTGGGAGCTAAATAATCTCCAAGTTGGATTTAAGGGGCCTACAACGTGGTTAGAATCAGAGAGCGGGATGAATGGAAGACTGCTTTTAATACCCCTGAGGACCATTTTGAGAGTCTCGTGATATCGTTCGGACTCACTAATGCCCCTGAAGTTTTCCAACACTTTGTGAATGATAGTTTCCATCATTTGTTGGGTAGATTAATGGTAGTTTACTTGGATGATATTTTGATCTACTCACCCGATATGGCGACACATCAGTGTCATGTTAAACAGGTGCTACCGATTTTAAGGGACAACAAACTGTATGCTAAACTGGAGAAATTTGTTTTCAACATTCAGGAGGTCCAATTTCTGGGGTACCTGTTGTCACTTTTGGGTTTTCGGATGGATCCAGAGAAGGTCTGAGCGGTGCTTGACTGGGGGTCATCTGGAAAATCTGAGGGCATTGCAATGCTTTTTGCGGTTTACCAATTTCTACCGTAAACTTATTGAGAATTATTCTGCAATTGTGAAACTCTCATGGACATGACAAAGAAGGGGTCAAATTTTTCTAAGTGGTCAGATTCCACTCAGCACGATTTCTCCCCTATGCCCTATGTCTTTCTGTTAATGCACAGAATGTCTGTCTGTTAATGCCCTATTGACAAAAGTAAAATAGCTGTGAGCAACCTGCTGACTGCCTACAATCTTTTTCCCTGTACTCAAATGGTAATTTGAGAAAACTGTCTCCCAGACTGTTTTGTACTTACAATAATACCACCAAATATGAAGCATGGAGCCTGTTTAAGTCTCACACCACCAGCAAATATTAGAGACTGTTGGGAAAATCAAATGTAACTAAGGCTGCTTTCACATCAGTGGTAATTTGTCATTCTCGGCAGATCTGGCAGATGTCGCCGCACCTGTCGGATCTGCCGCATAACGGCCGACTTGCGACACAAATCCAGTAGGCCCCATTCATTCTCTTTGGATCTTGCGATCAGGTGCGGCAAGTGCAGTTTTGCCATATCCGGCGCACAAAAAAAAAAAACACTGCTAGACATCTGCCGTATCTGCCGTGAATTACAAATTAACGTTGATGTGAAAGCAGCCTTAGATGGGTAGTGTTGCCACCATGTATGTATCTTGTAATTCTGTTTCTGAACTTATCTCAGCAGTTCTGACTGATTTTCCAACTCCCATCTGCTATAAAAACTCACCTCTCAGCTTGGTTAGTTGCCAGTGATCGCTTGCCATATTTTGGTCTTTGAGTACAGTTGTGTTTTGTGGTCAAAGAAAGCATTTAATGAGCCATATCCAGAGTTTACTACTTGGATGTTTGATTAGTATCTTCACATCCCTTATTCCCTCTTTGGTTTGTCTCACTAATCCCCTCCCTTTACTCCTGCCTGCAGTTTTATGTGCATTGTACGATTACGGCTTATTTTACCCTTGTCTGTCTTATCCCCTTGGTGTCTTTATCCTAGAGTGGAATTAGCTTTCCTGCTTCCTTATGTACTAGTCAGGTTGTGTTCAGTGAAAGACATGAATAGGAATCTGATCACCGCATGGGGTGAAAGAACCTGTCTAGGCAACGTGTCAGGGACTGTCCCTCCCTAATCTTCCCTAGTGGCAGTTTGTCCATGTCCAACCTCCCCATCAGAGGCTTTGGTGAAAACTGGGCAGGAAAATAGTCACACCTTTCTCAGGGTGACACTGGATATGGGAGAAATTAGACTATATTCCTTTCTTCCTTTCATCTTGTAGCATGATAATACAGTTAGGGCCAGAAATATTTGGACAGTGACACAATTTTCGCGAGTTGGGCTCTGCATGCCACCACATTGGATTTGAAATGAAACCTCTACAACAGAATTCAAGTGCAAATTGTAACGTTTAATTTGAAGGGTTGAACAAAAATATCTGATAGAAAATGTAGAAATTGTGCACATTTCTTTACAAACACTCCACATTTTAGGAGGTCAAAAGTAATTGGACAAATAAACATAACCCAAACAAAATATTTTTATTTTCAATATTCTGTTGCGAATCCTTTGGAGGCAATCACTGCCTTAAGTCTGGAACCCATGGACATCACCAAACGCTGGGTTTCCTCCTTCTTAATGCTTTGCCAGGCCTTTACAGCCGCAGCCTTCAGGTCTTGCTTGTTTGTGGGTCTTTCCGTCTTAAGTCTGGATTTGAGCAAGTGAAATGCATGCTCAATTGGGTTAAGATCTGGTGATTGACTTGGCCATTGCAGAATGTTCCACTTTTTTGCACTCATGAACTCCTGGGTAGCTTTGGCTGTATGCTTGGGGTCATTGTCCATCTGTACTATGAAGTGCCGTCCAATCAGCTTTGCAGCATTTGGCTGAATCTGGGCTGAAAGTATATCCCGGTACACTTCAGAATTCATCCGGCTACTCTTGTCTGCTGTTATGTCATCAATAAACACAAGTGACCCAGTGCCATTGAAAGCCATGCATGCCCATGCCATCACGTTGCCTCCACCATGTTTTACAGAGGATGTGGTGTGCCTTGGATCATGTGCCGTTCCCTTTCTTCTCCAAACTTTTTTCTTCCCATCATTCTGGTACAGGTTGATCTTTGTCTCATCTGTCCATAGAATACTTTTCCTGAACTGAGCTGGCTTCTTGAGGTGTTTTTCAGCAAATTTAACTCTGGCCTGTCTATTTTTGGAATTGATGAATGGTTTGCATCTAGATGTGAACCCTTTGTATTTACTGTCATGGAGTCTTCTCTTTACTGTTGACTTAGAGACAGATACACCTACTTCACTGAGAGTGTTCTGGACTTCAGTTGATGTTGTGAACGGGTTCTTCTTCACCAAATAAAGTATGCGGCGATCATCCACCACTGTTGTCATCCGTGGACGCCCAGGCCTTTTACAGTTCCCAAGCTCACCAGTCAATTCTTTTTTTCTCAGAATGTACCCAACTGTTGATTTTGCTACTCCAAGCATGTCTGCTATCTCTCTGATGGATTTTTTCTTTTTTTTCAGCCTCAGGATGTTCTGCTGCACCTCAATTGAGAGTTCCTTTGACCGCATGTTGTCTGGTCACAGCAACAGCTTCCAAATGCAAAACCACACACCTGGAATCCACCCCTGACCTTTTAACTACTTTATTGATTACAGGTTAACGAGGGAGACGCCTTCAGAGTTAATTGCAGTCCTTAGAGTCCATTGTCCAATTACTTTTGGTCCCTTGAAAAAGAGGATGCTATGCATTACAGAGCTATGATTCCTAAACCCTTTCTCCGATTTAGATGTGGAAACTCTCATATTGCAGCTGGGAGTGTGCACTTTCAGCCCATATTATATATATAATTGTATTTCTGAACATGTTTTTGTAAACAGCTAAAATAACAAAACTTGTGTCACTGTCCAAATATTTCTGGCCCTAACTGTAGCTAAATGTATTTCACCTTTTGAGATATCATCTTCCAATGCATCAGAAACAAGACTATCCAGGGAAGATAAAGAAGTTTCTTGAATATACTCTTTAATTCGAATAGAGTGGTCTAGGGGAGAAATATTTGCGAAATGACTTTTGACATTATATATTTTTTCATAATATGAAGGAAATAGTTCAATAATTTCTTCATGATTATGAGTGCCTCCACTATCTTGTCTCATTAAGCACTGGTTATATGTCACAAGAGAAAGACGGTGGAGCATGCTCAAGAGAGGTCTCCCACATTTATCTACGCTTCATAAAAAAAGGGTTTGAATTTCTCCCTATGTCTGACATATTCTGATCAAGATGAGTGGTCAGGTCATTCCTTTTTTCGATAAGTCTGCCGGAGTAGATAGGGAAAGTATTTGTATATGTGATGTCTCCAGTGTATGGATTTGACATAGCAATTCATCTATCTTCAGAGCCTCTTAAGCCTAGAACCATGATTGATTAGGATATCTTTCATAATGAAATTTAGAGTGGAGTCGGTATATCACCTCTCTTGGTTTAGATACGTAAGTGGATCTTTGACCCAGGGACCTGTGAGCTCTGTGTAAAGTCAACTCCATATCCTGGAGAGATTCAAACTGGAGATGAATAGATGATGCAAGAGTGCCTCCAATTTATGTTGTTCCACCTTTTCTGTAAGACCCCTGACCACTGATATTATTACGCCTTCCCGTGTTCTCAGTGTCATCCACAAGATCTGTCAGACAATCCAGCTGACATCACAAAAAAAAAGCCAAATTTAGATATGAATGCAAATATTGAAGAGATGCAAAAGATAAGATTAAAATTATGTATTTTATTTCATCCTTAAAAATTTAAAAGAAGATAATAAAAAAAATGCTGAGCAATGGTGCCTCTAAACAAAAAGGGGAACAGAGCCTCAACTATAAAGTTGTATATACTGAAGCATGGGTGAAATGCGCCCAAGTCAAGGGGACACGGCCCCCTATTCTTGTTTGAATTAAGTTCCATTAAGGTAAAATTAAACCAGATACATTGACATCTGGCACACTGGATGATTGTTTCACTTGAATACCTATATACAGTATATGTATTGGAATGTGATCTGATAAAATACCTTTGGATGCTTTAGGACACTAGTAGATTTAAAGTGAAGCAGTTTTATTTCTGAAATATTTGTATTGGCACTTTATATGTCTTAGGTGATAATTTAATATATATTTTATGGATATATACCGTATATACTCGTGTATAAGCCGAGTTTTTCAGCCCAAAAATTGGGCTGAAAAGTCCCCCCCTCGGCTTATACACGGGTCAATACGGTATGCTGTGGGGGGGGGGCTGTGACCGGGAGCTGGAGGAGGCAGGAGGGGGCCGCGGTGACCGCAGGCGGTCACGTGGGGCCGCCTCATTAGTGCAATGAATATGCACGGCATCCCCCCGTCCATCAGCGGCGGGGGGATGCCGTGCATATTGCACTACACAGCCCCCTCCTTAATATGGGTCCCCCAGTATTAATAAACAGCCCCCCCCCCTCCTTATCATGTGCCCCCAGGCTGCGGCAGCTGTCAAAATAACAAACAGTTTATACATCACCTTCCGACGCAGCTCCTCCGGTCCCGGCTCCTCCGCTCGCCGGCTTCTTCTTTCTTCTTGTGCCGGTGTCATGTGACCGGGCGCAGGAGATGACGTCATTTCCTGCGCGCGGTCACAGAAGTCGGCACAAGAAGAAGAAGAAGCCGGCGAGCGGAGGAGCCGGGACCGGAGGAGCTGCGTCGGAAGGTGATGTATAAACTGTTTGTTATTTTGACAGCTGCCGCAGCCTGGGGGCACATGATAAGGAGGGGGGGGGCTGTTTATTAATACTGGGGGACCCATATTAAGCAGGGGGGGGCTGTTTACTACCACTGGGGCTGTATACTACCACTGGGGCTGTATATACCTCTGGGGGGCCTGTATACTACCACTGGGGCTGTATACTACCACTGGGGCTGTATACTACCACTGGGGCTGTATATACCTCTGGGGGCATGTATACTACCACTGGGGCTGTATACTACCTCTGGGGGGCCTGTATACTACCACTGGGGCTGTATACTACCACTGGGGCTGTATACTACCACTGGGGCTGCATATACCTCTGGGGGTGATGTATACTACCACTGGGGCTGTATACTACCACTGGGGCTGTATATACCTCTGGGGCTGATGTATACTACCACTGGGGCTGCTTGGGCTCCTGTATACTACCACTGGGGCTGCTGGGGCTCCTATATACTACCACTGGGGCTGCTGTATACTACCACTGGGGCTGCTGTATACTACCACTGGGGCTGCTATATACTACCACTGGGGCTGCTATATACTACCACTGGGGCTGCTGTATACTACCACTGGGGCTGCTGGGGCTCCTATATACTACCACTGGGGCTGCTGTATACTACCACTGGGGCTGCTGGGGATGCTATATGCTACCACTGGGGCTGCTATATACTACCACTGGGGCTGCTGTATACTACCACTGGGGCTGCTGGGGATGCTATATGCTACCACTGGGCTGCTGGGGCTGCTATATACTACCACTGGGGCTGCTGTATACTACCACTGGGGCTGCTGGGGCTCCTATATACTACCACTGGGGCTGCTGTATACTACCACTGGGGCTGCTGTATACTACCACTGGGGCTGCTATATACTACCACTGGGGCTGCTGTATACTACCACTGGGGCTGCTGGGGCTCCTATATACTACCACTGGGGCTGCTGTATACTACCACTGGGGCTGCTGGGGATGCTATATGCTACCGCTGGGGCTGCTATATACTACCACTGGGGCTGCTGTATACTACCACTGGGGCTGCTGGGGATGCTATATGCTACCACTGGGGCTGCTGGGGCTGCTATATACTACCACTGGGGCTGCTGTATACTACCACTGGGGCTGCTGGGGCTCCTATATACTACCACTGGGGCTGCTGTATACTACCACTGGGGCTGCTGGGGATGCTATATGCTACCACTGGGGCTGCTGGGGCTGCTATATACTACCACTGGGGCTGCTGGGGATGCTATATACTACTACTGGGGCTGCTGGGGATGCTATATACTACCACTGGGGCTGCTGTATACTACCACTGGGGCTGCTGGGGCTGCTATATACTACCACTGGGGCTGCTGGGGATGCTATATACTACCACTGGGGCTGCTGGGGATGCTATATACTACCACTGGGGATGCTATATAGTACCACTGGGGCTGCTGGGGATGCTATATACTACCACTGGGGCTGCTGTATACTACCACTGGGGAGGCCTGTATACCACACTGCTGGGGGCTGTATACCTGTGCTGGGGTCCACCCTCGGCTTATACACGAGTCAATAGGTTTTTCCAGATTTTTGGGGCAAAAGTAGGGGGGTCGGCTTATACACGGGTCGGCTTATACACGAGTATATACGGTAATCCACCCGATAGGATATTTACAGAAATTGGTACTTTTGTATGGATTTTCTGTGTTTTTATTCTTTTTCACCTCTACAGTATATTATATTGGTAGTGTCACTAAATACATATTCAGTATATACAACTTCATAGTTGTGTCTGCATTCCCATTTTTGTCTAGAAGCACCGTTGCTGAACAATTTTTCTATTATCTTCATCCAATTTTTAATGCTGAAATAAAATGTATTCTTTTAATCTTATCTTTTGCATCACTTCAATATTTCCATTCATATCTATGTTTGGATTTTTTGTGAGACTAATTTATTTTGAAGTGCATTTATAGTTGGAGATTTTGTATAGGACTCCAGCTGATATATATGAGATAAGATGGTCTGTTCATGAATATTGACTTGTACAAGTTATAAGGAGACGGCAGGACTGGCGAGTGATCTACACCTAATAAAAAAGCCTTGGGAGTTTCAGGTAAAACAACCATGTTTCTGTATAAAAGTAGGAACTGTAATTCGGATCAGGTCATTGGAACTGAATTGGCATTTTTGATTGACACCCTAAAATGATAGAATACTGAAGGCTCAATAGACTAAATAGATGTTGTTATAGACAATCTACTAACAATGCAATAATCATGATGATGAAATAATAAAGATGCAATTTTTCCATAAGCCTGCATGAAAGCGATCGTAGGTAAATACATTCTCCTCTGGATCTTAAAAATTAGATCCAGTCAGTAAATTTAAAGAAGTTTTCCCATCTCTAAGATCCTACCCCAATATGTAATAGTTGTAATAATATTATTTTAGCAAATACCTCCAATTGGAAATGTAATATAATTCTCCTAATTATCTATGTCACTTATCTCATGTGCAGGAAATTGCAGTAACTTAGGTATCCATGGTTATGACCAGTGGCGTAACCAGTTGAATGAGTCTCATGTAACGTTCTAGATCCTCTAAAGATACACAAATTGACCCCTCTTCCCCTTCATTATGCATTAATGTCCCTCATCATGTTATATATGAGTCTCCTCCTGGAATATGGCCATTATCGTGGTATATATGTCCCCCATCCAGGTTTATATGGTCCTCCTCCTCCTGCCACCATAGTCGTCCAATTATTATAATGCATCCCCATATTTCTCCATATATTACAATGTACCCCCATAGTCCTCTATGTATTATAATGCATCCCATAGTCCTCTATTCATAAGGTAGCCCCAAATCTACCTGTCCGGCCCTGACATCACCTCCCTACTCTCGACAATCCCTCAATGCCTTTCCGCCATCTCATCCTTCTTCTCTGCTCGCTTCCTTAAACTCAACATGGACAAAACTGAATTCATAGTCTTCCCCCCAAGAAATTCCACCCCATCTCCCAACCTATCCATCTGCGTCAACGACTGCGTCCTCTCCCCAGTCCCCCAAGCCAAGTGCCTCGGGGTAATCCTTGACTCCTCCCTATCCTTCAAACCCCACATCGAGGCCCTCACCACATCCCTCCGGCTCCAGCTCAAGAACATCTCACGGATCCGCTCATTCCTCACCCACGACACCGCTAAAACACTCATCCATGCTCTTATCATCTCCCGCCTTGACTACTGCAACCTCCTTCTCAATGGCCTCCCGGCTAACTCCCTCACACCTCTCCAGTCTATCCTCAACTCCGCTGCCCGACTCATCTATATGTCCTCCCGCTACTCCCCTGTCTCCCCCCTCTGCCAAGCCCTTCACTGGCTCCCCATCTCCAAGAGATCCCAATTCAAAACACTAACCATGGCATACAAAGCCATACACAACCTGGCCCCTCCATACATCTCCGACCTAGTCTCCCGATACCTACCCTCACGCAACCTCCGCTCCTCCCAAGAACTCCTCCTCTGCTCCCCCCTCATCACCTCTTCGCACAACCGAGTCCAGGACTTTCCCGGGCATCTGCCTTACTCTGGAACTCCATACCCGAACACGTCAGACACTCTCCTACCCTGAGTAGCTTCAAGTGTCACCTGAAGACTCACTTGTTCCGTCAAGCCTACAACCTGCCATGAGACCCAGGCGAACGCCCCATACCTGACATTCCCCCATCCTACTGTATCCTAACCCACCCCTCATAGACTGTGAGCCCTCGTGGACAGGGTCCCTGCCCCTCCTGTACCTGTACGTCCTGATCGCCTAGATTTAGTGTACTTGTTCTTGTCTCCCTCATCCTCATGTAAAGCGCCATGGAACCTAATGGCGCTATATAAATAAATAATAATAATAATAATAATAGTCATTCAATTATTATAATAAACCCCCATTATCCTCCATATAATACAATGCATCCCTCCATATATCTTAATGCAGCCTCATATCCTCTCCATATAGTATAATGCAGCTTCATATCCTCTCCATATAGTATAATACAGCCTCTTAGCCTCTCCATATAGTACAGCCTCATAACCTCTCCATATAGTATAATGCAGCCTCATAGCCTCTCCATATAGTATAATACAGCGTCATAGCCTCTCCATATAGTATAATACAGCCTCATAGCCTCTCCATATAGTACATCCTCATAACCTCTCCATATAGTATAATGCAGCCTCATAGCCTCTCCATATAGTATAATACAGCGTCATAACCTCTCCATATAGTATAATACAGCCTCATAGCATCTCCATATTGTATAATACAGCCTCATAGCCTCTCCATATAGCATAAAGCAGCCTCATATCTCTCCATTTTGTACATTATTATAGATGTAGCCTCATATCTCTCCATATAGTGCAGTATTATATATGCAGCCTTATATCTCTCCATATAGTGCAGTATTATACTGTATATGCAGCCTTATATCTTTCCATATAGTGCAGCCTTGTCTTTCCATACAGTGCAGTATTATATATGCAGCCTCATATCTCTCCATATAGTGCAGTATTATATATGCAGCCTTTATATATGAACCCCCCCATAGTCCTCTGGCCATAGTGCACTCACTTAGTTAAAATAAACAATCTGTACTTACCTCTCCTGGTTCCCTCGCTGCTCCAGAGATCTCCTGAAGATTCAAGACGGAGGAGGAGGTGCTGGCCTGCTGTATGCGTCCCCAGTGGAACGTAGGCCAGGAAGCCGGCAGGTCAGAGGAGAGGAAGCGAGGGTTGGGAGCAGCAGCAGGAAGTAAGAGGCTTCCCTCCCCTCCTCTCCTCTCCCTAACACACGGGCCCTATAGCGGCCTGTGCTGCCGAGCTGCCACATGGATGTGTGTTCTAAGGGCGCACATCCATGTGAATCAGAAGCTGTGATCGGCAGGCGCAGGGGGTGGCTGGAGGCGTGGGCCCTTTACAGGTTTGGGCTCCGTCGCAGCCACGACCCCTGCGACCGTGATTGTTACACCACTGTTTATGACCCCCTCATATACTAATTGCTAGTTACTTAGCTTGTTGCTCATGGTCGTAGTCATTGATACCTAAGCTGCAATACCCTGCCCATGCAATAAGTGACATGGCTAAATCAGGAAAACTGTGCTACATTTCCAATTGGAGGTGTTTGTTAATATCATTATTACACCCACTACATAATGACGTCCCCTGAAAAAGCCCAAGCGTGTGAAACGTGTCGGGGCTGGCATGACGCGGGGTAACTCTCCCTATTTAAGACCTTAATGGTAATTTGAATTTGATATTTAAGTACAAGCTATTTGATTTTCACTCCTGTTATTGTAACAGTGATGTTCTTAGACACACTGAGCTAGGTATTGTTAGCACAGACACTTTACATATCTGGGCATCATTTACAATGTAAGTGGGATGTGATTTTTCATAGCCACAGATCTTTAGGATACTGTGAACGTTGTACTTGTATATGCACTTTATATAACTGCTCCCTGCTCTGTTTGTTCATATATAGTTGTAAAACAGTGTGTTCTCATAGTCTTTTGCCTGTTATATCATATATCCAATTGCCATCTGAATAGTACATGTGGGAACACCCCAAACCATGTTGTGCTTGATTCTATGCTAAATCACCTGTAATCCTATTATGATTGTTATGATCTCCTGTCCAGTGGTGTAACTTGAAACTCATGGGCCCTGATGCAAAAGCTCCAGTGTGGCCCCCAATTTTTGCAAATCTTTAATAGCATTAGTCTTTTTCTATAGGCGAAAAGGACTTTTGGGACCCCCTAGACTCCAGGGCGATTGCAACCCATGCACCTGTTGTAGTTATGCCACTGCTCTTGTCTTTTTATAAGAAATTAATAAAGTGCAACCTTTTATATGTATAAACAACTAGTGTCTTCTTCGAATATAAGCTCTATGTAGTTGTGCATTTAAAATTCTAAAATGAATGTTTTCCACTGGAAATCTATTATTTTGACCTACTACATATTGGAATAGGATCTTGGAGATATAAATACCCCGTTAAACATCATATTTGTTTTCAGCACCGCAAAATTAGTTCGGTTCAGTACAACTGTTTTCATCTGTGAAACAATTTGGCTGTTGAACAGTGTTATTCAGTTCCACCAGTTTCAATCAATTATAAAAGAAGAAATATAACCTTTGCATATTTCCCTATTAATATTTAAAGTCTAAATATAATTTCATTGGAAAAAAAAGCAATACTGCACTGGTTGTTATGATGGGACACATAGCAGTTATTTTGTGCCATATGACTTATGCTCTCACATTATTTTGTGCTCTTTTAAAAACTGTATTTTATGGCTGTGTGAGTGTGGCCAGCAGCTGATAGGGAGCAGTGCAATGTGACAGCAGAGAAGAGGTTAACAGAGATCCTAACTGAGCTGTGTGGAGCCAGATGACAAATCAGAAGCTTGTGCCAAAGAAAGAGGAGTTTACACTAATCCTGACATTCTGACATTGCTTAGCAACTGTGCTGCAGCCTGAGCTAATCTGATACATTGTTTCTTCACCAACTGCAGTCAGTAGTGTAGGCCCCTCCTTATAATGGATACATGCCCGTATTCAGTGTGAAGATCTGACTGAGAATAAGCATATGTCTGCTTCGCACACAGTGCAGTGGGGACACCTAGTGGAAGGTTTATGAATAGTTTTCCAAATGATTTTCTATGATAAAGTATAGTGAAAGTTTATTACAATCAATTGTGTTACATTATTATAAAAAAAATTTAAATGGGGATTATGCTTCAATAATATTTGAAAAAAAAAGATTCACGTTTTCTGTTGGCAGCTCTATCAGTATCTTAAGAGCTATGGGTAGATATTCTAGAAAATCTTAAAAACTCAGCATAGTTTTTATGTACCTGGATACAAAAGCCATCCAACATAAAGCTTTAAAAGCTTTAAAGTTGAAAAAAGAGACTGCTAAAAAAGCTGTCTTTGCAGTTCCAGTTCTTCAGATTGTGATACTGTTCTGCAAAGTTCACATTTAAATAATAGTCTCACGCTGGAGAATCTTTTTTCTTTTCTTCACTATCTTGTAAGGTAACATAAGTAAAAAGCTTTCTGAAAATTGTCCTTTTGGCCCTTCACTTGTATAAAGGCAACTGCCCAATATTATGAAGCCTTTAAGTTTAGAATTTTGCATTCCTTAATAATATATGCTTTTAAAATCCTCAAGTAAATGTTAAAGAGTTCTCTTGTACATAAGGATCAGTCTCGATCTGGCAAAGCTTTCCATTATTGCTAAAGCCCTTTTCACATAATCTATGCTTTTTATATAAAAAAAAAATGAAGTGTGAAATATATGCCAAAAAAACAAGAACAATTGTAATAAAAGCATAGCACTTTTAAGTCATAAATTGCGATAAGCACTGTTTAACCCGCCTGTAAAGAAGGCATTGTAGGCTTTTGACATGATAAATAATGTTAATGCAGAGCACACTGGACTAATCTGCACATTGAGAATCATTGTAAGCGAAACCATAACTTAGAAGAATTCAAATGATTTGCTGTTTTTGCTTCGAGCACTTGAATGGGGAGATAAATCCTTCACTTGTTATGTTCTCATCTTATGCTTTATATTTTCAACTCTTCTTCGTGCAATGTGAGAATATATTCTTAGATTTTATGATCATTCATTGCAGAACTCATATTTAGTTTTTGACAATTTAATGCATATAAATAACATACTTAATGTTCAATGTGTTAATAAATTTAAAATAGGATTTTAGGGAGGAACAGATTGGCATCTACTGGGCCAGATTTTAATAGTCACCGTGCTTCTATGCAAATGTATTCATTACCTATTAATGCACATTAAGCTCTTTGTGATTCAGGGAATTACTATAAAGGGCACGTTTCTCATGGAAAATGTCCATATGCCTGGGGCATGATAGACACTGAAGAACCTGAACATTAAAGAAGTTTTCACGCTAAACAAAGTTGTTCAGATCATATGTTTACTACATACAGAATGTTAATTAGTAAAGCAGGATTTTTTTTAAAGTAAATAACATACATTTAGGTAATTTTCATCACTTCTGAGATTTCTGTCCAAATAGTGGGTGGGCTGTGTGCTGTGAGATATGCGGCCCCTTACCCACAATCCCAGCTATGAGACTCTTAGCTAATATCTCCTGACAGCTCCTAGTGCATCTCATATTAGCAGAGTACCGTATTATACTAATTTCACTTCTACTGTACAATGAGCTGTCGACAGCGATTACTGGCGGCCTGTATTCTCTCTATGCTTACAAAGCACAGGACCAGTGACAGCTGTTGGTAATCACTGCACCTGGCTCATGGTGCACATAATATTAATATAATATTACAATAAGAGTGGGGAAGCAAGAACCAATATCAAACATTTAGCAATTCAGTATCCAGTATTCTACTTTTGTGAAAATTTAGTGGGCAAATTAAAATGTCAAGTTTTCAAGCATATGGGGCAATTCATCAAAGTGTTTTTGCTGGAAAACTGCCATAAACCACTTTGATAAGTCCCAAAAATGTAGCAACTTTTGGTGTTTTTCCCCCAATTTGCAGCAACTTCACCAAAATTAAGTGAACTGGAAAAAAGTTGAGGCAAGGCATGGGTACAACCATCCTTCAAATTCAGCAAAAGTGCCACTTTCTTACGCCAGAATTGTTATCGTGTGCGTCATTTTACTGGCGAGGAACACAGAGGTGCTTGCCATTATTGAAGTGCGCCAACTTTATTAAGTGTTATTTAACTCTTAATTATTACAGCGCATTGTACTCCAGGAGTTCTTCATTAGGACTTGCTTGCCCAACGCTAGCCCTAATGTATCAGCCCCACGGTGTCAGAAATGCTTGTGCATGGGCAGAGGTAGCAAACTTGTTTCCTGAGAGTTCCAAGACTTGCAGAAATAATTGTGAAAGAATAGCACATGTGGGACTACTGTAATGGATTCCATAAGGTGCATGCAACCAAGGGAAACAGAATATCGAAACAGAAAAGACACATGTGTGACTAGCAAGTATATACCTCTCAATTAATACAATTTGTATGGTTTATTTCTCATTCTGTGTAAATTTTGACCTATTTAACATAATGTGAAAAACCCTTTAAGTCATACTGCAGCATCTAGGACATGGTGAATAATACATTTAAAGGCTTTGAACGGCCTAAATAGAAACTGTATCATGAACATGGATGTAGTGACCTACTACAACAAACATATACACCTGCTGTTAAAGTGGTATGGAATTAATAGTGCTATATAAATGAATAAATATTATTATTATTATAATTATTGTTGTTGTTATTATTATTATTATAATTATTATTATTATTATTATCTGCAGTCATCTGGTTAGTAGTAAAGTTTTTATAAGGAAAACCCATTTAATATATTTTTAACCTACTACGGAGATATGGTTAAAAAATATTCTTTATTAGATAAATTTAAAAATATCAAAGGACCTACGTGCAAGTGAACAAACAAACAACAAAGTAGAACCACATCGGAATCATGTGAACAAACCTCCTACCAAATCCTAAATTCGCATTTAACTTACCTATCAATGGAGGTTTCACACCGAGAGTTTGGGTGCCCCCACTCCTCGGCGGCTATCACTAATCTGGCGCTAAATCACACAGAGGTTATTGCGATTAGGGTTGACTCCTGAGGCAACTTAATTTATAGTACAGTCCAATGACAGCTGGGCAGCCTTCAGGGGTGTCATACACAGATTCCCGTTGTTAGTTCAGGAGGAAAGATTAAAATATTGTATTTCTCCAGGTTTAGAGCCTAGATTCAGTGATAGGTAGGCTAAATGTGAAATTAGAGATTTGGTAGGAGGTTTGTTCACATGATTCCGATGTTGTTCTACTTTGTTGATTGTTTATTCACTTGCACATAGTAGGTCCTTTGACCTTTTTAGATTTATCTAATAAAGAATATTTTTTAACCATATCTCTTGAAGTTGGTAATCATACATCTTGAGACATTTCAATACATTACCTCCTAAAATATCTTGAATATCTCTAGTTGAATGGAGATATCAAGGAAATATTCTTAGATTTATTTCCCAAATTTACTTTTATTAGTTGATGTAAAAAAAATCCTGAAATTGCCACTAAATGTTTTGGGCAAATAATTTATTACAGTGTACAAAACAGTCATAAAACAAGTCTTCTCAAGGACTTTAGGAAATTTGTGGAGAATCTCTGCATTTTCCACATGACGTGAAAATAAGATGATGGTGTCTGGAGAACCTAATAGGTCATATTTTGACAGGGCCAGACAGAACACTTGTAGTCTCTCGTCTTCTCCTGGGTCATACCCAGTCCAAAAGGGGGAGTTGATAAAAAATGAACAAAATCTCACCATGGGTATGTCTACATGTCAAGTATTTGCTGGAGATATTTTTGCATCAATAATGTGTCTCTTATAATAAAATCAAATGTCCAATAATTATCGTTTCATTTCACATCAGTATATCTCCAAAACCATCCGTGCTGCCCCACACTGAGGTACACCGATGATACATTACACTGAACCAATTTTCCATACAATATTCAAGTTTATTTATTAAAATTTATATAATTACAATTTATTCAGGTACCATTTACAAGCTACAATTAATAATGGTTATTCCATAAAAGAATTACGTGGGTATACTCCGCCTTTATAGTTTGCCAACCGCCTATGGCAGTGATGGCGAACTCCAGGCCTCGAGTGCCACACACAGTCAGGTTTTCAGGATTTCCATTGCATTTGACAGTTGGTAATCAAATTACCAACTGTCAAACTCTAAGGAAATCCTGAAAACCTGCACTGTGTGCGGCACTCGAGGCCTGGAGTTCGCATCACTGGCCTATGGTAATATTCTGAGCTATGTGCACATAGTAACTTTTAAGTCAGGTAAATAATTATTTCTACCAGTAATTTTCCACTATATGCTCATACTAACTTTCAGGTAAGATACTTAGCTATTTCTAACAGCAGTCCTAGGTATTTCTCCCATAAGAACTTCCTCTAATTCAGAGGTCCCCAACTCCAGTCCTCAAGGCCCACCAACGGTCCAGGTTTTCATTATTTCCTTAGAAATTTGACAGTTGGTAATTCAATCTCCTGCACAGGTGGTGATTCCAACTGTCAAATGCCAAGGAAATCCTGAAAACATGCACTGTTGGTGGGCCTTGAGGCCTGGAGTTGGGGACCTCTGCTCTACTTAATGGGTTACTGCTGCACCGCTTACCTATATGTCACTTGCATCAGATTAGATCCAAGCTGTGTTGCAGAGTGACCCCACTACACCGCCAACGCACGTTTCAATTTTGCATCTTCCTCAGGGCACCCTGAGGAATTTTAATAAATACACTTGAATTTTGTATGAAAAATTGGTTCAGTTTCATGTATCATCGGTGTACCTCAGTGTGGGGCAGCACGGATGGTTTTGAAGATATAATAATGTTTCTCTTGTTAGGTAATGCAATAGATAATAGACAAGAGAAAACAGGCTTTTTTGTGTATGTGTGTTTTTCCATATGGGTGAAAGAAAAATTATGCAAAAACACTAAACATGTTGCATATTTACTGCTTCAAATCTGCACGGAGGAATAAACAACATGTGAATAAGATTTTAGAAATGTTATTCACTTTGCTGGGTTTAGTAAGATTCAGCATTTTTCACAGCAAAAACAAGAGTAAAAAACACAGCAAAAACATGGCGCTATGGTCATTGCAGTGCACTGGTGGAGACAGACAGACAAAGGTCTCTAGGTAAGAACAGTACATCATAGCTCATCATAATGAACAATCCCGCTTGCTTTGGAGGTGGAAGTGGCCCTCTTACCTCTATGGGCCACTGTGTGGTTGTATAGGCTGCACCAATGATATGTCCGTCCCTGGTGCAGTGATCATATCAATTTGGTGACTATGGTGCCCTGTCTGTAGTATAGTTTAATTACAATATTGCTTTATAGAAGTGAGATTATTTATTGCAGTAAATATTTCTTTACAAAAAGTTTCACAACTATGTGTTTGTTTAGCTTTAATATAAGTGAAGCTCGCTATACCAGGAAAGATGATTGAAAAAACATTGAAGCAATCAACACTTTTGTAGCTGCTTAATAAAATTCCCATGCTCTCAAACTGCGTTTATCCCCCTCTATATCCATCAATCTCTTTGGCGTTTTCTCATTTTGTCATTTAATGATTGATTGCACACCTGAGAAGTCTATGAAATCCAGCAGGGGAAAATGAAGGGGATCAGTCACAAGTAGAGACTGCTAATATTATTGATTCTCTGCAGGTTTATTTTTATTTTTTTGAGAAGGAGCATGAATCAGATGGTGCGAGCATAAAAGAATGGCCTTCTTACCAATCTACAAACAATAACAAATATATTCTCTTAGAATCTGACTGAGCAGCAATACTCTGAGACTGGCAAAATATATCATTTCACATTCCACTGACAGCCTAGGCTCTTATCATGCGACTAGCATTAAACTCTTCGCATAAGTTGTGATACCTACTTCTACTGTTCAAAATGATATATGATACTTCTATAAATAGTCTTTATTTTCCCATACATTGCAAATTTGACTGTGTCCCATATCCAATTGTCATCTGTTTGTAATGGACACAATATTAAAAAAAATATACTATATATATATATTTTTACAAATGGGTCAAAACCGATGCAATTTAGAAACCATTCGTCATGCTCCGTTTACAATAGACTGCACTATTAAAAAAGAATCCCATTGTGATCCATTATTTGGGGCCAGTCAAAAAACTTGTACTGACTACATTTTTGGATGCGTCTAAAAATCAGATAGCAAAAGTAAAAGAAGTAAGGGCCCTTTCACATCAGCGTTTTTTGAAATTCGCGGCAGATGCGGTGAAAAAACCGCATCTGCCGCGTTTGCCGCATAACCGTTACACTTGCGGCGCGGTTGCGGTAATCCCCATAGAAAGTATAGGGGGACTTGCGGCAGGTGCGGCCGCGAAAAAAAACCGCGGCTGACTGCGGTTTTTTTCGCGGCCGCACTTGCCGCAAGTGCAAAACCGCACTTGCCGCACCTGCCGCAAGTCCCCCTATACTTTCTATGGGGATTACCGCAACCGCGCCGCAAGTGTAACGGTTATGCGCCAAATGCGGCAGATGCGTTTTTTTCACCGCATCTGCCGCGAATTTCAAAAAACGCTGATGTGAAAGGGCTCTAATAGAAGATATGTTATGATCCTTCTGTACACATTCAAAGAAATGGATCTAACTGCTGGACATGTGAACAAACACTTCTAATAGGTTATCATAGTGAGTCCTTTGAGAAGAGAAAAACACCTTAAGGCTGGAGTCACATTGTCGTATGCCTCACTAGAGTATCACATCAAAATGCCCGGACTAGCCAGTGACTCTTTTGACCTTAGCGTGACAGCTTCATGTATTTCTATTCAGTTGGCACACTCGGGTCAGGAGAGCCAGCAGCCAGTCTGAGCATTTTGATGCAATACCTGCGCGAGTCATGCGACTGTGTGACTCAAGCCTAACACCTGGTTTCACTGGTACTCATTTCAGTTCTATAATACCATGCCCTATGGGCTAAATTTACCTTTTGATTGAAGGGTTATTTCAAACTGAGCACGATATAATTTATCTCTAGGATCCCCATGTGACCTCTCCTTTCATTGTTTATGGTACATTGTCTATGAGCAAACACAGTGGCTCAGTGGTTAGCACTGTTTCCTTCTAGCCCTAGTTTCAAATCCCACAGAGGAATACATGTGAAACAAGTTTGTATGTTCTTCCCGTGTTTGTGTGGGTTTACTCTGGGTTCTCCGGTTTGCTCCCAAACTCCAAAACATACTGATAGGGAAGGTAGATTGTGAGTCTCAATGGGTACAATAATGGAGATATATATAAAGTGCTGTGGAATATGATGGTGCTTATATATTTTATATATACCGTATTTTCTGGATTTTAAGACGCACTTTTGTTTCCCCCAAATTGCGGGGAGAACAGGAGTGTATCTTAAAGCCCAAAGTTAAAAAAATTCTAAAAAAAAAATCCTACTGAGGGGGGATGTTGTGAGGTGGATGCAGTGGTTTCACAGGAACATGGGGAGTGGGGCAAAACTCGGATCTGTGGTGGAGTTGCGGCAGTTTTCTGGTGGCCGCCGCCATTATTATTTCCCAGCATGCATTTTCGAGAGGCATTGCATGCTCGCTCTTGTATTCAGACTGCAAGAGAATAGCCGTGGGTCACGGTCTGTGCATGCACTGCATTCGCGCCCATATTCTGGCAGTCTAAACGCAAGAGCGAGCATGCAATGCCTCTCGGCAATGCATGCTGGTTAATAATAATGGCAGCACCCACCGGAAAACCGCCGCGACTCCCTCGCAGCTTTGGGCTTTGCCCCCACCTCCCGTGGTCCCGTGGAGCCACCACATGCACCCTGCAACACCATCCCTTGGTAAGCCATGGAGGACTATGTGCACAGATGGGAGAATATATGTACCAGGAAGGGTGGACATATATACACTCTATGTCCCTTATCCTGATATTTATGTCCCCATTCTGTTATGTCTGTGCCCCATTCTGGTAAATACACTGTATGTCTCCCATCGTGGTATATATCACGACAGAAGACATGTATATCAGGAGGGTGCACATATATATATCAGGATAGGGGACATACAGTGTTTATACCAGAATGGGGCACAGACATAACAGAATGGGGACATATATATCAGGATGGGGGAGTCATGTACAAGGATGAGGGATATATATACTGATTATAAGATGGACACTGGCATTATCAGATGGACTCCATTCGAAATTAAAAAATATTTTATTTCTGTTTTCCTTCACCAAATTTGGGTGTGCATCCTATAATCAGGTGCGTCTTATAAAGCGAAAAAATATAAATATATGTGTATATATATTATATATATATATCTGTGTGTATATATGCGGTATGTATGTTTGCCAGCACTCAGCTATCTCCGGAACATGTGTGTAGGCATTGAATTGGCTACCATTGTCATTGTCACATAATCATTTATGCCAAGGCAGCTCAGAAATTAAAGTGTAGAGCATTAAAAGAGAAAGACAAGTTTTAGACAGAAATGTATTTACTAGCATTTTATATTTTTGTTTCAGTTTCTTATTTCAATCGTCAAATATATTACTGTCTTAAAATACAGATTCTGTAATGCACATTATAGATATTTAAATGTATTTAAAATGAAAAGGTTTCACAGCATGGACCATTATCTTCTTAGTCAAATGCTTCACTTAATGTAATAGTTCTTAATAGCGAGGACTTTTGCTATTTTCACATATTACATAACAAACCTATAATTGCACTGGTAAAGTTAGCATGGCAAGGCTCAACAGCGCCTTTTTACTCTTTGAGTTTAATAAGATAAAGGGGTTGTCCTATCTGGGTTCCTCAAGGCACATGTTTAGGCCATGACATTTAAATGGACACATTTGCCTCAAAAACTAGTTTCCAGCATGAATGTTGGGCAATTGTGTGTTTACAGTTCAGATGTATTCAGCCAATGCATTTGACCTCTGTCCTAACAAACCACTCACACTACTAAATTTCTATATTGCTATTTGTTGCAGTGATATAAGGGAGATAATTATGTTTTATTCTGGCAAGTGTTCGCTGAGTATTAATCAAACTAAGAATTCTCATGATGTTGTGAAACATTACATAGTAAACACAAATTAATAATATTTTTATTTATTTTGTGTAAAAACTCATTTAATAAATCACTCTAATAGCATAATTGGCGGAAGAAATTATTTTAATGTGTTTGTTGAAGGTCTCACACTCTCACCTGAGTCTGCAGTGCCAAGCATTGAGTTGACCTGTGGTAAGTACACCACTATGTGACTTTTATGGTACCTTCACACGCTGCAATATCGGCTGCTAATCCTAAAGGCAATATGTCGCCCTGGAGCAATCGCCGTGAAATTGCCTCACAGTTGCGGCGTTGTGATTGGGGAATTTTGTGCCGATAAATCACCTCTCGCCTGTCGCCTGATTCCTGAGCACTGCTCTAAAATCAGCCTCAATCATGAAGGCGATATTTCCGTGTTGTGGTGTGTGAACGGGCGATAGTGTTGGAAACAGCGTTGCCTAGGATTTCCCATAAGCGTGCCTCAACCGTTCTGTAGTCTACGCCCCATCTGCGATGATTGGTGTTGGCTACTGTGTTCCCATTGGCTGACAGTTGACAGGGCGCCATATTTGAAGAGCTGTCCGTTCAGCAACACACACATCTTCAATTGCGTCATGTATTAGCCAGCCTTCCAGAGCAGGCTGACAAATCGTAACGCTGTTGCGTTGTCCAATAAGTGCGTATGGGGCCCGGTGTAAACCACTGTGGCACGCCTATCTCCTCGCCGTGCTGAACATGTACGCCCACATTGCCTTTGGAATTTCGACGTGTGAAGAGGAGATGGAATGAGGCAAGATTGTTTCCGCTGTAGGTGAGGCGATTTCCGGAGCGACACATCCTCTTACTTTCAGGGCGAGATTGCAGCGTGTAATACCGCCATCGGCGATCTGAGGTGAGCATGAAAAACGTGCACGCGCATGTTAGATCGCCTCATATTGCCAGCTGATATTGCGGTGTGTGAAGGTACCATAAGGGGAATCAGTCAGCAGGTTTTTGCTACCTCATCTGACTGCTTCATAATGTAGGCAAAGAAACCCTGAATCCAACAATGTATCACATAGATTACCTGCTGACACTGTTCTGACACTATAAAAGACTTTAGTTTCAGGAACAGGAGAGCTGAGATGCTGCCCCCACCCTCACCAGGCTCTCTATAGAAATTGTGCATTAACTGTGAGGTGTCAATCACAGCAGAGGGCGTGTCAGACTGCCCTGTGTGTGACATTGTAGTCCTTAATGGTTATCACAGGGTAATAAAGCCATTAGTGTAGGTAAACAATTGCACCAAACCTAACAAAAGAGTCCCTTTAAACCAGTTAAAATACAGTATCTGCCAGATAGATGATTTAATTGTGTACTGTAAGATTTGGTGGAGGAGAAGTAATGGTCAGAAACTGCTGTTCTTTAACTGAATCTGTCAGCAAATGTTGGGTACCTCACCTGAGCGCAGCATGATGTAAGAAACTCTGAATCCAAATATGTATATCACTTAGATTACTGGTCGCAGCATTTCTGACACAATCAAGTTTTAAGATTTAGCAAGGCAGCAGAGCTGAGAGAGCTGCCTCAACGCACACCAGGCTCTCAGAGACGGTGCATTAACAGTTAGATGCCAATCATAGGAGGGGGCGTGTCGGACTGCCATGCATGAGGCAACGTAGTCCAGCAATGATAAGATCCTGCTGCTTAAACAAATCTTGCAAATAAGCAACACCACAGACATTGTCAAGAAAGTCATCCCTGAATTCTCTATTTTAACCCTTTCATCATGCTGTCTTCAGATTACATAGCATAAACCTGCTGACAGATTCTCTTTAACTTTAGCTGACCCATTGCTCTAGGGCAGTATTTCTAACTCCAGTCCTCAGGACCCACCAACAGGTCATGTTTTCAGGATTTTCTTAGTATTGCACAGGTGATAGTTTAATCACCTGCACTGGGGATAATTCAAACTCCGACGTGTTGGTGGGTCCTGAGGACTGGAGTTGAGAAACACTGCTCTAGGGAATACTACAAAATACAATTTCTTCCTATGTTTTTGGAAACAATGTTGAGAAGTCCTTCTGTGTCAGTGCATGCATAAAAAAAACATTCTGCTATATTTCCTTTGAAATACATTGAAAGGCTACACAGCCGTCACCTCACCCCCATTAAAACCAAATCACACTGTTCTTCATTTTATGCTTTCCTTTCATCTACTTCATTCATATTTGATTCTTCTTTTCTGATATCTAATTTAAAATGTATTTCAGCAATCTTAATCACTTAAAGTGATTTTCCAATGAACAAAGTTAAAGGGAACCTGTCAGGTCAAAAATCCATATATAACTGATATCATTTTAAAATTCCTTTCTTTAAGCTCTCTCTATTCATGTATTTCTATCATTTACACTTCCTTTCTACCCTGTGTAAACTTCAAAATAAAAGTTTTATTCCATCTGTCAATCACAGTAAGGTTCTCTGCTATCCACTCCCTAAGGAATGAATATTCATGTATCAATACACAGCCCTGCCCTTTTCTGAGTTTTATGTTGTGTGACTCATTGCAGACAGAGGAGAAAGGAGGGAGAGAAGGTGTGTGTGTGTGTGCTCTTCGCAGATCTTCATTGTGTGTATCTGAGGCATGTGTGTAGGGTCTGCCCTGAGATATTTCTTTGTGTTTAGGTGAACATTTGATCATTTGCTCAGCAGACACACACATTACATGTATGCAGGAAAACAAATGTTCATATAAACAGACATCTTTTACAGATAGGACAAACTGTAGCGATGTTACTACAGGAGTTGTAGCATAAAAACCTTCCCCTCTCAACCCCCTCCCCAGCAGCCTGCAAAAACCTGAAAAATTCAATGTATCATCAGTCACAGAGGGGAGGAACAGAATACCAGCTTGGATAGGTGTGGATATTAAATAACCATTACATGCTGTGACTCAGACTCAAATACGTTTTACAGGGTGTGAAGGTGCTTATAGCAAGAGAACTACACAGGGTACATTAATGATTTTTAAATATTCTTAAAGTTCAACTGAGCACTATTCTAGGGTAATAGTAGTATCATACTGAAAAATGACCTGCCAGGGTCCTTCTAATTTTAAAGTTTGTTTTAATCAATAGATCTTGGAATATTAATAATTTCAACAATTAGTGTTAAAAAAAAATGTTCCTGTGCTGAGATAATCTTATATATATACGTCCCTGCTATGTACTGTGTAATGGATGTGTCTGACTGTACAGGGACATGGTCTGATCATACCACATCTCCTGTGCTGAGATAATCTTATATGTGTCCCTGTTATGTACTGTATAATGGATGTGTCTGACCGTACAGGGACATGATCTGATCATACCACATCTCCTGTGCTGAGATTAATCTTATATATGTGTCCCTGCTATGTACTCTGTAATGATGTGTCTGACCATACAGGGACATGGTCTGATCATACCACATCTCCTGTGCTGAGATAATCTTATATATGTATCCCTGCTATATACTGTGTAATGGCTGTGTGTGACCATACAGGGACATGGTCTGATCATACCACATCTCCTGTGCTGAGATAATCTTATATATGTATCCCTGCTATTACTGTGTAATGGCTGTGTGTGACCGTACAGGGACATGATCTGATCATACCACATCTCCTGTGCTGAGATAATCTTATATATGTGTCCCTGCTATGTACTGTGTAATGGATGTGTCTGACTGTACAGGGACATGGTCTGATTATACCACATCTCCTGTGCTGAGATAATCTTATATATCTTTCCCTGCTATGTACTGTGTAATGGCTGTGTCTGACCATACAGGGACATAGTCTGATCATACCACATCTCCTGGGCAGGGGAGGATGAAAAAAAAGCAGTACAGAGACATTACAAATTGCAAATATTTTTTTCTTTGACGTAAAATATTTTTTGCAAACAGGCAGGGAAATGTTTACCTCACAAAAAGAATCAGCTATGATACTCTGCTGTATTGTCTACAGGTTGGGCCATTTATATGGATACATCCAATGGTTCAGTAGGAAACAGAGGGGCACTCACCCATGTAGTCTTCAAATGCTTTTATTAATCACCGGTGACATCATACGGCTAGATGGTGTAGTGGGGGCGGGGAGGGGAGCAGGAGACAGTGGATGACAGTGCTGTTTCGCACCTAGCTGGTGCCTCTACGGGTCCACAGGTCATGTCCTCATGACATCCAGTTGTGGAAATGATTATTATTCCAAGATCTATTGATTAAAATTAACTTTAAAATTAATTTAGCTTGTGGTAAAACCCCTTTAAGGGTAATGACTGTAAAGTGATATTATCTAGGCACAGCTATCCCGGAAGTTAATGGGTATGTTTTTCTTCATTTTTGGAAAACAAACACTTGAAAGGCAAGTCCTTTATATTGTTATTCTTTGATTTTGTCTATGGAACAGAAGCATTTTCCCCAGAATGATAATGTACTGTGAGTGATCACAGCTAGGATGCCAACCAAGCTGTTCAGACTTGTGCTATGTCCTTATTGACCAGCTGTTTTTTTCCCTAGTGGAATTTAATTTTCATCCTTTTTCAGATATAACAAAAGATGTGTTTAGGGTTCTCACGTCCACTAGTAGAATAGACCTAAAGCAAGATATAAGAATTGCAGAACTATAGTTGAAAATGAGTAGAATGTCATATTCTTTATAGCTCACAGAAGGTTGTTAAAAGAGGCAGGTAACTAATTTCAAGGAATACTCCAAGCCAAACTGATATACAATGTTGTGCCTAGTCCAAGGCCTAAGGGGCAGTGCATGACACAAGGTTTTATGAATAACTGTGTCACACTTCATTCCCTCATGCCCATCTTTATGAATAAAATAGTATACAGTATCAGTTTTGCCCAGAGTTTTCCTTTAGAAACAATTTATATCTTAAATTATACCCTTACCTTTAAAATTCCTTTCAGAGAATATTGATAAAATACTTTAATACCATTTTTTATTATACTGTGTTCTGGAATTACTTTTGTTTTTACTTAATACATATCACTTTTGGCTTCCTTTCCATTCCATTGACAAACTTCAGACTTTGTAAATTCAAATAGGGTAGACTACATTGGGGCCAATACAACAAAGTATTCACTGATATTTTTGGGTGTAAAACACTATAAAAAGTTGCAAAATTTTTGAGCAACATGAAGAAACATTTTGCAATTTTTCATGTCATCATACCTATCTTGGCCAGCTCTGCCAAAACAGGTGGACATGCTACTGGAGGAGGTGTGGCAATTCTTGGCCAGATTCTTTACTAGATAAGGCATATTTTTCGCAATATATTCTACTCCATTTTCTGATTGAAGTAAGGCCGGCTTCACACGACGGTTTGTGTGATCCGGGGCTGTCCGGTGTGAACCGGACAGCCCAGGATCCAATTTTTGCCCCATAGTTTTCCTATGGGGCCGGATGGCAGTGTTTTGCCATCCGGTTTCCATCTGTCCGGGTGATTCTAGCAGAATTCATTTTTTCCCCAGACACTAAATCGCAGCTTTTGAACAAATTCGGATCCTGCCGGATCCTCTTGGATTCAGTGTGATTCGGTGCCCTCTAACATGGGAGTTCTATGGGCGCCAGATTGCGGCAGATCTGACAGAAAATCAGATCCTTCTGCCAGACACTGGGTGCTGAAGTTCAGCGGTGCCCAGCGCTGAACTTCAGCACCTGGAGAGCTCCCGGATCAGATTTCAGAACCGCGGCTAGCGGATTTTGAAACTTCAGGACCTGGGCAGCGGCAGCAACCACGCAGTCCTGAATCCGGCAGAAAACAGGACCAGAAGGCATATTTGCCCTCCGGTTCGGCTCTGACCGGAGCTGTCAGGCTGTGTCCGGTGCTTCCTGCAAAACACCAGACACAGCCTGATAACTCAAAACTGTGGTTTGAAGCTAGTCTAAGATTTTTGGCGAAGTGCACAGAGGCACACTTCACTTGTCCGATGCACCTCATTCATAAAGTAGCGTGAACCTCCTAATCAGATGCCTCTTACGCCACCACAGCCCTTCATTAATACTGGTGTAGTTACTTGGTTTAAAACACATATGTTGAAAGTCCAGAGTGTTTTTCACTTTTAGACCAAAATTGACACATACGGTACTTCAAAAATCATTCATTCCACATGAACTTGTCCATAATCTTTTTATATTACACATTACAAACTGTGTATTGAACTGTTATGTGATATATCAACACAAAGTAGCAAGTAAAAAATTCAAAGAAAAAGGTGCACTCACCTGTGTCAGACTTTATGCACGAAAACTATTAATTACCGGTGGAAAGTTACATACAGCAGGGAGGGAGGAGAAGGAAGGTTCACAAGTATTTGTGAAGTGTAAATGAAATGATATTTGATTTCCTAAAAATTTAAAATATGAGGAGGAGGCTGAAATTTCAAAACAAGGGGTGAGAGGAGAATGAGCGATGACGTAAAGAGGGCGTGCTAAGAGCCTGCAAGACTGGGAAAATGGAGACTGCCCATCTCAGTCTATGTATGTAGACTGGAGCCCTCATTATCATAGGAATATGTAAGTTATTAAATAATTTTTCTAAAGCTTTATAGTGTAGTTTTAACTCAGAGAGGGATGGTTAGGGATGAGCTAGCAAGGTGCAGGGACAGGTAGGATAGGGGGGTAAAACAAGCTGACAGATTCTCTTTAAAGACAGCTGTCTTAAATTGTTACCTGTATAAAAGATTCCTGTCCACACATTCAGTTAATTAGTCAGACTCCTACTTCTACTACAGGGGTAGGGAACTCCAAGCCTCAAGAGTCGCACACAGTGCATGTTTTCAGGATTTACTTAGAATTGCACAGGGGTTGGAATCATCACCAGTGCAGGTGATTCAATTATCACCTGTGCAATACTAAGGAAATCCTGAAAACATGCACTGTGTGCGGCCCTTGAAGCCTGGAGTTCCCTACCCCTGTTCTACAACAGGTGCAAGACCAAAGAGCTTTCTAAGGATGTCAAGGAAAAGTTCCTAGACCTGCACAATGCTGGAGTGGGCTACAAAACCATAAGTAAGATGCTGCTTGAGAAGGAGACAACTGTTGGGGCTATTGTAAGAAAATGGAAGAAATACAAAATGAGTGTAATCAACATTGATTTGTAGCTCCATGCAAAATCTGACATCATAGGTTATCCAGGATCATGAAGAAGGTGAGAGATCACCCTAAAACTACACGGGGGGAACTTGATCTCAAGGCAGCTGGCACCACCTCAAGAAAACCATTGGTAAGACATTATGCCATAATGGATTAAAATCCTACAGTGCCCGCAAAGTCCCACTCCTCAAGAAGACACATGTGCAGGCCTATCTGAAATTTTCCAATGAACACCTTCGTGATTCTGAATGTGATTGGGAGAAGGTGCTGTGGTCAAATGAGACAAAGATTTTGCTCTTTGGCATTAATTGAACTCGCCATGTTTAGAGGAAGAGAAATGCTGCCTATGACCCAAGGAACACCATCCCCACAGTGAAGCATGGTGGTGGAAACCTTTATGTTTTGGGAGTGTTGCACTGCTAAGGGCACAGGACTACTTCACCGCGTCAATGAGACAATGGATGGAGATTTGTACCATACAATCGTGAGTGACAACCCCCTTCCTCCACCTAGATGTTAAAAATGGGTCGTGGCTGTGTCTACCAGCATGACAATGACCCAAAATATACAGCCAAGGCAACAAAGGAGTGGCTCAAAAAGAAGCACATTAAGGTCATTCAGTGGGCTAGCCAGTCTCCAGACCTTAATCCCATAGAATACTTATGGAGGGAGCTGAAGCTCTGAGTTGCCAAGCGACATCCTCAAAATCTTAATGATTTAGACATGATCTGTAAAGCGGAGTGGACCAAAATTCCTCATGACATGTGCGTAAACCTCATTATCAACTACAATAATGTCTGATTGATGTGCTTGCAACAAGGGATCAAATACTTATTTCTCTCTGTAAGATGCAAATAACTTTAAATCATTTAGACAATGTTATTTTTTGTATTTTATTTTTGATAATCTATCTCTCACTGTTAAACTAATCTACTCTTACAATTATAGACTGTTCATCTCTTTGTCAGTGGGCAAACTTACAAAATCAGCAAGAGATCAAATAATTATTTCCTTCACTTTAACCTCTTTACGACCAATGACGAGTATACTCGTCATGAAAAGATGTCAGTTCCCGCATCATGACGAGTATACTCGTCATGGCTTTGAACTGTCACTGCTCCTAAACGAACAGTGACAGCTCAAATCTAAAAGCTGTCAGTGACAGCCAAGGGTTAGGGGCAGAGGTGTGGGCACCCCTGTTAACCCCTTCACCCCCTCCCCCACCGCAATCACTCTTATCTGCGGGCGGGTTGCACCGCAGCCGCCGGCCATGAGCTGATGCTCCAGCTCACACTGTGTCCTGTCCCAGCCCCCTGTGTCCAGCTCCCCCTGTGTCCTGTAGCCCCCCCCCTGTGTCCTGAGCCCCCTGTGTCCTGTCCCCGTCCCCTGTGCAGCCCCTCCTGTGTCCTGTCCCCGTCCCCTGTGCAGCCCCTCCTGTGTGCGGTCCCCGTCCCCTGTGCAGCCCCTCCTGTGTGCGGTCCCCGCCCCCTGTGTCCAGCTCCCCGTGTCCTGTAGCCCCCCCTCATGCCCTGAGCCCCCTGTGTCCTGTCCCCGTCCCCTGTGCAGCCCCCCTGTCTCCCGTCCATCCCCGCCCTCCACCCTGCATTGTGTGGCTGCCGGCGGGCTTGTGCGCCCGCCGACGAAGCTGCAGGGCCCCCTCCTCCTCCTCCTCCTCCCTGCTGGTCCCGGTCCCCAGCCCCCGGTCCCCAGCCCCACTCACCTATCCCGGCGGGCTGCACGCTCGGTGCACCCGCCCGCACCGTCGGGCCTCCTCTGCAGTGTGGCTCCTCCTCTTCTCAGGGGCTCCTCCTCCTCATCGCTGGGTAAGTATGAATGAATGAAAGAATGAATGAAAGAATGAATGAATGGATGGATGGATGGATGGATGGGTGGATGGATGGGTGGATGGATGGATGGATGGATGGATGGGTGGGTGGATGGATGGATGGGTGGATGGATGGATGGATGTGTGCGTGCGTGGATGTGCTTGTGTGGATCTGTGTGCGTGGTTGTGTGCATGCGTGGATGTCAGCACGTGGATGTGCGTACGTGGATGTGCGTACGTGGATGTGCATGTGTGGATGTGTGTGCGTGGATGTGTGTGCGTGGTTGTGTGCATGCGTGGATGTGCGTACGTGGATGTGCGTACGTGGATGTGCGTACGTGGATGTGCGTACGTGGATGTGCGTGCGTGGATGTGCGTACGTGGATGTGCGTGTGTGAATGTGCGTGCGTGGAAGTGTGCGTACGTGGATGTGGATGTACGTGGATGTGTGTGTGGATGTACGTGGATGTCAGCATGCGTGCGTGGATGTGTGCATGCGTGGATGTGCGTGCGTGGTTGTGTGCATGCGTGGATGTGCATACGTGGATGTGCGTGCGTGGATGATGGGTGCATAGGTGGATGGATGGGTGCAACAAGGGATCAAGTGTCCTCTTGTTATAGTCTCTGGGATCATAGTCATGGTGCACTGTATAACTGATCATTGTCATACAGTGCACCATAACTCTGACCCCTGAGACTGTAGGAAGAGGACACTTGATCCCTTGCTGCAGTCTCTGGATTGAGCAGAGGCGATCGAGCGTCGTGGGACCTTCGTTGTGGACTACGTCGGAGGCAATCGAGCGTCGTGGGACCTTCGTTGTGGACTACGTCGGATCTTCATAATAAAGATGGAGTCCGAATTTTGTTTGTGTTTTTTTTTCAAATAAAAAGATTTTTCTATGTGTGTATTTTCTGACTATTTACCAGAGATTCCTAATGGCGGGTCTAACATTGGCCCTATATTATGAATCTCGGGCTTAGTGCCAGCTGCCAATAAAAAGCTGGCATTAACCCCTTTATTACCCAGTTCGCCACCGGCACCAGGGCAACTGGAAGAGCATGGGTACAGCGCCAGAAAATGGCGCTTCAATGAATGCGCCATTTTCTGGAGCGGCTGCGGGCTGCAATTCGCAGCATGGGGGGCCCAGAACGCTTGGGCCTTTCCATGCTGAGGATTCCAGCCCCCAGCTGCCTAGTTGTACCTGGCTGGGCCAAAAATATGGCGGAGCCCTACGTCATTTTTTTTTCTAGAATTAGTTCTAACAATAAAAAAAAATGGGCTTTGCTGTATTTTTGGTTGCAGCCAGGTACAACGAGGCAGCTGGGGGTTGCTGGCAGTCTGTAGCTGCCAAGTTGTACCTGGCTGGACCAAAAATATGGCGGAGCCCTACGTCATTTTTTTTTCTAGAATTAGTTCTAGAAATAAAAAAAAATGGGCTTCGCTGTATTTTTGGTTGCAGCCAGGTACAGCGAGGCAGCTGGGGGTTGCTGGCAGTCTGTAGCTGCCAAGTTGTACCTGGCTGGACCAAAAATATGGCGGAGCCCTACGTCATTTTTTTTTCTAGAATTAGTTCTAGAAATAAAATAAAGCCTTCGCTGTATTTGTAGCCAGCCATGTACAACTTGGTAGCTGGCTGACTGGAATCCTCAGCGTGGAGAGACTCAAATGTTGTGGGTCCCCCACGCTGCAAATTTCAACCCACAGCCACCCAAGAAAATAGCGCATTCATTAGAGGCGGCATTTTCTGGTGCTGTACCCCAACTCTACCAGTTGCCCTTGTGCTGGTGGCACACGGGTTCTCCATATGCGACATAGTGTCCGCTAACAATTTCAATAGAAAATTAGCTCCAATTGTTAGCGGAAACCATGTCGGGTATGGAGAGCCCCTCCCTGTGTGCCTGAACATTGGAGCTCCCCCACAAGTGACCCCATTTTGGAAACTAGACCCCCGAAGGAACGTATCTAGATGCATAGTGAGTACTTTGAACTCCCAGATGCTTCACAAATTCATCCATAAAAATGAAAAAGCACGTTTTTTTCCACAAAAAGTTTCTTTTTTCATTTTTACAGATCAATTTGTGAAGCACCTGGGGGTTCAAAGTGCTCACTATGCATCTAGATACGTTCCTTGGGTGGTCTAGTTTCCAAAATGGGGTCACTTGTGGGGGAGCTCCAATGTTTAGGCACATAGGGGCTCTTCATATCCTACAAGGTGTCCGCTAACAATTCCAATTGTTAGCGGACACCATGTCGCGTATGGAGAGCCCCTGTGTGTCTCCACATTGGAGCTCCCCCACAAGTGACCCCATTTTGGAAACTAGACCCCCAAAGGATTATATCTAGATGCATAGTGAGCACTTTGAACCCCCAGATGCTTCACAAATTGATCCGTAATAATGAAAAAAGAAATTATTTGTGGAAAAAAAAGTGCTTTTTCATTTTTACGGATGAATTTCTGAAGCACCTGGGGGTTCAAAGTGCTCACTATGCATCTAGATACGTTCCTTTGGGGGTCTAGTTTCCAAAATGGGGTCACTTGTGGGAGAGCTCCAATGTGGAGACACATGGGGACCCTCCAAACGCGACATGGTGTCCGCTAACAAATTGAGCTCATTTTCCATTCAAATTGTTAGCGGACACCATGTCGCGTTTGGAGGGTCCCCGTGTGTCTCCACATTGGAGCTCCCCCACAAGTGACCCCATTTTGGAAACTAGACCCCCTAAGTATCGTATCTAGATGCATAGTGAGCACTTTGAACCCCCATATGCTTCAGAAATTCATCCGTAAAAATGAAAAAGCACTTTTTTTTCCCACAAAAAATTTATTTTTTCATTATTATGGATCAATTTGTGAAGCATCTGGGGGTTCAAAGTACTCACTATGCATCTAGATATGTTCCTTTGGGGGTCTAGTTTCCAAAATGGGGTCACTTGTGGGGGAGCTCCAATGCGGAGACACACAGGGGCTCTCCATACGTGACATGGTGTCAGCTAACAATTTGAGCTCATTTTCCATTCAAATTGTTAGCGGACACCATGTCGTGTTTGGAGGGTCCCTGTGTGTCTCCACATTGGAGCTCCCCCACAAGTGACCCTATTTTGGAAACTAGACCCCCAAAGGAACATATCTAGGTACATAGTGAGCACTTTGAACCCCCAGATGCTTCACAAATTGATCCGTAATAATGAAAAAATAATTTTTTAGTGGAAAAAAAAGTGCTTTTTCATTTTTACGGATGAATTTCTGAAGCATATGGGGGTTCAAAGTGCTCACTATGCATCTAGATACGTTCCTTCGGGGGTCTAGTTTCCAAAATGGGGTCACTTGTGGGGGAGCTCCAATGTGGAGATACACAGGGACCCTCCAAACGCGACATGGTGTCCGCTAACAATTTGAGCTCATTTTCCATTCAAATTGTTAGCGGACACCATGTCGCGTATGGAGGGTCCCTGTGTGTCTCCACATTGGAGCTCCCCCACAAATGACCCCATTTTGGAAACTAGACCCCCTAAGGAAGGTATCTAGATGCATAGTGAGCACTTTGAACCCCCAGATGCTTCACAAATTCATTCATAAAAATTAAAAAAAACACTTTTTTTTCACAAAAAAATTCTTTTTGCCTACATTTTTTCAGTTTCACATGGGCAAAGGGATAAAATACATCCCAAAATTTGTTGGGCAATTTCTCCTGAGTACACCGATACCTTATATGTGGTCATAAACCACTGTTTGGGTGCACGGCAGGGCTCAGAAGTGAAGGAGCGCCATTTCACTTTTTGAACGGAAAATTGGCTCTAAAATTCAAATTGCGCTCCTTCCCTTCTGAGCCCTGCCGTGCGCCCAAACAGTGGTTTATGACCACATATGAGGCATCAGTGTACTCAGGAGAAATTGCCCAACAAATTTTAGGATGCATTTTATCCTGTTGCCCATGTGAAAATGAAAAAATTGAGGCTAAAAGAACATTTTTGTTACAAAAATTAAAATGTCCATTTTTTCCTTCAACATTATTTTAGTTCCTGTGAAGCACCTGAAGGGTTAATAATCTTCTTCAATATAGTTTTGAGTAGCTTGAGGGGTGCAGTTTTTGGAATGGTGTCACTTTTGGGTGTTTTCTGTCATGTACACCCCTCAAAGGGACTTCAAATGTGATGTGGTCACTAAAAAATTGGTTTTGTAAATTTTGCTGGAAAAATGAATAATTGCTGATGAACTTTGAACCCTTATAACGTCCTAACAAATTTTTTTTTTTCTTCCAAAATTGTGCTGATGTGAAGTAGACATGTGGGACATGTTATTTATTAACTATTTTGTGGCACATAACTCTCTGGTTTAGCAGAATAAAAATTAAAAATTTGAAAATTGCTAAATTTTCAAAATTTTTGCCAAATTTTTTATTTTTTCACAAATAAACGCAAAAATTATCGACCTAAATTTAATACTAACATGAAGCCCAATATGTCACGAAAAAACAATCTCAGAATCGCTAGGATCCGTTGAAGCGTTCCAGAGATATTACCTCATAAAGGGAGAGTGGTCAGAATTACAAAAAATGGTCTGGTCATTAAGCTGCAAAGTGACTCGGTCCTTAAGGGGTTAAATACCTTTACATAGCAAAAAAGTTAGGTTTATCTACTGTACTCTCGATTTTATGTTTAATCCGTTTTTATTAAAGAAAACATGCGAGAAATCAGCCATACATTGTCTGGTAATATCTAAACACATCGGCACTCTCGATTTTAAACATGGCAAATGCCAGGACATGCAGTAGGATGGACTACATGAAGCATGAGGCAGACACACTAAAACAGACTGAGTATGATGCATGTTCATTCTTAGCCAGTTAAAGAAAATTGTTTATCTTCTCCTTTAATCCGGCTCCACTCAGTATCCGGTCAGGTTGACTAAACAGAGGAATTTATGTCCATGATTCCCGAATGCTTGGCTGGAAGCTGCTTCGATGTGACCTCCTTCTTGTGCTTAAGGCAGCCTATCTTCTGAACTCTAAGTTGGCTTGTCATTTATGGCAGCTGCCATCTTGGAATCCTAATAGAATAAATAAATAAATCATACATTTTTTTCTACATAAAGGAATTTAGAAAAATGTTAATGATTTAAATGTGTATTATTTATATTATTTATTTTAGTACATTTCCCGTAGAACCTCACCCCCCAATATTAAACTTATATTCACCTACAACACAAGCTGTTGACTTTGTAGACAAAGTCAACTTAGATATTACGGTAAGTATAACTGACAGAAACAAACTTTGGAAGAGCATAAGGTGACCTTGTCACCATTCACATATACTATTCTTGCATATTTACAGCATTCCTCCTGAAATAATAAAGCATTCCTGTCTGCATGGCATTAAACGGGTTAAAATTGGGCACAAAATTTAAGTATTTTCCAAAACCCATCAAAAGCCATAGACTTTCGAACAGTCCACACTCCCTTTATTATTCCTTTCATCTAACTGCGTAAAGCAGAACATCAAGCCAGGGAACGTTTCTATTCTCCTCACGTCGTTCAGTCATGCTGATCTTCAAAGAGAGCTTTAAAATTTTACCTTCGGGCAATATTTATGTGAGCTTGAATCAGAGATTCACCAAATGAAATAATCCTTTCCTCCCAGTTACTTGTCACCGTACTTTACTGAAGAGCGTTCATTCCAGTTTTTCAGAAAAGTTCACGTACCATAGGAATTTGCCACAGACCACGATGGTTTTCTGTTTTTTTCTGCAGCGGTGAATGGGATTGTTGGATGGTTGCCCTAAATTGAATGCTTTACCTGTATTTCCCAACCTCTATTGCTATATGAACAAAAGCAATAGCTGGGTTTCTGTTATAGATGTTTATCCAAAAATAATTGTAAATTGAAAAAATATACACTTTCTTACCAGGTAGGTTAGTTATCCATTTTTTTTTATTATTTTTTGTCTTCTTTTTTCTTATGTGAGCTTATAAATAAGAAAGGAAGGCAGCCTGTTGCTTCTTTAGAAGCTTTTGTCAAACACTTCGTTTACAACAGCAAAGTTTGTGTTGGAATAATTATTCTTAAAGAGTCCATAAACATTGGGTGTTTTCACATCTAAGGCATGTGTGCGTTTTGCAAAATCTGCGTTTTTAGGTGTTTTTACTGCTAAAAACGCATCAAAACGCTAGCGTTTTTGTCCCCATTGATTTTAATGGAAACGCATGTAAAAACGCATGCAAAAACGCATGTGCGTTTTCAAAAACGCAAAACGCATGCGTTTTTGCCAACGCAGCACCAAAACAGCTTCCCCCGACGTTTTGGGCAGCGTTGGCCTTTCCATTACAATCAATGGGGACAAAAAAGCTAGCATTTTTATGCGTTTTTAGCGGTAAAAATGCCTAAAACCGCAAATTTAGCAAAACGCACACAAACCTTAGATGTTAAAACACCCTACCTGTTTTGTTTTGGAGATCCATGGGATCTTCAATTGAACAGCTCCTTCAGGGCTTCTGCAGTTGACTTACAATGGTTATCAGTAACTGCATAGTAATCAGTAAGGTCATGTTCACACATACCATTCCATTTTTTAAGCACTTAGAAAAACTGATCCGTTTTTGTAAGGGTGCCAAAAGTGTCCCCTGAGGTCCTGGACATTTTTTTTTTCAACTTTTGGGACTTAGTCATTTTTTCACTAGAAACGCATATGCGTTAACGCATGGTGCCCATATGTACCATGTGTTAACGCATGCGTTTCCCATAGGGCCCCATATTAAAAAAAATGCATGCTTTTTTTACAGCACCGTTTTTTGCATGCAGCGTTTTTTCGGATGCTGAACAAAAACGCATGTGTTATTGAAAAACGCAGTGACACTTAATGCATCATGCGTTAATGCATATGCGTTTTTCACTTAGATCCCAAAAAACGGGTTTAAGGCAAAAATGGATGGTATGTGTGAACATGGCCTATTAGGGCCACTTTACATACACCAACTTATCTGTCCAACTTCTGAACAACTTACTGGTTGCAGTGAAATCATGGACACATTGTTCCATTTGTACACAGCCACATAATGGAGCAATGTGTCCATGATTTCACTGCAACCAGTAAGTTGTTCAGAAGTTGGACAGATAAGTTGGTGTGTGTAAAGTGGCCATTACAGATAAATCGAAACTTTATGGCAGTCATCAAACCTTTCCACATGTTGTGATTGTAGACTGTGAGCTCCAAGAGAGACATCATTACTGATGTATGTAAAGTGCTATGGAATCAATAGCGCTATATAAATGAATAAATATTATTATTATTATTATTATTATTATTATTATTATTATGTTGCTGAAACATTCAGTCTAGTAGAAATGCAGGAGAATATAAGGAGTATTTCCTGGTGCTCTATTCAATTCTAGAGTAAGTTACAGCTAAAGCTTCATGGCTTAAAGGGAATCTGTCAGCAAGTTTTTGCTATGTAAACTGAAGACAGCATGCTGCAGGAGTTAAAAAAACAAGTATCAACTATACTTTATTATCAGGCTGTGTACTATTGTTTATCTAAACTAAAGGATTTCTTACCTGGTGATCACCATTACTGAACTGCTTTGTTGTGCACAAGTTAGTTCGACACACCCCCTGCTGTGTTTGACACCTCATTTTCAATCTACAATCTCTATTGAGAGCCTGGTGTGTGCGCGACGCCAGCTTTCCCCACTCTGCTAATGGCTAACACTAAATACTTTGATTGTGCCAGAACTGCTGCAGCCAGTAACCTACGTTAAACATAGTTGGATTCAGAATCTCTTTGCCTGGAACATGCTGCTCTCAGATGAGCTAGTAAAAACTTGCTGACAGATTCCTTCTAATCAAGGATATAGGTAAAGTCTGTGCCCTACTGCAGAAACCATGATTAAAGCAGCCAGTTGTCATACAGTCAGACACAAGACACCGGGGAGATGGATGGGGGAGGGAATGGCTGATATCCTGGGACACACCAAGAAAATGGTCTTTATATTATTTTCTGTATACATTGTGTTATGAGAATAAATAGGATTACATGAAAGGATTTTTATAGCTTTAGATGACCTTCCGTTAGGTTAAGTGTCAGAGTGTAATTACCGTATATACTCGTGTATAAGCCGACCCGTGTATAAGCCGACCCCCTACTTTTGCCCCCAAAACCTGGGAAAACCTATTGACTCGTGTATAAGCCGAGGGTGGACCCCAGCACAGGTATACAGCCCCCAGCAGTGTAGTATACAGCAGCCTCCCCAGTGGTAATATACAGCAGTCTCCCCTGTGGTAGTATACAGCAGTCTCCCCCTGTGGTAGTATACAGCATTCTCCCCCTGTGGTAGTATACAGCAGTCTCCCCCTGTGGTAGTATACAGCAGTCTACCCCTGTGGTAGTATACAGCAGTCTCCCTCTGCGGTAGTATACAGCAGCCTCCCCCTGTGGTAGTAAACAGCAGCCTCCCCCTGTGGTAGTATACAGCAGTCTCCCCCTGTGGTAGTATACAGCAGCCTTCCCCTGTGGTAGTATACAGCAGCCTCCCCCTGTGGTAGTATATAGCAGTCTCCCCCTGTGGTAGTATACAGCAGTCTACCCCTGTGGTAGTATACAGCAGTCTCCCTCTGCGGTAGTATACAGCAGCCTCCCCCTGTGGTAGTAAACAGCAGCCTCCCCCTGTGGTAGTATACAGCAGTCTCCCCCTGTGGTAGTATACAGCAGCCTTCCCCTGTGGTAGTATACAGCAGCCTCCCCCTGTGGTAGTATACAGCAGCCTCCCCCTGTGGTAGTATACAGCAGCCTCCCCAGTGGTAGTATACAGCAGCCTCCCCTGTGGTAGTATACAGCAGCCTCCCCAGTGGTAGTATACAGCAGCCTCCCCCTGTGGTAGTATACAGCAGCCTCCCCCTGTGGTAGTATACAGCAGCCTCCCCAGTGGTAGTATACAGCAGCCTCCCCTGTGGTAGTATACAGCAGCCTCCCTAGTGGTTTATACAGGCCCCTGCTCTCCCCCCCCATGGTATATACAGACCCCCGTTCCCCCCCCGATGTATATACAGACCCCCGCTCCCCCCCTCGTGGTATATACAGGCCCCCACTCCCCCCAGTAGTATATACAGGCCCCCACTCCCCCCAGTAGTATATACAGGCCCCCACTCCCCCCCTTGTGGTATATACATGCCCCCACTCCCCCAGTAGTATATACAGGCCCCCTGCAGTAAATACAGGCCCCCCCGCTCCCCCCCTCGTGGTATATACAGGCCCCCACTCCCCCAGTAGTATATACAGGCCCCCCGCGGTAAATACAGGCCCCCCCGCTCCCCCCCTCGTGGTATATACAGGCCCCCATTCCCCCAGTAGTATATACAGGCCCCCCGCGGTAAATACAGGCCCCCCCGCTCCCCCCCTCGTGGTATATACAGGCCCCCACTCCCCCAGTAGTATATACAGGTCCCCCGCGGTAAATACAGGCCCCCCCGCTCCCCCCCTCGTGGTATATACAGGCCCCCACTCCCCCAGTAGTATATACGGGCCCCCCGCGGTAAATACAGGCCCCCCCGCTCCCCCCCTCGTGGTATATACACTCCCCCACTCCCCCAGTAGTATATACAGGCCCCCCGCGGTAAATACAGGCCCCCCCGCTCCCCCCCCTCGTGGTATATACAGGCCCCCACTCCCCCAGTAGTATATACAGGTCCCCCGCGGTAAATACAGGCCCCCCCCGTTTCCCCCCCGTGGTATATAAATGCCCCCGGTAGATGCCGCACACCTGTAAAAGAATCGCTTTCATACTTACCCTCCTCACTGTCATCGCGCGTCCTCCATCCAGTCTCCTTCCTGCTTCTACCCGGTCATGTGACCGCGCAGAAACAATGACGTCATTGTGGATGCGCCGGCCACCTGGTAGAAGCGGGAATGAGACCGGAGGAGCGCGATGACAGTGAGGAGGGTAAGTATGAAAGCGATTCTTTTACAGGTGTGCGGCATCTACCGGGGGCATGTATATACCACGGGGGGGGAAACGGGGGGGGCCTGTATTTACCGCGGGGGGCCTGTATATACTACTGGGGGAGTGGGGGCCTGTATATTCCACGAGGGGGGGGAGCGGGGGTCTTTATATACAACGGGGGGAGAGCGGGGATCTGTATATACCACGGGGGGGGAGTGGAGGCCTGTATTTACCACGGGGGGGGAGCGGGGGCCTGTATTTACCACGGCGGGGGGAGGGCAATGTAATATGCACAGCTCCCCCTGCCGCTGATGGACAGGGGGATGCAGTGCATATTGCATTGCACTAATGAGCGGCCTCACGTGACCGGGCGCTCATATTACAGCCTCCCCCCACCTGCTCCAGCCCCCGGACACCGGCCCCCCCACACTCAGCCGTATAGTGACTCGTGTATAAGCCGAGGGGGGGACTTTTCAGCACATTTTTTGTGCTGAAAAACTCGGCTTATACACGAGTATATACGGTAAGTATTTTTTTCTACATGTCCCTTTTGGAATCACAATCAATTCATATAATGAATTCCTATCCAGTGATCAGACCTCTAACAAAGCAATGTGTTATGGTCTTTTCCATTAATAATTCATAAAATGTGGTGATAAACCCTACAAGTAACCCAATCAAGTCCTGTACATTGTCCTTTGAATGAGGACGGAATGCTGGGACGTCTGTAGAAGTGTGAACACAGCATGCTCTATAATGCAGGCTGATACTATGGATCAGTACAGGTTAAGTCATTACAATATATTCTTCAAGTACTTTACATTTATATGTAAATTAATTCTATGCATAATTTGTTCCATGTAAATGGAAGTTTGTAGTTATGTTATTTTTCAGGTTAGGTTTAGTAAAGCGTTACGCCATGGAGTAAGCAGTCCTCTATGACAGTTGATAATGTTATAGTATAGCGATACCTCTTCCCCCCATTGAGGGTAAGCAATGACTGAGGTGTCTGCTCTGAAATCTTGAGACATTTTGCTGCGGCTCATCATTCTGCTCACAGCATTGTGTTTTGTCCTCAATTTAAGCTTAGCAATCAAAGCAATGTCAAGTGCTGTCATTTCTCTGCGGTAAGGTATACCCTAATGTAATTGCTATATAATTGACTTGAAATTTTAAACCTTGGCAGGTATTTAAACTCCTAATTTATGTTTTATAGGAAGACAAGCTTAGAAGTAATGAGAGACAGTGATTTGCTTTAGAGCTTGTTAGGAAAACATTAAAGTTTACTTTGCAAAATTTCCTAAACAAAAAATGTTGTTTGCCATGATGTCACTAATGCAATTAATTACATCCACAAATTAAAAAAAAAAACATTCCTATAGTAGTCATAATTATAAATTGCATGGCTTTGATTTAGTATAAAGTGTCCATTTACCATATTCTCCTTTATCCTATAGGCATGAATTGAATAGAACACGTCAGGTTGAGCGAGCTGCCAGGTTCAACATACTGCTCTATCAATCTGCTCAGCAGGAAGAACTGAGCAGATTGATATATAGCTGATCAATCCAAAGGGCATTCCTGCTCCTAAGTGATTGACAGTAGACATGTGCCTGTAGGGTGATTTTGGGGACAGGTGCTTACTGAAGGAAAAATGATTGAGTACAATAAACAACAACGCAACAATATATTTACCAATAGTAATAGTAAGAACAATTATTAGTAGTAGCAAACCTACAATATATGTGTACCTAAATATTAAAGAAGCTCTCATTTTAACTTATTTTTCCGTAGACCTCTATATATGTATTCGTCTGGTACTGTCAGTGTAATGACAGTGTTTTATATACTCACCTATCGCTGTCACACTACAGCATATACATATATATCCAAGTTTAAGGAGAAAAAAGGTAATGGGAGTGCTTCTCTAAGTACTTACAGTGCTGTAGTTTTAATAGTGAGACACAAAGAGAATAAGGGGAGGAATAGACAAATGTTTTAACTCATTTTTGACATGTGACATGCCATACATGTGCATTAGATTTGGGTGCATGCATTGAGCTCCATACCATGCAGATGCCGGGTTGCTGTTATCCAGATGACACCTGCCTATAAAAGCAGGGGTCAGAACTAGCATCAATCACTGCTGCTTAACCACTTTGATGCCATTGCAAATCTATAACAGCAGCTAGGTGTAACGCTTGGACTAAGGGGATGTCCAGCAATCGTGCGTGACAGTGGCGTACGGACCAAGGATGTCCGGTGCGCAACAACGAAAAAACAACAGACAGGGAAAAACCAAAGGGAATAAATACAATTAAAGGCCCTGCTCATAGGGAACGGGGGAGTGGTGACCTCCTGCACTCACCTGCGGCAGCCCTGATCTCCCTACTGTCCCTACACGAGTTCTTTCACCTTGTCGCCGAGCTGGAAACCTAAGCCCTCAGCTGGCCCTGATGTTAACCCTCACTAAGGAAGGCCGGCAGGAGCACTAGTCCCATCCACTACAATAAAGAGACATGAGGGAAGGGGAAGACAGGCAAAGAACAACAGGACAGGTACTTCACGTCTGCTGACACTTCACCAGACAGCAGATGACTTGACAGTAAAAAGTTCTACAAAGAGCTCTTTAAACCTCAGGAGCTTAGCCAGGAATGAAGTTCAATTTCCAGCAAGGCATGCTGGAACCCTGTGATCCTATAAAGGTAGAGGTAATCACAGAGTGGCTACACCTGGACAAGGCCCAGCAAGATTGCTGGTAACAGAGACTAACATTAACTCCTCCAGTGCCAAAGGAAAAGGACATGTTTAAAATTAATATCTATAAAGCTGTGGGGTTCAGGCAGGAGTTTAGCCTGCCCTGTGCTGTGGGAGGCCAGTGTTGTTCCAGAAGCCTGCAAAGGAGCTGGGTGTTAGCTCCGAAACGCGTTGGAAAATAAAGCTGAAGATATCTTGTTTCAAAGCACTCCAGTGTTTTTTGATACTCATTGGAGCAGCGGCGCGGACCGAAAGACACTTGGTCCCTGATAGATGTTTAAAATTAAGTCTCAATTCAGACATGAGACCTAGGTCCAAAGCAGTCACAAGTCTCCTAGGAAAGGGAGACCATCGTGACACTAGGATATCACTTCTAATTTGTTTTGACACCCATTGCCTCACCATAATACAAAGTGCTGATTTTTTACATGTTGAAGACCCCTTTCTCCACCATTTTGGTGCTCCTGCGACAGGGCTTCATATAAGATTTTTAATTTAACTAAAGACCTCACTTGATGGAGCTGGTGTCGACTACTACATACAACTGATAACCTGCTACAACTGAAGGACTCAATGCTAGCACTTATCCCAAAATTTTAACCCTTTAAAAGTTGTAGTCAATAGTAATCACTGCTTCTAGTTGGTTGACAGAGGGAGAGGGCTCTCTAGGTAACTCTATAACCCCAACCCCCATTCTGATGCGATTGCAGTGTGCCGATGGTTACCATGACAACTTGATGCCTATCTACCATCTTTGAGTCTGCCAGCTACGAAAGTGTATTAGGTCCTGCTAACAGCAGGGTCTTCTAGGCTGAATATGAGAGGTATATTGCACTGCAACACAGTATTATGCCAGGTTTCCTCTTGGGAGAGCAACACAAGAGACTTAAACTAGTTTTGCATCACATCACCGAGCACAACCGCCGGCTCCCTGGACAGGAGCATGTGAGTCGCATGTATTTCTATGTCTGGAGAGGCGGCGGCTGTGCTCGGTGATGTGATGCCAAACTAGTTTAAGTCTCTTGTGTCGCTCTCCCAAGTGGAAGCCCAGTCTTACAGTGTATTATACCAGCGATCAATCTGGTAAATCTTCAATTCGCACAGTGAAAAAAAGTTAAAAAAAAATTAATGCATTAGAAAAATGTAAAAAGAAATTAAACAAATGCAGTTAAAAAAGCATAATTTTCCTTTCTCACATTACACCTGGGAAATAAAAACTATAAAATTTTGTTATCACATTGTCCATAGCAACCTGAACTGTAAAACTATCTTTTCATGTGACCCACCCGGTAAACACAGAAAAAAAGGAAAAACAAATTAAGCCAGAATTGCTGAAATATAATATAAATAAATAATACATATTTATGTATAATATACATTGCAGAAGTGAAATATAGTATAAAAGAAAGAGTTAAAAATAAAAAATCAGTATTCTCGCCTGTCTGTGATCCACCACTGCCTCCAGCAAGGTCCGGGTGCTTATAGGACCTGTGGTGACGTCACAAGCCGATCAGCTGATCGGGTCACATGACAGCAATTACCACGGTAACTGCGGTCATGTGACCCAATGACGCTGCCGGGTTGTGACATCACCGCAGTTCCTGTAAGCTCCTGGACCTTGCTGGAGGCAGCGGTGGATCGCGGATAGGTGAGAATACAGATTTTTTATTTTTAACTCTTTCATTTACTTAATTTCACTTCTGCAATGTATATTATACATTGCAGAAGTGAAATTAGAGGGTTAGGAGCAATTTTAGTGTACTGAACATGCTCCGTACATTAAAATCAGGTCCGAGGAATGATCAGCTGTTTCCTCGGATCGGATTTGGCCTAATTGCCATCCGATTTTGTGGGATCCTATTTTTTTCTGTGCCCAAAATCGGAGTAGCCTCCGATTTTGGGTACAGCAAAAAATCGGACACAAATCGGATCCCACAAAATCAGAATTAGGCCAAGTCTGATCCAATCTGACACCCATAGGATAACATAGGGGCCAAATTGGATCCGTGGCTGTCCGATTTACATCGGACAGCCACAGAGTGAAGAAAAGCGCAATGTGAAACCAGCCTCACAAACACTGATGGACACTGATCAGTGAAATCATGCAGTGTGAAGGGGGCCTGAAAATTTAGTTACAGCTTCTTTCAGGCTAGGCTCACATTTAGAATGCACATAACGATTACTGCATCCAGATCCGGATACGGTAATGTAATGTGCATTCAGACACATTTTGGACACAAAATGTGTCCCTAAACCCGCATCCGGTAACTGGATTGCTCATAATGTGCAATCCGGTTGCCGGATGCTTAGTTCATCCCTGCTGCTGCAGGGATGAACAAAGGGTAATGTTAATAATAGATGTGGGCAACATGTCTGTAGGGAGTGCCCACCCTCCCTACAGACATGTTCTCCACATAGATCAGCATGTTAAGGGTTAATTTCTAAAATTACAGTATTGTTGGCTTTTGTCGGCTTTCACTATTTGTAATGACAGGCGGCTTCTCCTGGCTGTACTGGAGTTTACAGTACGCAAAATGCGTAAGCATATTACAGGGCAGCATCCTCAATGAGGAGCTGTCTGTGGTGCTTACGCAAATTGCGTACTGTGCATCCCGCTATCCATGGTGCTGAAAGTTTTAACATTACTTCTATGGCGGTGCGCTGGCCATAGAACAAAGCATATGGCTACCACAGGCATTCACATGTGCCTTGTGGTAGCCGGATGGGCTCCCATAGGAGCCCATTAGGAGGGGTCTCCTGCTGCGGTCAGGAAACCACTCCGAAAACTGCAGCATGCAGGATTTTTCCCATTCATTACATTCCGGTTTCCAGGACACATTTTGTCCAAAAATGTGTCTGAAGGCAATTGCGGATACCGCATCCGGAGCTGAATGCGGCAACCGCAGTTACCTTGCCAGATGTGACCCCAGTCTGAAACAACACAATGTAACTCCAAGTCAATCACACTTCTGTGAAATCAGCCTGTCCAGTTATGAAGCAACACTGTGGATCAATTTCTCCTGCTGTTGTGAAAATGGAACAGACTCCCATTAGATACCGGGATGACATCCTCAGACCCATTGTGAGACTATATGTAGGTGCAGTGGACCCTTCATTCCTTTTGATGCATGACAATGCTAGGCCTCATGTGACTGTAGTATGTTGGTAGTTCCTGGATGATGAAGGCATTAATGCTATATGCTAGTCTGAATCCAATTGAGCACATTTGGGACATCATGTCTTGTTCCATCTACCAACGCCATGTTGCACCACAGACTGTACAGGAGTTGACTGATGCTTTAATGCAACTCTGGGAGGAAATCCCTCAGGAGAACATCTGCCTCTTCAGGAATGTGTCCAGGCGCTGCAGGGAGATGATACAGGCACTTGGAGGCCACATGGAGCGTAATTTCCTTGTCATGAGACATTTCCACTGAAGTTGGACCAGCCTGTAATTTGATTTCCCTCTTTGATTTTGAGTATCATTCCTTATCCAGACCTACATGAGATATTCAATTTGATTTACCGTACATTGATCATTTTTATGTGTTATTGTTATGAATGCATTCCACCAAGTAATGAATAAAGATTTCCAACTGGAATATTTTATTCATTGAGATTTATTATGCTGTATTTTAGTGTCCTTTATTTTTTGAGCAGATACACACACACATATATATATGTATATACACAGCAAATGAATACACATGTATATACACACATCATATGTACATGTGTATACACAGAGCAAATAGATTCCTTATATACAGTATACACAGTGCATACATACACACATTGAGCTGTCGATGAGTATAACAAAGGGGCCACACTAGACAAATGTTTATCTATAGTAGTGTCATCCCAACACCCACTTAAATCTGCAGGTTCATATCAACCTAGCATGCCAGTGAGCAGCCGCTGATCAGCTGCAGCCTTTACTATGTCATCATGAGACCTGACAAAATATTGATGAGATGCAGCTCTGTATGTGACACGTCATGTTACTCCTCGGGAAGTTTTTCATGTTAACAAAGACTAGAATGTAACAAATATTATTTTACTATTGTTCATCATTTCAGTGGATATTTTATTGGCGTTTGCTAATTCCACTTAGGTTTTTTTTTAATTAAATTTAATGTACTTACTGAGCAAATATAGATTATAGGAAAAGGAGTAAAATTCCTGACCACTCAGGGATTCTACTGGTACAGTGGTATAAACAAAATTTGTTGTAAAACGTGATCAGGGCTGTTTGCAGGAAATGATTAACTTGTATCAAAGCATATGGCTGAATGTTGACAGTAAATCAATGTCTTCAGCTTGGAAAGTAATTTCCTTTTTTTGGTGTGTATTGATGAATATCTTCACACCTAACCACTTGTTTCTTGTAGTATTTTCACCCATGACATTTTTATGCCTAGGTTTTTATTTCAGTTTTTTTAAACTTACATATAGATATATAGTACTGGTCATAAAACGTTGAGCAATTGTGCAGTTGCTTACTGCAGGGTTACCAACCCCAGTCCTCAGGAGCCACCAACATGGCATGTTTTCAGGATTTATTTTGTATTGCACAGATGATAGAAAAATCACCTATAAGGTAATTCAATTATCACCTGTGGAATACTGAAGCAGTCCTGAAAACATGCCCAGTTGGTGGTCTTGTGTTGCACCACTTTAGTTTTTTCTTTTTTTTATATAGTATATGTATAGATATATAGCGAAGCATTTGCTTGCCGTTTTATATAGAAAAAAGACTGAAAAATACATTCGACAGGTGACTTTGTGGACAGGGCCGTATTTGCCACTAGGCACTGTAGGGCACATGCCTAGGGCTCTGGGCTGCAGGGGGTGGCACAGAGACATGGAAATTTTGTCCATTTTGTCCATTAGACAATATAGGAGATCCAATGTCTTTTCAGAGGGGAGGAATTGGGGTCAGGAGGGGCTGGGGGCACCTCCACTCACCTCGTGATACAGGGAGCTGATTGACCCTGGAAGTACTGTCTGCACATCCAGGGTCAGAGAGGTCCCTGCACGGAGGAGCTGCAGCATCTGCATGTGAGGATGAGATCATCTCTCCCTGCAGACATCACAGCAAAGGAGGGGGAGGAAGACACAGGAGAAGGTGAGAGGTCATAGAGCTGAAGATGGGGCGGGTGCTGCTATATACTGGGAGGAGGCTGGTGCTGCTATATACTGGGGGGAGGCTGTGCTATATACTGGGGGAGGCAGGTGCTGCTACATACTGGGGGGAGACTGTGCTGTATACTGGGGGAAGTTGTGCTATATACTGGGGGGAGACTGTGCTATATACTGGTGGAGACCTTGCTATATACTGGGAGAGTCTGGTGCTGCTACATACTGTGGGAAGACTGTGCTGTATACTGGGAGGAAGCTGTGCTATATACTGGGCAGAGGCTGTGCTATAACTGGGGGACGCTGTGCTATATACTGGGGGAAGGAAAAGGAGAAAGGCGACCAAAGGGTATAATGAAATATATATTATACCTTTTCGCCCCTGACAAAGTTAATCATAACGAAATGCGCATCGGAGCGCGCGGCTGTATTCAGGCCTTATAAGGTAATGACATTGACCCGGTTTGCTTGTGCTAGGTCGTCCCTACCCAGGGGATACCTTTCAGTGGATGCCCTTTATTGACATATATGCCTGGCATTAGATACCCATGTTATGCTGAGAGGTTTTCTGTTCCCACTAATTAGGTCATTCATTTGAATACCTCCATATGTGCACCTCTATGCTTCCTCATTAGGATGGATTTCTCAGAAGCTATAGTTCAACATGTATATATCTCCTTTTCATCTATATATAACAGTTGTGCTATCCACTAACTAATCCTTTCATTGGAGGCTAGGAGATATGGAGTACATACGACTCATATGATACTATGTTACTATTATTAATTAATTTGTCTGAGAATATATAGATTTTTTCATCTGAGAAGTTTTGCATTGTATGGTGTACTATAGGTGGTTACCAATTCTATGTTCTATGGGATATTTATTCTCTATGTGGATGTTTTATGCACTTGCACTTTGGTTTTTGTACCATTATATACTAATATTCCTGATACTTAAGACCGCATATTGGTTGGAATATATAATTGTTCCCCCTGTTGTTTGTACCAGATTTTGCACGTCCTCAATAAAGTTATAATATATATTTCATTATACCCTTTGGTCGCCTTTCTCCTTTTCCTTCTAACTTATATTTGCGAAGGGTTTTTATGATAATCCTGATATATCCCACTGATATTTATTTTCCGGATGCTGTGGAAAATGAAGTGGGCTTTACTGTTTGCGATAAATTTATTTATATACTGGGGGAGGCTGTTCTATATACTGGGAGAGGCTGATGCTGCTACATACTGGGAGAAGCTGTGCTATATATCTACTGGGGGAGAGGCTGTGCTGTATACTGGGGGGGAGTCTGATGCTGCTATATACTGGGGGGAGAGGTGCTGTATACTGGGGGAGGCTGGTGCTGCTATATACTGGGGGGAGGCTGGTGGCTGTTGTTACTGGGGAGGCTCTGTGGTGCTATATACTGGGGAGATAGGCTGTGCTGTATACTGGGGGAGGCTGGTGCTGCTATATACTGGGGGAGGCTGTGCTGTATACTGGGGCAGTCTGGTGCTGCTATATACTGGGGGGAGGCTGTGCTGTATACTGGGGAGGCTGGTGCTTCTATATACTGGGGGGAGGCTGGTGCTGTATACTGGGGAGGCTGATGCTGCTATATACTGGGGGAGGCTGGTGCTGCTATATACTGTGGGGGAGGCTGCTGTTGCTATATACTTGGGGGAGGCTGTACTGTATACTGATGGCAGGGGGCTGTGCTACTATATACTGGTGAACAGGGTAGGCTGCTGCTGAATACTGGTGGCATAGAAGGCTGCTGATGCTATATATTGGTGGCATGGGAGCCTGCTGCTGCTATATACTGGTGAACAGGGGAGGCTGCTGCTATACACTGGTAAACAGGGGAGGCTGGTGCTGCTGTATACTGGTGGCATGGGAGGCTGTGCTGCTATAAACTGGTGAACAGAGGAGGCTGCTGCTGTATACTGATGGCATGGGAGGTTCTGCTATATGCTAGTGACATTGGAGGCAGCTGATGCTGTATACTGGTGGCATAGGAGGCTGCTGATGCTATATATTGGTGGCATGGAGCCTGCTGCTGCTATATACTAGTGAACAGGGGAGGCTGCTGCTATATACTGGTAAACAGGGGAGGCTGCTGCTGCTGTATGCTGGTGGCATGGGAGGCTGTGCTGCTATAAACTGGTGTAACAGGGGAGGCTGCTGCTGTATACTGATGGCATAGGAGGTTGTTCTGCTATATACTAGTGACATTGGAGGCAGCTGATGCTGTATACTGGTGACAGGGGAGGCTGCTGCTGTATACTGGTGATATTGGAGGCTGCTGCTGTATACTAGTGACTTTGGAGGCTGCTGCTGCTATATATTGGTGACAGGAGAGGCTCCATTCTTCCCTCCCCGCAGGCTCTTATCACGCCTTGCAGGGCGTCATCATTCCTTCTCTTTTCATGCTCTTTTTTTTTTAATTTCGCCTCCTCCTCTTAGTATGACATGCATGTCAGTTCCGGTCCGGTGCATTGTCAGTTGTATGGCCCAGCTTCAATATGCACATCATTCTATGAGGAGGAGGCGGGATTTAAAAAAAAAGAAAGAAGAGAAGGATTGATGATGTCCGTGCAAGGAAGGGAGAATGAAGTCCCCGGAGACCGCCCATCCCAGTCTATGCCCTAGCCTGGATGTAAGTTATTAAATCATTTTTCAGAAGCTATATAGTGCAGTTTTAAGTCAGACAGGGATGTTTAGGGATGAGCTACCAAGGTGCAGGGACAGGTAGTGATAGAATAGCAGGCTAAATCGAGCTGACAGGTTCCCTTTAATGCTGTCAGGAAGGACTTGAAGTAATAGGATTCTACATGACACCATTAAGGTGAATGGGAAAAAAACTGGATCCTGAAAGGATTAGGATTTAGCTGAAAAAAAACAGATTTGGAATGATTTTGAAAAAAAAAAAAATGCAAGTGTGAAACCAGCAACACTGAGTGAGTGCAACAGCGGCTCCAAGTGTCAGTGTAGGTGCACACATTTTGGCTGCAGGCTCACTCTGACACCTACCTGTCTGCTCTTGGCTTCCTTTTGAACACCTTCATTAAAAAGGAGGGGTGAAGGAGCATATCACTAGGCCTCTCCTCACTGAAGCAATGGTTAGGTCACCTATTTTAATTGTTAATGACTTTGAAAAGCTGAAGGTGTTAAACGCTCAAAATACTGAACCCGTGTTCCAGCAAGTCCAGACGTTCATTCTTTTAGTGTTTAATTAGCGATTTTTAAAGCATTTTACAGAGTAGATCTGCCTTAAATAGATGTTGTGCGCAGAGACTCAGTGTGTGATGTCAGTAAGGGGCGCGACCATGAAAAGTGCATAGGGCAGCAAGAAATCCAAATACGACCCTGTTCGTGGATATACAGTTGTGGCAAAAGTATTGACACCCCTGCAATTCTGTCAGATAATACTCAGTTTCTTCCTGAAAATGATTGCAATCACAAATTCTTTGGTATTATTATCTTCACTTAATTTGTCTTCAATAAAAAATCACAAAAGAGAATGAAGCAAAAAGCAAAACATTGATCATTTCACACAAAACTCCAAAAATGGGCCAGACAAAAGTATTGGCACCCTCAGCCTAATACTTGGTTGCACAACCTTTAGCCAAAATAACTGCGATCAACCCTTCCGGTAACCATCAATAAGTTTCTTACAATGCTCTGCTGGAATTTTAGACCATTCTTCTTTGGAAACTGCTCCAGGTCCCTGATATTTGAAGGGTTCCTTCTCCAAACTGCCATTTTTAGATCTCTCCACAGGTGTTCTATGGGATTCAGGTGTGGACTCATTGCTGGCCACCTTAGAAGTCTCCAGTGCTTTCTCTCAAACCATTTTCTAGTGCTTTTTGAAGTGTGTTTTGGGTCATTGTCCTGCTGGAAGACCCATGACCTCTGAGGGAGACCCAGGTTTCTCACACTGGGCCCTACATGATGCTGCAAAATTTGTTGGTAGTCTTAAGACTTCATAATGCCATGCACACGGTCAAGCAGTCCAGTGCCAGAGGCAGCAAAGCAACCCCAAAACATCAGGGAATCTCCACCATGTTTGACTGTAGGGACCGTGTTCTTTTCTTTGAATGCCTCTTTTTTTTCTCCTGTAAACTCTATGTTGATACCTTTGCCCAAAAAGCTCTACTTTTGTCTCATCTGACCAGAGAACATTCTTCCAAAATGTTTTAGGCTTTCTCAGGTAAGTTTTGGCAAACTCCAGCCTGGCTTTTTTATGTCTCGGGGTAAGAAGTGGGGTTTTCCTGGGTATCCTACCATACAGTCCCTTTTCATTCAGACGCCGACGGATAGTACAGGTTGACACTGTTGTACCCTCGGACTGCAGGGCAGCTTGAACTTGTTTGGATGTTAATCAAGGTTCTTTATCCACAATCCGCACAATCTTGTGTTGAAATCTCTCGTCAATTTTTCTTTTCCGTCCACATCTAGGGAGGTTAGTCACACTGCCATGGGCTTTAAACTTCTTGATGACACTGCGCACGGCAGACACAGGAACATTCAGGTCTTTGGAGATGGACTTGTAGCCTCCATGCTCAATGTGGTACACATAAGGACACAGGACAGAGGTTGAGTCAACTTTAATCCATGTCAACTGGCTGCAAGTGTGATTTAGTTATTGCCAACACCTGTTAGGTGCCACAGGTAAGTTACATGTGCTGTTAATTACACAAATGAGAGAAGCAACACATGATTTTTCTAACAGTGCCAATACTTTTGTCCATCCCCTTTTTTATGTTTGGTGTGGAACTATATCCAATTTGGCTTTAGGACAATTCTTTTTGTGTTTTTTCATTGAAGACAAATTAAATGAAGATAATAATACCAAAGAATTTGTGATTTCAATCATTTTCAGGAAGAAACGGAGTATTATCTGACAGAATTGCAAGGTGTCAATACTTTTGGCCACAGCTGTAAATATATACAAGCTTATTTGCTACCGCTTAAATTATTTGTGCACTCACCCCAAATGACACTGACTGGAATACATCAAAGTAGGTGGTATAGAGAAATACCCAGGGATATTTTTTAGATGTAAATATGAGTGATTATGATTGCAATCTTTGTAAAACCTATCTATCATCAAATGAGTATCTGTCAATTTTACCAATCTTCTATTTTGTGTGATTACATCCATACTCAACTTGATCACTCACTACACACAGTGATGTGGCAGATTCATCGGCAAAAACTGTGTAGGGTTACTTCACTATAATGCAGTTTAAATAGCAAGGACAGCAATAATTTGGCAAGGAGCCGACGTGACAGAATGTGACTATCTCTCGGGGATGCTCATTAAAATAACTAATTACATGACAGTGAGTGAGGATCTCATGCATCACTCTTCTTCCACATAACAAGCAGGCTTCTGAATGACCCTTTGTCTATCTAAATTCTTTATAAGCTAGTTAACCATCTCGTTCAACATATTATTTTATATGAAAGGAAATTTCCATTTGTATTTTGTGTCCGCTGTTATTTAATTTTGTCGTCATGACAACTGTTAATTGAATAGAAAGACGTCAAAAGCTTTTACGTTTTCTCTCAATGCATCTCTAAAATGACCATAAGCCTGCAAATAATTTCATCCAGTAAAACAATTTTCAATTATTTTCTCTGAAAAACTGTGGGTGAAGCTTCTTGTGTTTCCTACTACCCTTTTTCCCCAAAAATAAGACACTCTCTTAGTGCATTTTTTGGAACAAAAAGTACCGTATATACTCGCGTATAAGCCGGGTTTTTCAGCCCAAAATTTGGGCTGAAAAGTCCCCCCTCGGCTTATACGCGAGTATACAGTATAAGGATACAGCAGCAGCCCCCGGACGTATACAGGCCCCCCCATCATGATCCAGGGCCACCCCCCTTGCGCGACACACCTGTAAAGTAAAATCATACTTATCAGTGTCCTGTCGCGCTGTCCCGCCGCTTGCCGACATCACGATCCCGGGCTTCATTCCGCGGCTTCCGGCTTCCTGTGGTCGCGGGCAATGACGTCATTGCCCGCGACCACAGGAAGCCGGAAGCCGGAAGACGCGGAATGAAGCCCGGGATCGTGATGTCGGCAAGCGGGACAGCGCGACAGGACAGTGATAAGTATGATTTTACTTTACAGGTGTGCCGCGCAAGGGGGGGGGGGCCCTGGATCATGATGGGGGGGCCTGTATACCTCCGGGGGCTGCTGCTGTATACAGCCCTGGGGCTGCTGCTGTATACACCCCTGGGGCTGCTGCTGTATACAGCCCTGGGGCTTCTTCTGTATACACCCCTGGGGCTGCTGCTGTATTCACCCCTGGGGCTGCTGTATACTACCTAAGGGCTGCTGTATATACCTCTAGGGCTGCTGTATACACCACTAGGGCTGCTGTATATACCTCTGGGGCTGTATATACCTCTGGGGCTGCTGTATACTACCTCTGGGGCTGCTGTATACACCTCTGGGGCTGCTGTATACTAACCACTGGGGCTGCTGCTGTATATACCACTGGGGCTGCTGTATATACCTCTGGGGCTGCTGTATACCACACTGCTGGGGGCTGTATACCTGTGCTGGGGTCCACCCTCGGCTTATACACGAGTCAATAGGTTTTCCCAGGTTTTGGGGGCAAAAGTAGGGGGGTCGGCTTATACACGGGTCGGCTTATACACGAGTATATACGGTAATATATGTCTTATTTTCAGGGGATGTCTTATTTTTAGAATCACTGAGTAGGACATAAAATCACAAAAAAACTCACCAAAATATTGCCCGGTAAATATCATTGCACTTAGCAGCAGGCTGATAGCTCCTCCGAGAGGCAACATAGGTGTCCGTATACCGGTTCTCAGTCACCTACAACCCACAGATGGGGGCGGTTGTATCACCATCGTCCGGCCATGCTGTCAGGGAGGTGACTGGTGGCATTTATAGACACAAGGTTACCACAGGGCTCTGCCACTTAGGTATATGTGAAGCATGGTGTCTGAGCAGCCTATTGGTCACGCCCTGCTATTAGATCAGGCGGGCTGCTCCGCACTGATTACATGCCTCACAAATGATAGATGCCCCCCAAACTGCAGATAAAAAAAAAATGCAACAAAACTCTAAAGATGAAAATGTGAGGAGTTAGTGATGTTTTGGGCCAAAATACGTAAACTCGTAAAGTAGGCCATAAAACGTATTTTTTGTCCTACATTTATTTATTGTCTTCTTTTTACATCATCTCCTTGCAAGGCCTATTATTCCAATGCAGTCCCCTTTAAACCCCCATCATCCCCTTGCTGCACCAATATTCACATGCATTATCCCCCTGTCTAAGGCTGCTTTCACATCAGCGGTAATCGCTGATCGCAGTAGTTGCAGTTAGGGAGGGGCGAATCCTAAAATACTCGGAATCGCTAGACTCTAACGAGTCCGAGTCGGAAACTCGCTACTCGTTGCGAGTCTAGCGAGTCCAATGTAAATTAATGGGGAAGCGAGTAATTGCGAGTAATTCCTCTGCTGGACCCCATAAGGTCTGGCAGCAGAGGAAAAACCTGCAATTCCCCATTTTATTCTTAAAAGCCAGTGCAAAAAACCGCCGGCTTTTAAAGAATATAAAAAAAATAAAACATTTTTTTTTTATAAAAACATACTGCTTCGGGCTTTGACAGCAAGGTTCACCTGAGGTGAACCCAAAGACATTTCTCAGCCTGCTGTCCCTCTGGATAGACACGTGTGTCTATGTAGAGGGATGTAGCAGAGCTGATACCGCGTTTGGGACTACGTCGGATGGAAGAGCATTTTTTTTATTAAAGATGGAGTCCCTAATGGATTTTTGTTTTAATAAAAAATAATTTCTGTGTGTTGTGTTTTTTTTTAAACAATTTAATAGAAATTCATGGCGTCATGTGTAATATTGGCCATGACCGCCATAAATTTCGGTCTTAGGGCCAGCTGATAACACAAAGCTGGCCCTAACTCCTTTATTACCCAGTGAGCCACCGCACCAGGGCCCTGGAAGAGCGGGGTTCAGTGCCAGAGGATGGCGCTTCAATGAACGCCCCTCTTCTGGGGTGGCTGCGGGCTGCAATTTGCAGCAGGGGGGGCCCAGAAAGCTTGGGCCTCCCTGCTCTGCGGATTCCAGCCCCCAGCTGCTTAGCTGTACCTGGCTAGACATAAAAATAGCGCGGAGCCCCACGCATTTTTTTTTAATTAGTTCATGAAATTCATGAAATAATTAAAAAAAAGGGGGCTCCCCTACATTCTTGTGTCCAGCCAGGTACAAATAGGCACCTGGGGGTGGGGGGCAGCCCTGCTCCCTGCGATTCGGCTGGTTACAAAAATATGGCGAAGCCCACGTCATTTTATTTTTTTGTAAAATCCATATCACTTAGCAGAGAAGCAACACACTCTCCCTTGAAAAATTAGTGCGCACAAGCAGTCGCACAAGTTCGTGGCATGCGTGCTATTAGCTGTAGGAGAGCAGCAACGCACTGGTCTGCCACAGAAAAAATAACGCTGAAGGGGTAAATATGAACCCAAAAATATCTTGTCGAAAAAAAAATGAAATATTAGCTCAGCTAAGCCTCTGATTTCAGCTCTGAGGAAAGCTGAGTGACTAAGCTAAGCTCTGAAGTCGGTGCTGTATGCACTGTAAGGCTGCTCCTGCCTGCCTGTCTCCCTGCCTACAGTCCTGTACACAGCACTCCTCCGTCCTGGTAGCTCTCAGAAGAGCTGTTTGGGTTAAATGTGAGGAATCTTGAGGTGGGTTCCTACACTCACTGACACTCCCTAGCTAGGATCTGCTACAAGTCTCCCTACTCGCCCTGCTAGCTCAGACGTCACAGGAATGTGCCCAAAATGGTGGGGGCAAGCCTTATATACAGCCTTGCCTGTCATACATGACATAGGCATCACGATGGACAGCAGCCAATCATAGTAATGCCACAACCAACAGGGCTGTGGCATTACTGAATATGATTGGCTAAAATGCTTGTCCATCTTCACAGTTTTCTGACCTAACATGCTAGGCTGTCTCGGAACATTAACATATTCTGTATTCAGCGAGTCCCCGTATACAGGAGTCGTAGACTCGCTCATCCCTAAGACTCGTTGCTCACAGCGGGTATCCGTGAACCGGTGCTATTGTTTAAACGATTTGGGGACATTCCAGCTACATAGACAGCGATGTGATAGCGAGTTTAGCGCTGAGAAAAATACTGAATGCAAACTCTGACAAAACTAAGATTGCCATTGATTTGCATTGGACTCGTTACTGTGCGAGTAATCGATTGGAAACTCGCAGAGTACTGACTCCTGCGAGTTCCATACTACTCGCAGAGTAACGAGTCCTAACGAGTAGATTCACCCATCCCTAGTTGCGGTGAAAAAATGTAACTGTCACGATTACTGCATAACGGCTGCACTTGCGGATCATGGCTGACAGCGTTTTTTTCACGGCTGCATCTGCCGCAAGTGCTGAAACCGCAACTGTGCCGCACTTGCCGCACCTGCCACAAGCCCCATAGACATTGCATGGGGCTTGCCGCAGGTGACCGCAAGTGCGGCTGTTATGCGGTAATTGCGGCAGTTGCGTTTTTTTCACCGCAACTGCCGCGATCAGCGATTACCGCTGATGTGAAAGGGGCCTTATTGTAGGGGAAACAGGGTATATCAAGCTGAAGGATTGTCACACCAGTCAATCTGGATGAATGTCTAGAAAACATGCTGACCTCAAATATTACAAAATGATTGTCTGATATCAAAATAGAAGCATAATAGATCAGGTGAAAGCAATTATACCTTGTAAATAATCAAGAATGACTCGTTGGAAGGCTGGGGTATTAATTGCTCTTTTCTCAGTCCATAGTATTGAAAGTTCACAATCAAAACTAAACGTATGGCTTATGAGAGATTCCACCTCCCGGTATAGTAGGCATTGCACATTCAGACAACACTGAAGTAATATTCTTTCATTAAACCTTGCTCTTTGGAGAGCACCTTTTAAATCCCAGACTCAGTTATCTTCAGTCAGTAGTAAATGACTTTTTTTTGCTGTGGCATGCTGGGAGAATAATTGAAAAGATGTCATATCAATCAATTTTGGAGGGAGATTTAGTCAGTTATCAGCCTTAAATCACTTGTCCATAAATGATGGGAGGTGTCAGCCTCACCAGGGAATACACCAAATGAAAGAGACCCACAGATATTCTGTTAGTCAGAGAAATGAGACATGGGATAAAGGATTTAGTATCTCAATAACAAATCAGTCTGATGTTAATAGACTGAAAACACTGGAATGAAAAGGGACTTAGAAAAGTACAAAGAAATCTGGGAATTTTGGAAATTGCAGTCAAAACATAGAGCAACAAAAATGAAGGTGACCTTCCAGCAGATTGTGGATCTTCGTATTTTTTGCAAGGATCAGATGTAGCGGCCTTCTGTTCTTAATTGATAAAGAATTAAGTACCACTTAAAATAATTTTGTAACTTTAATTATCTGAAAATGTAAAATAAACACACAAAAGATGTGTCGATTTTGCATTTTGCCAACCCTGATGTGTAGAATCAACATTGCTTATGACAGCGCTCCTCTTTTTTGTAGCTTTTTCAAGACTCAACAAAATGTAAACTGGTTCTAAATGGTCGTGTTTTAGAGAGCTGTGTTACCTCAACAAAAGAGATGATATAACTGACCAGGAACCTATATTATTTATAGACTTATGTCTTAATTTTTTGTTTTTGTGAAGCTCAGTTGTGTACTACGTATTGTTGCAAATCTTTAATTTGGAAGGTGCATAAACTTGTTCCTTACCAAATGTTTTACCCAACTTTGTTGCTTAACTTGTACTTCTTCAAAATGTTATTAAATGTTGCAACTTAACTACATAGTTTTGATAAAGCTTTGCTATTGTTTTTTAAAGTAGCTTAAAGAAAATCGGTTAGGTCCCCTTCACACCATGTGTTTTGCATGTCCGTGTGGATCCTTTAATTTGAAGGACTAAACGGACAGGCACGGATCTATGTAAATGGATGGCACTTATGCTCCCAGATCCTTCTTTTTTACAGATCCGTTTTTACCATGGAAAAGCTATTGGCACAGCCATAGGACATAATGGTAATGTGCGGTCTGGAGAGAGAGAGACATGCTAAGTATCGCAAAACGGATCCAGGAAACAATTTTTTTTCCCGGATCCATCTCCATAGACTCCAATGTTATGTGCCACAGACCGCGCCAGATTAGTTTCTGTCCGCTTGTGTCCACTGCGCCCAAAATCGGAGCCATAGAGATATTTAGGCTGCCTGAACACAGCGTTACAGCATGTTATCACTATGTGCTCAGGCTGCAGAATTCTAAGTTTTAGACGGATTCGTCAGCCAAAAGGCTGATGCTAATCTGACCCTAGCCTAAGGTACTTGTCCAATGTAGGAAAAATCGTTTTAGCTTTGTACAGTATGTGCTTAAAATAAAAAACTGTTGCATACTACCTTTCTAGCAACCCGAAGAATCCATTGCAGGCCACTCTGGAGGTCTGCTCCATATGGAAAATAGAGGTCAGGTGATTCCAACCTGCACCTCATCATATGTTTCCTTCTAGTCGCCTAACCAGTGCAGACAATCACAGGCAATCACAAGCATGAATAATGTAAAGAATGGGGATTGAGAGAGTTTACCCTGTGCTTTGGCTGATTCCACCGGTGCATAGCTGTGTCTGGCATCCACTTTGTTGCATAGAAAATGTTCAAAGATGGCCAGGACTAGATATCCTTAACAAAAGGTTCTTTATTCTCAATACATGTTGACACGATTAAAACAGCTTACAAGGCAGACCCTGCTTGACACGTTTCGGAGGTAACTCCTTAATCGTATGCTGACAAATACAGTAACAAACATCTATATATACAAATTCTAAAAATATCATCACGTGAGCATGATTAGTCACACATGGGGACTTAACTACAATCTAACCTAGGATACTCCAACCTTCTGGAGCTGAATAGTCCCAATAATATGTGTTCCATAGAAATATATGGACACATGTAACCATATATACAGTTTTTGTTTGGGCATGCTTTGCACACATAATGTCATAAGAAGATTATTATTTTTACACAAACGTATCAATATAAATATATAGAAATGCTTTATCATATGAAAATTATTCTTATACAGACATATGGATATGAATACAGACAGATGTATTGTAATCACCATACACACAATATAATAGAATATGCAGAAAGATAATTGTTTTTTTAGGAAAGAAATACATCCAAATCAATTGTACACTGAAATGCTCTTAAATGTGCATAATACTGTAGGGAGTATGTTAATGTAAATCCACTTCTATGAGAAGGAATGAAGGAATCCAGAAAAATAGATTACTATAGATACGGAATTTCCTCCCTAGCTGCCTAAATGTTACTTGTTACATGTCGGTGCTTTGTCGGGAGGAAATTCTGTAAAAACATGGTAAAAACGCAGCACAAAAATGCAGGAAAAACACTGTGTGCACATAACCAAAATGTTTACAAATATAAGAAATCTTTCTATCCATTTACCTGCTGGCTACTTTAAATGGTTGCTGTTCATATGGAAAAGTGTATCAGTAGGGATGGGCGAATCTACTCGCTAGGACTCGTTACTCGGCGAGTAGTAAGGGACTCGCAGGACTCGGTACTCTGCGAGTTTCCCAGCGTTTACTCGCACGAGTCCAATGCAAATCAATAACAAACGCTGACAAAACTAGGATTGCCATTGTTTGCATTAGACTCGGCTACTGTGCCAGTGATAGCAGGGAAACTCGCAAAGTAACTGCTGTTTCTTTGCGAGCCGAGTCCAGCTGTCTTCTCTGTGCAGCTCCAGGGTCCTAGAGCCCGCCTGCTCACAGACATGATGTAGCAGAGCTGAGATTGTTCTCAGTCTGCTCATTCCCTGTGCATAGACATCTATATCTATGCACAGGGGATGTAGCAGAGAGGACATCGCGTTTTGGACTACGTTGGACGGAAGAGGATTTTTTTAATTAAAGATGGAGTCCCTAATGGCTTTTTTTTTTATTTCAAATAAAATTTTTCTCTGTGTTGTGTTTTTTTTAACCCTGTATTGGAGATTCTTAGTGGCTGGGTCAAACGTGGCCTGACATTAAGAATCTCGGGCTTAATACCAGCTTGTATAACAAAGCTGGTATTAACCCCTTTATTACCCAGCGTGCCACCGCCACCAGGGCCGCTGGAAGAGCGGGGTTCAGCGCCAGAGGATGGCGCTTCAATGAACGCGCCATCTTCTGGGGCGGCTGCGGGCTGCAAATTGCAGCGGGGGGTGCCCAGAAAGCTTGGGCATCCCTGCGCTGCGGATTCCAGCCCCCAGCTGCTTAGCTGTACCTGGCTAGACATAGAAATTGCGCGGAGCCCCACGCATTTTTTTTTTATTATTTCATGAATTTCAGAGTCAGAGTGTCAGAGTCTCAGAGTCAGAGTCTCAGAGTCTCGGAGTCAGAGTCTCAGAGTCAGAGTCAGAGTCTCGGAGTCAGAGTCTCAGAGTCAGAGTCTCAGAGTCAGAGTCTCAGAGTCAGAGTCTCAGAGTCAGAGTCTCAGAGAGTCTCAGAGTCAGACTCAGAGTCTCAGAGTCAGAGTCTCAGAGTCAGAGTCTCAGAGTCTCAGAGTCAGAGTCTCAGAGTCAGAGTCTCAGAGTCTCAGAGTCAGAGTCTCAGTCAGAGTCAGAGTCTCAGAGTCAGAGTCTCAGAGTCAGAGTGTCAGAGTCAGAGTGTCAGAGTCTCAGAGTCAGACTCAGAGTCTCTGAGTCAGAGTCTCAGAGTCAGAGTCAGAGTCTCAGAGTCAGAGTCTCAGAGTCAGTCTCAGAGTCAGAGTCAGAGTCAGAGTCTCAGAGTCAGAATCTCAGAATTTCATGAAATAATAAAAAAAAAAATGCGTGGGGCTCCGCGCAATTTCTATGTCTAGCCAGGTACAGCTAAGCAGCTGGGGGCTGGAATCCGCAGCGCAGGGATGCCCAAGCTTTCTGGGCACCCCCCGCTGCAAATTGCAGCCCGCAGCCGCCCCAGAAGATGGCGCGTTCATTGAAGCGCCATCCTCTGGCGCTGAACCCCGCTCTTCCAGCGGCCCTGGTGGCGGTGGCACGCTGGGTAATAAAGAGGTTAGGGCCAGCTTTGTATTATCAGCTGGCCCTAAGCCCGAAATTTATGGCGGTCACGCCAATATTAGACATGACCGCCATGAATTTCTATTAAATTGTTTTAAAAAAAACACAACACAGAGAAAATTTTTTATTAGAAATAAAAAAAAAAAGCCATTAGGGACTCCATCTTTAATTAAAAAAATCCTCTTCCGTCCGACGCAGTCCAAAACGCGATGTCCTCTCTGCTACATCCCCTGTGCATAGATATAGATGTCTATGCACAGGGAATGAGCAGACTGAGAACAATCTCAGCTCTGCTACATCATCTCTGTGCACAGACATTCATGTCTGTACACAGGGAATGAGCAGACTGAGAACAATCTCAGCTCTACTACATCAGGCAGCAGGCAGGCTCTAGGACCCTGGAGCTGCGTCAGCCAGCACACAGAGCAGACAGGACTCTTATCTGTGCGAGTTTCCCAGCGATTACTTACAAAGTAAACGAGTCCAATGCAAATAAATGGCAAAACTAGGATTGCTTCAGGCTGAAGCTTCCGAGACACATCTGCGATTTGTAAATCTCACACTACTCGCTATTACTCGCTTCCCCATTCATTAACATTGGACTCGCTATACTCGCAACGAGTAGCGAGTCCTGTGCTCGGACTCGCTAGAGTCAAGCGATTCCGAGTAATTTAGGATTCGCCCATCACTATGTATCAGCAAAGATTCGATCTTCACAGGTGATTAGAACAAAAAATAAATTTATTTATAATAAGAGTTACACTTAAAAAGGGCTAGATAAAAATAAGAGACAAAAAGAAATACTGTATTTTTCGCTTTATAAGACACATCGGATTATAACACTCACCCCAAATTTGGTGAAGGAAAAGAGAAAAAAATTGTTTTTAATGTTAAATGGGGTCCAACATATAATGCCAGTGTCTGTCTTACAAATCATATATATGTTCCTCATCCTGGTGTATATATATAACCCCCATCCTGGAACATTGCCCCCCATCCAGGATATGGCCCCCTTATCCTGGCTATATATGGCCCCTTATCCTAGTACATGGCTACCCCCATCCTACATATAGCCCCCTTGTGCTGACACATGCATATCTCCCTTGTGCTGGGACATACATGGCCCCCTTGTGCTGGCAGATACATGGCCCCCTTGTGCTGGCAGATACATGTCCCCCTTGTGCTGGCACATACATGGCTCCTTGTGCTGGCACATACATGGCCCCCTTGTGCTGGCACATACATGGCCGACATCCTGGATATGGCCCCCTCATCACTCTGTATGCCCCACACTGTAAAATAATAAACGCTGTTACTCACCTCTCTGTTGCTTGCTCTGTGCTCCCAGCTCAGCAGTGACTTCCTGCATCTCTCCCAGGCATCAGATCATATGACCGAGGTACAAAGTGATGACATCACTGTGCACCTCAGGTCACATGATTAGATCCTGGGCACAGAGACAGGAAGACACTGAGCTGGGAGCACGCAGCAAGCAACGGAGAGGTGAGTAACAATGTTTATTATTCTAGAGTGTGCGCCAGCAGGGGGCATATAGAGTGATGAGGGGGCCATATCCGGACAGGGAGGAGTGAGTAGAGACACATATAATATGCACCTCTCCCCCCATCCATTTCTCAGCGCGTTTCAGCACTGAGATTATGGACAGCGTGCAGTGCATATTACATGAGGCTAATGAGCGGGAGGACATGACCTACAACTGTCTCCTGCAACCTGCACTAGCCCCCAGATCCTGCTCCAAAGCCACCCTCCCCACAGACACAGCACATAGTAGATAGTAGATTCAGATTATAAAACACACCAAACTTCCCCCAAAAATTTGGGAGAACAAAGGGCATCTTATAATCTGAAAAATAAAGTACATGCTTGGTGACTTAGTATCATAGTGATAAAAAAGTTTCTTCTGCTTCCCCAAAGGCAGTATTTAAGCACACACACTGTGGTAACTCTAGCTCAGAGGCAGGAAGTCTCACAAGGCTTTTGACATAGTGAGACAGTGGAGAGTCTGACTTCAGCCTTCCTCTCTAAAGGGCCAGAGATTTTATTATTAAAAAAAGAGAGGAAATGTTTTTCTTTTTCTAATTATACATATTGGAGAAAGGGTTGTGATTTGGTCTCCTTGGACTACATAATGTTTCTCAGGTGGGGATAGATCCTCTTTAAGCTTTACCACTATTCTTTTAACCTATAAGATTTATATTCTTGTTTTTAACCTTATAATTTATTTCAATGCATACTCTTAAATCATCTGAAAACTAGAAAATTAACTTATTTTTGCCAATTAGCTACCAAGTGTAAGATGTTTTGCTTATTCTTAATAGACTACCCTTTTGATTTACTTCAATATGCAGATTAAATAAATGTAACATTTCTTTCTTCTTAAACTGCAAAATGAATGTACACTTTATCAGAGTGATTCATGAGCTTTTGTTTAATAGTCTTATTTCATAACCAATTTACTCTTCTTGGAAAGTTTGGACTTTATAATTAACATTTCTTAAAAATTAAATAAATTAATGTTTATCTAGCATGCCCACATTCTCTTTAAAAGAAATACATAACAATACAAATTTGAACACATTTATAAAATACACTTGATTTTTTCAAAGGAACATTTCAGGACATTATACACCAGTAATGAATTATGTGGCTAAACATGTCCCAATACAATGCTTTGTGAACAAACACACAAACACATCATTACATTAATAAGAAGTTTAAATGTTAGTGCGCTGTGTGCTGAAGAGTCACAGAGTTGGTTCCCTTCTCTCGGACTGTCACACTAGTCCCTTCCTGGTTTAATTGAAGTCCTTCCGGCCATGATACATCATCATATAGCAGCTCCTTATCAATCACAGAGGTCTAAGGCTGGCTTCACACTGCAGTTTTTTCCCTGATCAGTGTCCATCAGTGTTTGTGTGCCAAAACCAGGAGTGTATCCAAAACTCAGAACAGGTGTCAATCTTTCAATTATAGTTTTTCTCTACAAGTTCCTTTCCTGGTTCCTCTCCTGGTTTTGGCACCCAAACACTGATGGACACTGATCAGTGAAAAACTACAGTGTGAAGCCAGCCTTAGTCAAGCTGTAAGTCACCAACCAGTGTGACTTTTCAGAAGAAATAACAATCTCTGTAACTGTTTAGCGGTAATTGGCACATAGGCTAGGGTCACACATGTCAATCAGTTTACTTCACTGGTTTCAATGCCAAATCAGTTTTTTAGGCTGTTTTTTGAGCCTCCTGTGCAGCTATGCATTTTATGGACCATTTTTGCCAAAAAATGCTAGCAAAAACGGATCAGTTTTTTTACTGCATCCAAAAAATTGATCTGTTTTCCCATAGGGCCCCATGTTAAAAAAAGGATCCGTTTTTTTTACTGCACCCAAAAACGTTTTTTGGGTGCAGTAAAAAAAACAATACTGGTTTTTAACAACGCAGTTACACTTGATCCCAGCATCTGTTTTTAGCATCAGTTTCTGGACTTAGACAAATAAAGTAAAAAAACTGATGCCAATAACGGATCCAGGGCTTATGTGTGACCCTAGCCAATTAGCTTCATTCCTATGAAAGTATTTATTGTGTCTAGCAACTTTCTGAATTCTAATTCACTTTGCTGGCCCTGTAAGGCTAGGGTCACAGTTGCATGTGTTTTTTAAGGTTGCTTTTTGCAGCCTGCGTTTTTGGTCTGTGTTTTTGCTGTTAGGTATGGAGCAGCCTTAAAAAACGCATGCAAAAATGCATGGTACCATTTAGTGCCTTGCAAAAATGCATGCATTTCCCATAGGGCCCCATGTTACAAAAACGCATGCATTTTTTAAAAAGCACCAAAAAACGCATCATGATGCATTTTTTGGTGCTGAGCCAAAAAAATCCAAAAAACGCATGGCACTTTAGCCATGTGTTTTTGGCATTGGGGCCGTATGGTGATGCGATTTTGTATGCGATTTTCACACAATCCAAGTGTGAAAATCGCATGGAAAATCGCATCCAGCCCTCAAGTCTGACCCTAGCCTAAGACAGAAGATTTTCAGCAAGTACATACAGGTGCATCTCTATGAATTAGAATATCATAAAAGTAATTTTTATCCATAATTCAGTACAAAAAGTGAAACGCATATATTAATATAGAGTCATTACAGAGTGATCTATTTCAATGTTTATTTCTGTTAATGTTGATGATTGTGGCTTACAGCCAAAAGGTCATTATCTAGAAAATTAAGGTATCATGGACACACATTTAGTTGAAATGTATAGTGGGTTCAGAGAACTATTGAATCTCTGCAACGTAATTGCTATGAAGGACACCAGCCAATCAGAAGTTGAGTAACTGCTGTCAGCAATTTGTCACTTTAAGTGAGGAGTTAGACAAACTCTAATTTCACCAAAAGGTAGCAATTCTATACTTAAGTCATAATTGACTCTTTAAAGCTTTTACTATGACTTAGGATTTGTGCCAGATCAAACCCAAAACTGCAGATGCTGTTCTGATCTGCTGTATAGAGACTATGAGAAGCAGGACAACTTTGCTTAAGGCAGGTCATGTTACTGCATGTGCACTATTATTATATTATTACAGGATGGGACACATTATTATAGGATGGTGAGGCATTATAGGATGGGTGATACTATTATAGCACTGGGGATGTAATTACAAAAAGGATCCTGGAAGGAGGATCATTATTACAGGTTGGGTCCTCAGAACAGAAGACAGGGTCTAAGACAAGAGGCATTATTACAGGATAAGGGACATTATAACAGGATGGTTGACATTATTACAGAGCAGGCAACGTTATTACAGGATGGTAGACACTGTTACAGAAGGGGATCTGCATTCTTTTAAAAACAAATATCCGCTATATTCAGTTGTTTTTAATATTCTAGTGCGCAGCTTTCATTGTATTGTGGTCATTTGTGCCCTGGACTAGATGCAATTGGTTGCTGTCTTCACCAATGTCACTATTCTATCCTAATATTATCCAGCATTAAGCAGCACATTCATACATGTTACTCATTACTTTTGTTGAAGTATTCAGTCATTTTTCTTCTTAGTCCTGCACTGTTTCTATGGCAGCATCAACCATCCATTTCAATCCATCATTTTAAAAGGGTTTCTGTTTGATATTGCGAAGAACAGAAAATTACACATTTACCAAAAGTGTAGAAAATATATTTTTGAATTGCATTTGAGAGGTTTTTATTTGCTTTACTCCAGCTTTGCACATGAATAATCTTATTTTATGCTGATAGAAAGTAGTATTTTCACTACATATGTGCTTATCATACAAAATTGAATGTATAAATTTTGCTTTAAAACGAAAAAGACGAAATAAGAGAGGAAGGAATACATTCAAAAATATTCAAATTATAGAATGCCAAAGGGCTAAAATGGTTATGAAATATAAGTTATTCATTTTGTATGGAGCGAATTTAAATATGTATGGCAGAATAACTACCAATTATTTTGCCTAGAGAAAAAAAACGACTTTATAGCTAATATTCATATAAGGACTATTTGGAAATATTTTCAATAGTACTAGATATGAACTTCTAATTATATTTCCACTTGTTATAATCCATACAGAATAAATTTGGAAACATTTCTAATTTGGGTCTCTTGTTCCACGGCTTGACATTCTTTAATGAAGATAACGGAGATACAGAACAGGAAAAAGAGATGATTTGACCAGGGAAGAATATAAGCTCCAAATTGCATCAAAGTGATACATTCAAATAAATTTTGTAAAGCCGCAAACATTTGCAGAATGTGAGGTTTTGCAAAAATGTTGCAACACTTGGTATTATCATGTAAGTTTTGATCAGTTCTGCCAAATTATCTGGGACTGGGAGAGACAAGGTGTAACACAACAGAACATCTACTTTATGATGAGCTGTATCATTCCTTATGTCTGAAATCTTACTCCAGTCTGTGTCTGTGTCCATTTCTGTGTCACACTGAGTTCCTGATCTCATTCACGTGTCCAGTACCAGCCTGCAGCTCCTGAATCTGTTCCTGTTCTTGGTGCCAGCCTGAGTTCTTGTGTCTCTGTTCCAGCCTGAGTTTCTCTATCTGTTCCCATGTCCCGATACCAGCCTGAGTTTCTCTAACAAATCCTGGGTCCTGTTACCAGCTTGAGTTTCTCTATCCATTCCAGTGTCCCTGGTACCAACCTGAGTGTTTACATTCATTACTGTGTCCTGATGCCAGCCTGTGTTCCTGTATCCATTCCTGTGTCCCATGTTAGCCTGTGTTCCTATAGCCATTCCAATATCCATTCCAGTACCCCGGTACCTGCCCATGTTCCAGTATCTGTGTTCCTGCTAATAACTGTCCCATCCATACCAGTACCAGCTTCCACCTTGGTGGTTATCCTAGTCCTGTCCCAGCATGGGTTCTAACTCCACCTCGTTTCCATTAGTGTAAGCTACTGTGGACCCATGGACTGCCTTGGGTGGTACCTGGTGACTTACTTTCGACACAAACCTAACCACAGTACCTGAGGCCTAGAGAAGACCAGATAGCTGCTTAATCATACCCCTATAGGGTAAGCCCATGGTCCAGTGGATCTATATCCCCTATAACAGTGACCAGTATGTCTACACCTAATGGCAAAAGAACACATGCAGTCCATCTACCCCTGTATAAATCTAGTACCATTGAAATACCAGAAATAAATGAAATCCACAGGCTACTCTCATTTACTGAATAAATCTAAACATCAAATCTGCATGTAGAGAGAATAGTTCATGGCTTTGGCTCCTGGCAAAGATCCATGATTAAAGTGACAGAAAAACAGACTAAACTGCATATTATGTGTCAATTTCCAAACAGCTTTGATTAGCTGTATAAGAATGCAGTAAAAAGATATACCTGCGAAAAATGTCATCCTAAATGTGCCCGCTACAAGTGTATTTAGTGCAGTTATTACAAATTTATATGATTAAGTTGTTTTGGTCAGAAGCAAAAAGAATTGTAGCATATTAAAGTATTTATGGGTAGCCATTCTGGAATACCACTGCTATATTATTGAGCCTGTGCTTCCATTTGTATGCATTATGATGTGTTTAGCTTTTCACCCACATTGTCCCAAATAAACGAGAATTGCTATTGTAGTGCAAATGCTGTCAACATAACGGAGCACAAGGCCATTCTTATATACCGTATACAGGCCTTGAAAACAACACACCGTGACTTGGAGGATATTGGAGCTAGTTTTACTTTTAATTTATTTCTTCCCCAAAAGATTGATTGCTATAATTGTGGACTAGAAAAGCAGTGTTACTGTCATTAAAACATCTTGTGTAAATAGTGGAGGGTCCTTTACTTCTCCAAACTATTTTCATATTATAGTCTTGGTTTTGGAAGTAATGACAACAACTAAATCAATGACTAGAGAAAAAGAATGAAGTGCTCGTTTTTATTTGCGTGTTGTTTATATATACAACTATCTTAATAAGTGCATCTTCCCTGTTTCCTCTAAAATATGATGAGGGGGTGCTGAATGGGAATATGGGGGCTGATAGAGGATAGTGGGGATATTGGGAGCTGCATGGGAATATTGGGGCTTGCAAGGGGATGATGGAAAATTAAGACATCCCCTGAAATTAAGACAGTGCAATTTTTAGAGCAAAAAGTAATATTAGAGAGTGTCTTATTTTTGGCAAAACAGGATAGCTATAACAATATTTAGGGTTGACATTACATTTAGATTTGTTTCTTGGCTTTTTTTGCTTCTCTCTACTTGATTGCCCATATCTTGCGCTTATTTATTTCTGTAACAGGTAAGGATAGGGTCACACTTGGAGGGTGACCCACATTTCGCGGATCCGGTAAACGCATAGCAAAGCCAGCTGTAGCACATAGCGGTAACGTCGATCACTGCCCAGCAACGCTGCTCCATAGTAACCTGTAGTTTACCTTGGATGCGGCCACACACAGGGCCCCAGGAAGTGCGCTTTTGCTGAGCGCACAGGAAAGTGTTGCAGACAACGTTTTCCTGTGCGCTCAGCTAAAGCGCACTTCCTGGGGCCCTGTGTGGCCACATCCAAGGTAAACTACGGGTTACCATGGAGCAGTGTTGCTGGGCACCAATCGACATTAACGCGCGCTACAGCAGGCTTTGCTATGCGTTTACTGGATCTGCGAAACGTGGGTCACCCTCCAAGTGTGATCCTAGCCTAACTCTCTAATTTGAAAAAAAACCTCAGAAAAGAAAGGGGTTAATCTTCTATGATGCTAAAAAGTGTGATGGAATTGCCAGAAGGTAACATGAACTAGGATGTAGAATTGTTCCTTTGTCAATACATCTCAAAGTATAACAAACTTCTGTCCTCAGGACAAACCAGAAGCACAAAAGTAAACCCTTGTGTAGGTTCATGTAAACAGTATTTTCAAATACAGGCGCGAAAAAGCACATGTGGTGTCAAATCTATTGTCAGTTTAGATAAAGTTTGCCAATACCTAAAAAAAGGAAGAAAAAAGGAAAAAAGTCACAAAAATACATCATTTTATGCACAGACTATTAAAAAGATAATAAGATTAAAAAAAATATCTAAAAACGCAACATTGAGTAAACAATATTAATGTTTCAGGATAAAAATGTTTTAGAGTAAAAATTGACTCAAACCTCTTTTTTAAGTAAGATCTTTTTTCACATTTCCCATTTGAAGAAGACTTGTGATTTACATGGATAGATAGATTAGATGGCTAAGTAGATAGATAGATGGATAGGGAGATAGATAATGATAGATAGATAGATAGATAGATAGATAGATAGATAGATAGATAGATAAAAAACAGAGAAAAGAAAAAGAAGAAAAAAGAAAGAAAAAGAGAAAAAAAAACAGAGAAGCTTAGGACTCATCAGACCTGGGGTCACTGTGTCGTGGTTGATGAGCAAACAGACATTGGCCAATGTATGTACCAAGAACCTCAGAAAATAAAAAGAAAAAAATATTGAGTTTTTTTTTAAAAAAACATACGTTTTTAAATTTTTTCCTCAAAAATGTGTGCAGTATTGGTAGTAGCTGAGTGCTGCAGATAGATAGATAGCTAGATAGATAGAGCAAGACACTAAAGTCAATAGCCATGGGTGCAGAGCTTATTGGACACGTAACCATGGGCCAATACATAAATGCAAAAAATAAAACAGCTCTCTAGTTTGTTCATGCAAAGAAGGTGGTCCATGTGGCAATGTTTTGTTTCCACAACACATCCAGCTTGAAAACATTGCCACAAAGACAATGGCAATTGACAGTTTGGAAGTTCACTGAGCTGTAGGTTGGATTTCTGCTGAAGGGGGGAAAAAAACAAAAAACTCTTAAATCTTCTTCCTTAGCGAGTGTGACACGAGCTTAGTGTGACCGGAGCGTGTGTGTGACTTGTGATTCAGTGAGTTTGGATTCAGGGAGTTTGGAAGGAAGGACTTACTGAATTGTTGGTTGTATTTTATAATACTTTACATTTCTTTTTACTTACCATCTGTGTACATCCAATGTACATCTTGCCACATGTATGCAATCCTTGAACAGCCGGTTGAGGGTGCATACTGCTGTGTGAGATGTGAGCACGCTGTGCATTTGGATGCCCAGATACTGGATCTAAATCAACAGCTGGCAACACTGAGATTCATAGACAATATGAAAAGGATATCTGCTGCCCACTGAACAGCTGCTCAATGGATACATGCAGGAGAGGATGGTAGCATGGAGCTGCAGGACTCTGAGGCAGCTAGCTGGGTGACAGAAGGCGGGGTAGAGGGAAGATTGCCAGGGAGGCTAGCCCTGATCTGGCACAACCCAATAAATTTGCTAAGTTGGCAGTTGAGGGGGGTGTCAGTAGAGGGATAGCACTGCTGCAGCAAGGCATGACTTCTGAGAGCCAGAGGAGTGTCTGCTCCAGTAAGGGGGAATACAGGAGAGCAGGGCAGGTCAGACAGGTGCTGGTAGTGGGTGACTCAATTATTAGGGGAACAGATAGGGCAATCTGTCACAAAGACAGGGATCGTCGAACTGTGCGCTGGCCTATCTGGCGCTTGAGTCCGGCACATTGCTGATCTGGTTGACAGATTACTGGGAGGGGCCGGTGAGGACCCAGCGGTCACGTATTCTGCAATCTTTTTCCAATGAAAATGTTCACACACATTTATATACATTTATAATAGATTAAAATAGATGGGGCTTTACTTTTCTACATTATCTGCGTCATTCATCAGATAGCAGCGCGGCTGCAGTGATGTCACTGCCCATTATGATCTCATAATGGCTCGGAATGTTCAGAGTCTATATAACATCGATACACAGTGACATCACTGCCATTCCTGAGATTGAAGCTTATTCACCTTTATTGATCCTTGATCAGGGCAAAATAAAACCGGTGCCCTCCCAGAGAACCAATTTCTGCACAATTCCAACATCCCAGGACCCTAAACCATGAGTTTACAGGAGTTACGGTGGCTGATCGCTGACAATGAAGTCAGCCACAGGACCACAGGACTGGTGTATAGCAAATGTGGTGCCAATATTCAAAAAGGGGACAAAAACTGAACTTGGAAATTATAAGCCAGTAAGCTTAACCTCTACTGTGGGTAAAATCCTAGAGGGTTTTCTAAGAGATGCTATACTGGAGTATCAGTATAAAAATAACCTCATGACCCAATATCAACATGGGTTTATGAGGAACCATTCCTTTCAAACTAATGTGATAAGCTTCTATCAAGAGGTAAGTTCTGGAGTGGACCAAAGAAATGCAGTGGACGTGATGTATATGGACTTTTCAAAAGCTTTTGATATGGTGCCACACAAAAGGTTGATATATAAAATGAGAGGAATAGGGATAGGGGAAAATATGTGTAAGTCGGTTAAGAACTGGCTTAGTGAAAGGAAACAAAGGGTGGTCATTAATGGAACACACTCAGAATGGGTCACAGTTAATAGTGGGGTACCACAGGGGTCAGTGTTGGGCCTGCATCTTTTTAACATATTTATTAATGACCTTGTAGGGGGCATACAGAGTAGAATCTCAATATTTGCAGATGACACTAAACTCTGCAGGGTAATCAATACAGAGGAGGACAATTTTATATTACAGGAGGATTTATGTAAACTAGAAGCTTGGGCTGCTAAATGGCAAATGAGCTTTAATGGGGATAAATGCAAAGTCATGCACTTGGGCAGAGGAAACAAAAGGTATAATTATGTGCTTAATTGTAAAACACTGGGCAAAACTACCACTGAAAAAGACCTGGGTGTATGGGTAGATGATAAACTCACATTTAGTGTCCAGTGTCAGGCAGCTGCTGGAAAGGTAAATAAAATAATGGGATACATTAAAAGAGCATAGATGCTCATGAGGAGAACATAATTTTACCTCTATTCATGTCACTGGTGCGACCACACTGTGTACAATTCTGTGTACAATACTGTGTACAATTCTGGTCTCCGGTGTATAAGAAAGACATATCTGAACTAAAGCGGGTGCAGAGAAGAGCGACCAAAGTCATTAGAGGACTGAGGGGTCTGCAATACGAAGACAGGTTATTAATCTTGGGGTTATTTAGTTTGGAAAAACGAAGACTTAGGGGTGATCTCATAATAATGTATAAATATATGAGGGGACAGCACAGATAACTTTCTAATGATCTCTTTACTCTTAGGCCTGAGACTGGGACAAGGGGACAACCTCTACGTCTGGAGGAAAGAAGGTTTAATCATAATCACAGACGTGGATTCTTTACTGTAAGAGCAGTGAGACTATGGAACTCTCTGCCACATGATGTGGTACAGAGTGACTCACTACTAACATTTAAAAATTGCCTGATGCCTTTCTTGAAAACTATAATATTAATGGTTATATATACTAGATTCTTTGATAGGGCGTTGATCCAAGGAACTAATCTGATTGCCGTATGTGGAGTCAGGAAGGATTTTTTTTCCCCAAGGTGGAGCTTAGTGTTGCCACATGGTTTTTTTTGCCTTCCTCTGGATCAACATGTTAGGCTAATGGTTGTACTAGATGGTCTTAAGGTCTTCCTTCAACCTTAAATACTATATTACTATGTTACATCTTGGAGGGCCCAAACAATTTGCACCAAGTAGGTTAACTGCAAACATGGGTAAGAGTCTAAAGTGATATGATTTACCTTTAAATATTTTTACCAACATTTCAGAACATAAAGATACAGTGTAACCTTGGCTTACAAGTAACTTGGTTTGAGAGCGTTTTGCAAGACAAGCTGACATTTTAAACAAAATTGTAACTTGGTGTAAGAGCAAGATTTGGAAGAACAAAATGTGAGCCTTCCCCACCCCTCTACAGCATTGTACCTCCCTCCCTGCGCAGATACAGTACAGCACTAGTACATGCACATGCACATAAGCCATCAATCACGTTCTTTTCCTCACTTCTCGGTTCTGGCCTTTGTGTGTTCACCTCACTCTGAACATGGAGCCCTCCATACTTGATACTGTACATGGGTGACGCTGCTACTAAACTAACTTTAGGTACTGTAGCTGATTATTGTCCAGTACATATATATATATATATATTATATATATATATATATATATATATATATACCATAGAACTGCAATTACTGTAATGGCAGAACTGTAATAATTTGATATGAATACAATTATTTTTTGGTTGTGGAACAAATTGTCTGCATTTCAGTTATTTCATATGGGAATATTTACTGTGACACAAGTGATTTAGATTAACAGCACATTCCCAGAATACATTTTGCTCGTAATCCAAGGTTTCACTGTACTTGTAAACAGTACAAGTCTGGGAAAGCCACATATAGAGTGGCAGTGTTAAAGTGCACAAATAAATAATTGCAGCCAAATTGTACTCAATAATCATTGTCAGCCAAACATTTTACCATCCAGTCAGTCACAAAGTGCCCCAATTAATAGTGCCAGTGAGAGAGTACTTCTGAATTATTGTTGAGCAGTGCCACCTGAAAGGGCATCTTTAGCAGTACCAGACACAGAGAGCCCCCATATAATCCTCATCCATTATTCTTTTTAGCACAGAACTATCTCTAGAAATAAGCTTGCAAAAGTAAGGCAATCGGTTGTGGCTTTCCTTCTTGGAGCTCAGGATTATCAGCAGAGATAAGTGGTGGGAAATTGTTTACTTCAATAGACCGGTTATTGACTGACCCCTCTCATCCTATTGCAATTTGCACTTCAGTAAGGAAGTGAAATAACTCCAGTGCCACCTTTAAGCAGCTCCTCAAAGTCATAATCACTTTCCAACAAGCTTTTAAATATGACTAAGGATTTGTGCCAGATCAGAATCCCAAACTACAGACGCTGCGTTTCGGGGTACCTGCCCCTCATCAGTGTAGTGTGTGGGATATTCTGATCTGGCTGTGTGAGTATGCATATTTCCTAGAGGGGGGGATGTGGCTACAATCTCCTCACCTACTTAACTGTCTTCTTATGGTTGCAGAAAACTTCTCTCCATAAGGTAGATAGCAAGTTCCCAGACCCTCTCATCCTATAATACCTGTCTTTGTGTGTCTGGGGAACTACGGTAGCTTTCTACTTTATGGAGAGGAAGCTGCCTGCCGCCATAAGGGTGTGGGTGGCTTTTTCACCCTTCCAAGGATCTTTGAGGCTTTTACAATTATGAGAGACTTTCCAGACAACTTATGAGTCTTGCAGTAGTGCCTTGCAGTCCATTCAGGACTCACTTCTGCCCCTTACTTATATTGCATTTTCATCTACCTTTTCTATGTTAGCTATTGACTACAGATAGCTGATAAGTCATTGTCTTTGCTGCACCATACCTCGCTTCTTCTGGACATACGTGACTGATTTACAAAGCTTCTTTTCAGATTAGTAGTAAATGCATGCACAGATTTTTAAGATGTTGATACCGTTATATTGCTGCCATAATGCACACTGAAATCTGACATAACATTTATTCATGCCATACAGTGTACACCAGGGGACCATGGTTCAGCGATCACAGTGAAAACATCCCGCAGTGTGATATAGATGGAAGTCAAGAATTGTTTATTGAATCAGAATTTAAGAAGTGTCAGTCATAAACTAATAATAATAAAACTAATATGCACTATATAAAATATAAATATTTATAAAATATCAATATAAGGTATAACATAAACTACCGTATATACTCGCGTATAAGCCAAGTTTTTCAGCCCAAAAATTGGGCTGAAAAGTCCCCCCTCGGCTTATACGCGAGTATACAGCCCCAGTGGTAGTATACAGCCGCCCGCCCGCCACCCCCATCAGTATACAGGCCCCCCATCAGGATCCAGGGCCCCCCCTCCTTGCTCTGCAAAACCTGCAAAGGAAAATCATTATACTTATCACTGTCCTGTCGCCGCCGGACCGCCGCTGCCATCGCGATCCCCGTCTTCTTCCGGCTTCCTGTGGTCGCAGGCAATGACGTCATTGCCTGCGCCGACCACAGGAAACCGGAAGACGATGGAAGAAGACGGGGATCGCGATGGCATCGGCGGTCGGGCGGCGACAGGACAGTGATAAGTATAATGATTTTCCTTTGCAGGTTTTGCGGAGCAAGGAGGGGGGGCCCTGGATCCTGATGGGGGGCCTGTATACTGATGAGGGTGGCGGGCGGGCGGCTGTATACTACGACTGGGGCTGTATATATCTCTGGGGCTGCTGTATACTACCACTGGGGCTGTATATACCTCTGGGGCTGCTGTATACTACCACTGGGGCTGCTGTATATACCTCTGGGGCTTCTGTATACTACCACTGGGGCTGTATATACCTTTGGGGCTGCTGTATACTACCTCTGGGGCTGCTGTATTCTACCACTGGGGCTGCTGTATACTACCACTGGGGCTGCTGTATACTACCACTGGGGCTGCTGCTGTATATACCACTAGGGAGGCTGCTGTAACACTGCTGGGGCCTGTATATACCACTGGGGAGGCTGCTGTATACCACACTGCTGGGGGCTGTATACCTGTGCTGGGGTCCACCCTCGGCTTATACACGAGTCAATAGGTTTTCCCAGATTTTTGGGGCAAAAGTAGGGGGGTCGGCTTATACACGGGTCGGCTTATACACGAGTATATACGGTAATAATAATAGTCTAGTATGTAAAAGACCTGTTATGATGAAAATTATATTTAATCTCCAGGCACAATATTATAGAGCAGTAGAATCTGATCAGATTGCTATATATACTTGTGGAAAACATTCAGTAAGACTTGTGTTTCATTCATTAAACTCCCTGGTGTTTGTCAGCATATGAGTCCAATGTGTGGTCCTGTTCAGTGATGGAAAGTTTTCCTTGTATAACAGCTGCCAATCACTGAGTAGGACCGCCCACTGGATTCACATGTATACAGACACCAGGTATTGTAATAAAAACATCACAACTTATACGAAGTCTTTTCCTACAAACCTGTATGTCATTCTGCTCAGCTTCTCCATCTGTATACCATGCTGTCCACAGATTGGACTGCATGTATCTTGTGACAGGTTGCCTTCAATCTAATTTCATCAGGCTGGTGTGGGCTGCAGAAGAAGCCGGTGATCACGTGTCCCTGCTCATTAGTGTACTGTATTAGTCACTGCATCCTCCTGTCCATCACATCTCAGTGCTGAGTGGTGGTGGGTTAGCGGCACATATTACAGAACACTTAGTGTACTCACCCCCCCATCCTAGATATGGCCCCCATACTGCCGCTCACAAAAAATAATAAACGCAACATACCTGTTCGCAGTTCTCATCGTCTCTCCCTCTGCAGCATCACCCGTCTTGCTTCCTGTGTGTGCATCCTAGGAGCATCCGATCATGTTACCAGGGTTCACAGCGATGACATCAATGTGCTGTGCAGGTCACATGATCGGATGCCCCGGGGACACACAGACAGGAAGCAAGACGGGTGATGCTGCAGAGGGAGATACGGGGGAAGAGGTGGACATGTATGTTACACCGTTTAATATTTTAGTGTGAGTGGCAGCAGGGGTTGCCATATGCAGGATGAAGGTACTATATCCAGGAGGGGGGTGCCATATGGAGGATGGGGGTACTATATCTAGGAGGGGGAGTGCCATATGGAGGATGGGGGTACTATATCCAGGAGAGGGGGTGTCATATGGAGGATAGGGGATGCCATATGGAAGATGGGGGATGATATATGGAGAATGGGTGTGCCATATAGAGGATGGGGAGTATTATACAGGAGGGAAGGTGCAATATGGAGGATAGGTGATGCCATATTGAGGATGGGGCATGATATACCTGTATGAGAGCTATATCCAGGATGAGGGATGATATACCAGTATAGGAGCCATATCCAGGATGGGGGTGCCATATAGAGAATGGGGGATGCCATATCCAGGATGGGAGATGATATACCAGTATGGGTGCCATATCCAGAATGGGGAGGGTGCCATATCCAGGATGAGGAGTGTCATATCCAGGCTGGGGGGGTTATATACCGGGATGGAAGCTATATCCAGGATATGGGAACTATATATCAGGATGGGTGATCATATATTACCTGGAAGGGGCCCAGGATGGGGACAATGCCCCATAGCAGTGTCAGCAGCACATCCCCCCCATAACAGTGCATCATAACCACATTGTTTGCTTATTTTTTTCCCCCACCATACAATGTATTTGTCATGTACTTAGATGGCACTGACATTGTTGGATGCTGCGGTGTATGTGGTTTGTCTTTAAGAGCTGCATGGTTGATGGTTGTGAAGGTTCTTGCCTCCGGTGGTGTGCTCCAGAACTGCAGTCACTATTATGTTCAATTGCTGGTTCAGGAGTTAATGTGTGACTCACCTGGAATCCCCTCCCCCTGGCTTTAAATAGCCTTCCCTCTCCTCTTTCAGGTGGTGCTGATAGCTATATGCTCTAGGTCTTGGTGCTGTGCTGTGCCGATGCTTAGCTGCTGGGCTAAAGTCTTTCCTAGTGAGAAGCAGTGATTCCTGACTAATCAGGAGTTTTAGGGTAGAGGGTGGCTGCGCGGAACTCCTCACCATCAGATGTACCTCCGAGATCAGGGCGCGCCAGGGACCCCAGCATCAGGGTCAGATTAGGGTCTCCTGACCCCCTTTTGCCCAATTCACCTACCTGTTACCTGATTCCCTTACCTTTCAAGCATGACAGTATTTGTACGTTAAGGCAATAAGGTAGTTTGGGACCCTTGGCGTACGTCTACATCATGTGTGGTCGTCAATAAACAACAGCCAAGCTTACTATACAACGGGTTTGTTTCTAAACATCTGGTATGTACAACATTTATTGCAGAACTGGAGACTTTAATATTAATTATTTTCTTTTGTTTTAGGTATTCGGAGGAAGAAATACGCCAGAAAGTTAGTACATTTCGGCAAATGCTCATGGAAAAAGAAGGAGTGCTGACAAGAGAAGACCAACACGGTCGTCAGATGTAAGCAACTATATAGTCCTACATTTTAAATATATAAAGCATCCTCCTAGTTGAAAGTACAAAAAAGTGACATGTTATTGTTCCATTTTTGTTCATTTTTAACAGATCTGCAGATCTCCTTAGCTCTCACTGACTCCACCCAGAGCTGAATAAGCTGAGCTCCTTTATGAGCATGCAAAGAGTGGTGTGCGATTCTAACAGAAAATCTGTGAACCCGTACTCCACTTTGTGTATAGACTCAAAGACTTACTATTAAAACTTTAACCTATTCTGTACACACTGTTATACAGGAGCTCAGTGCTTCTTCCTGTATGGTACAAAGTAGCATTTTGAGTGATCATTGGGGGTCTCAGTACCAGCCTGCTGCACATGTCAGGAGAGGGCTAGATATTAAATAAAAAATAAAATGATAGGTACCAATTAAGGAGAACATCCTACATGGTACATTCTGTCAAGGTTTTTGGAAAATATTCACTATACCTTTTTACATGGCCACAACACCTCCACAAGATCTTCTGATGTGTAAAAGACCACTTCCACCTCATCTGCATCAGTAACAAATACTTTAATCCAATTTCCTTAGCACACCTCTACTTAGCATCACCTCATGTCCTGTTGTAATATCTATTTAAAGGGAACCTGACCCCACAAACTGACCCCCCCACATCTTTAGACCTGTCCCTGCACCCCCTCTTATCATTTCTAGGCATCCCTTTTGCAGAAAAAAATCGATTTTGTAAAGTAGAGAAGAGGTTATATTCACCTCTGTCCTGTGTGGGTTCTCTGTTTCTGAATTAGTCTCAAAGGTCGGGCCTGTCTGCTGCTCCCTTGTAATTATGCACACCCCTCTCAGCTTGCTAAGAGCCTGGCCGCGACATGAAAGGGGTGGGGCAAAATAGCGGCATGCCGTTAGCCCCGCCCCCTTTCATGACGCGGCCAGGCTCTTAGCAAGCTGAGAGGGGCGTGCATAATTACAAGGGAGCAGCAGACAGGCCCGACCTTTGAGACTAATTCAGAAACAGAGAACTCACACAGGACGAGATGAATATAACCTCTTCTCTACAAAATCGATTTTTTTCTGCAAAAGGGATGGCTAGAAATGATAAGAGGGGGTGCAGGGACAGGTCTAAAGATGCGGGGGGGTCAGTTTGTGGGGTCAGGTTCCCTTTAAATGCCTCAGTAATTAATTTGTATTATTGTCTGATGAAGGGGCCATGTGAGCTCTGAACGCTTACAAATATATTTTTTCTGGTTAGCCAATAAAGGTATCACTCCTAGAATTCTTTTCTCAACTTTTTTTGGGACTTAAGTATTTACATATATTAATTATTGAGATCCCAGGTGTTTGTATGCGTTAGTCCGTTGGTTGGTGGTCCCAATGAGTCATTTTATTTCTTTTGCTCACAGTTCACATTTAGTGCATAAGTGATGTTTTACGTCTATATTCCTTAAACCATATTTTTACCTGTTGGCATAGTTCCTACTAGCAAAGTACATTGTCGTGCTTTCTTATGCTTTTCTTTACATGTTTTTGTTGTAAAACCATTTCATTATTCATATGTGATTACAGTTAGAGTTGAGAATTATCACAACTTAAACTGGTTACAAAGTGATCAATGATACGTTTTATTGTATCTCCATGTTGTTTTCTTCTGAATTGATGCCTTTTCGTTCATGGTCTCAAAGGCTCTCCCATAACATTGATGTGTTTGTTAATTACAAGTATCACAACCTACACACTGTTCCAGAACAAATTTAGTAACAAAAGCTTTCAGGTAAAATAAAAGGGTTTGAGTCGCAAGCTTTTTTTCATGCAGCTGAAGGCTATTTTATTGAAATGTTCCATTATGCCTTTTACACAATACTTTTACTTTACAGTGGCATTGAAATTGCAAAATCCACTTAGCCTTGCATTTGTTGGACTGACATTGAATTTCAGGCTATTTTGAAAAACGTTTGGTTGTTTTCTAAGTTTTTATATACAACTTGTGTCTGGGAGACCATGCATGTATGTAGAATTAGTTTTCAGATGAAATCAAAATATTAGGTACACAAACTATAGAAGTGGATTATCTCCTGTATATCCTTGTTTTACTGCTGTTAACATTGAAGCCACTAATCCCTATTTGTTTTCCAAATTGCTTATGTGCTAATTAGTTCCAGTAATAAGAATGTAAGAACCATCAAATCAGCCATCAGATCCATCACTAGTCACACTTTTAAGAGTGTGCGCTCGCAGTCAGGAATTGCAGTATTTTGGACGCAGCATATTGCCGCTGTGTCCAAAACGCTGCGTTGTACAGTAGCAGCATATAGGATGAGATTTAATGAAATCCTATGCCCACTATGCTTCTCCCGACCACAGCGTGTTTTCAGATTTCCGAACTTCCACATCTCCGTAGCATGTTAATTTCATGCTGCTTAGTCAGAAAAGATAACATAACCATCGGATGCACACAGGGAGAAACCGCCTTGCACCACAGGAGATCATGAGTACAGGGTGGCTGCAGTCTCTTACTGTGCACCCTCAGGTACAAAGGCACTGCGTCCAACACAGCGATTCTGGGTTGTCAGCACATACCCTTAGAGAAAAAAGAGACATAAAAGTTTGGTAGGGGAAAAACAATTAAGTAATAACCAGATTAAAATAGTAAAATATTCCTCACTGTAGAGTTGTCATCACATGCACAAAACCTTCTAACACCAATCACTACCTTATCTGTAGATGTTTTATCTACTATATAATTGTCTAATTCTTACTGTCTGTCTGTCTCTCTGTAACGGAAATCCCGCGTCGCTGATTGGTTGCACCAGCCGCCCGCGACCAATCAGCGACGCAGGATTTAAACAGACAGAATTAGACGATGGTGCAGGTTGGCCAGGCAGAAACCTGCTGCACATGCCACACACTCCCCTCTCCACGCTCCATGCTTCAGTCCAGCTTCTGCCCTCCGCTCCTCCCACCACACTCCTGCCCTCCCGCCCCCCCTCCCAGCCCTCCGCTCCCCCTCCACGCTATCGCTCACCCCAGCATTATTCCTCTTGGAATTGACTTTGTAAAGTGATTGACCGCGGGGGCAGAGTTAACAGAGGGGGCGTCGCAACAGGCGTGGCAGAGCATACTGCCCTGATGTGGTGGGTGTGTCCTTGGTCACGCCCATTGTGACGCCCCCTCTGTTAACCCCACCCTTGTGCCAATTCATTTTACAATGTCAATTTCAAGAAGAATGTAGAGGTGAGCTGGAGAGTGGACTGGAGCCTGGAGGAGAGGGGGGGAGCAGGGAGGCAAGAGGGGGACTAGAGCCTGGAGGAGAGGGGGGAAGCAGGGGGGCAAGAGGGGAAATGGAGCCTGGAGGAGAGAGGGGCAGGAGGGGGACTGGGGACTGGAGCCTGGAGAAGAGGAGGGGAGCAGGGGGGCAGGTGGGGGACTGGAGCCTGGAGGAGAGGGGGGGGAGTAGGGGGGCAGGAGGGGGACTGGAGACTGGAAGAGGGGGGTCAGGAGGGGGGAGCAGGGGGACTAGAACCGCTTCATCCCACTGTTCACAGAAAAAATGCACGGCTTTATTTAGAAAAGTGCCAAAGTATAAAAACACGAAGAAAATGCCCCTAGCAAGTTATAACATAACCCTCTCCCCCCAGACTACGCGTTTCAGCACTAAATGTGCCTTCTTTTTTTTGGCCCAGGAGATAAAGATGAACACCTTGGACACAATGCATGCAGTTTCAGGCCTAAATTGCACCAAAAAGCTTGAAATCCGCAGAATTTTTGCCACGGATTTCATGCTTTTTGGTGCAAATTAGGCCTGAAACTGTATGCATTGTGTCCAAGGTGTTCATGGAATCTCCTGGGCCAAAAAAGCATAAAAACCTCAATGTATTTCCCGCGGTTTTTGACACGGATTTCATGTTTTTTGGTGCAATTTAGGCCTAAAACTACATGCACCTTGTCCAAGGTGTTCATCTTTGTCTCCTGGGCTAAAAAATACACAAAAACCCAACGTTTTTCCCGCAGTTTTTGCCATGGATATCATGCTTTTTGGTGTAATCTTCTGACAGCTCAGTGCATAATTGACATAAAGAACACAATCTGCGGCATTGTAACCGGGGAGACACTGGGATCACCCGAGGACAGCTCAGGTGGCATGACCTGAGCTGTCCTCTTGTGACCTGAGTTACCCCCCTTACATGCTGCAGCTCTCCGGGCTCTCCTTCAGGGACAAGGGCATTCGAGCTTTGTTCGTCCTGTCTCTGATAAGCAGACGAGTGTCAGCACCTGATAGCGAGGTGTTAATAAGATGTAGTCCCTAAATGTTTTGTTTTTTTTTTTAGTTTTTAATGAACTATTAAAAAAACTTTAATGTGGGCTTCACCATATTTTTGTATGCCAGCCAGCTGTCTAATTGTACCTGGCTGGAAACAAAAACATAAGGAAACCCTTTTTTTAAATTATTTTATGAATTTCATGGAATAATTAAAAAAACGATGTGGGGTTCGCCCTATTTTTGTATCACGCCAGGTACAACTAGGCAGCTGGGGGCTGGCATCTGCAGCAAAGGGTGGCCCAAGCTTTCTGGACCCCCCCTCCCTGCTGCGAATTGCAGTCCACAGCCACCCCAGAAAATGGTGCTTTCATAGAAGCTCCATCGTCTGGCGCTGTATCCAACTCTTCCAGCGGCCCAGGTGCTGGGTGGCTCGCTGGGTAATAATGGGGTTAGGGCCAGGTTTGTATTATCAGCTGGCCCTAAGCCCAAAATTCATGGGGTCACTCCAATATTAGATATGACCACCATGAATTTCTAGTAAAGATTAAAAAAACCACAACACATAAATTTTTTTATTAGAAATAAAAAAAAAAAACATTTAGAGACTCCATCTTTATTAATAAAATCTTCAGTCCGACGTAGTACATAGAGATAGAGCAATGTTAGCACTGCCACATCGCTCTGCATAGACAAGTGTGTATGTGTGCCGGGAAGTGCATGAATAACCCGGACGTTAATGAGCAGCCCCTGAAGTAGATGCACCGGGAGACAACGAGACGGGGGAATGTGTCGTGAGAGTGGTAAGTATAATTATAATGTTTATTAATAATGTTATGTTTCATTTTACAAGTCCCCCATGACCCATCCCATATCTCTAAAGTCCAAGTTGGAAGTACGGATGCAAGTTTGCGTCATCTCTGGCCCCAAACTTGGACTTTACCAAAAAGCTTGGGTGAATCCGTCATCGGGGGGTTCGCCAATCACCAATCAAGAGTTTTCTGGTGCATTCATGTTCTTTTTGCTGAGTAGTGGTTTTTGTCTCGGAACTCTGCAATGTGGCCATTTTTGCCCAGTCTCTTATGGTGGAGTCATTAACACTGACCTTAACTGAGGTAAGTGAGTTTCTTTGAATTTTGTTGTAGGGTCTTTGCAGTAATCAGGCTTAGGAGTGGCTAGGTCAAAAACAAGTGAAGTAATGCGGTTTTTAGGAGCGCTGGAGCAAAAAGGGACAGGATTAGAAGTTAGATGACACAAACCTTTATTAAGTAAGCTATCTATACACCACAACGTGTTTCGATAGCCGCCGCTATTTCCTCAGATGCTGGGAAATTTAACTCAGCTTCCCAAAAATGTGATAATCCATAGTTAATTTATTTCTTTTATTTTTGAGGATGGGGTGGAAGGGAAAATCACCTTTTTACACAGGGTCCTGTACGTTTGGATTTCTTCTTCCTTATTATTATTATAGAACTTTATTTATAAACTGCATTTTATGTTTACTTTGGGATGATCTCAAACATTTAAGGCTGCTTTCACATTGTGATGTTATACAATCCGTGGCTGTCGTTGTAAAACGGACAGCCACAGATCAGATTTGGCCCCCATGTATCCCTATGGGTAATGGATCTGATCGGATTTGCCCTTAATGGCATCCGATTTGTGTAGGATCTGATTCTGTCTGATATTTTGCTGTAGCCAAAATTGCTCCAATTTTGGGCACAGCGGACCAAATCGGACAGAATCGCATCCGACACGATCCGCGGCCAATAAAATAGGGGCCTATGGAGCAACGGTCCAGGAAAACGTCAGATTGTTTCCCTGACCCAATTTTAGTGTACTGAGCATGCTCAGTACACTAAAACTGCTCTGTTCCCCTGTAATTTCACTTCCTGCAATGTATATATATATATACACTGTGGAAGTGAAATTAACTATATAAAGGGTTAAAAATAAATAATAAAACATGCTTACCTCTCCGGCGTGTGTCCCACGCCGTCTAGCTCCCGGGGCTTAAGGACTTCGTGGGACGAGGCTACATGATCAGCTGATCGGTCACATGACTGATCAGCTGATCAGGTTGTCACATGACCGCATCAGCACGGTTTAAATCTCCAGCCCGCCGGTCGGTTTTGGCGGGCGCAGGATTTAAACTGCTCAGCTGATCGGTAACATGACATTAAGTTCTCTGGGTGTGACAGAGCACCAACCTGCTTAGATTATTTCCATACACAGTACCTGTCTCTTTAGCTTGATTGATAGGTCAGTGTCTGATCTTGCTGCATTCTGGGACACAAGAAAAAGGAAAACTGCTGTAAAAATACTAGATAAGGCAAATACATGAAGCTAATGTAGAATGTAACAAAGGAAATGAGGCACAGCAAAACTGCTTAGGAATATCTGAAATTGCAGAAACTTAGCTGAGGTGTTGGCCAATCCATGTGAGCCTGATCACACCCGACAAAGCGTTCTCCTGTATCAGGTACCTAATTTAATGCCTCTATGTGCTATTAAAATAAGCATGTGTGGGCAGTTAGGAACCAGCCTAAAATAGGATAATAGACACATGGCTATGGGGTGCTGGTGGGGGGAGGATGCTCAGTCAGAAAAAAAATACTAACAATGTATGAAAAAACTGACCAGTGACATCAATTTGAACAGGTGCCAGCTGAAAATACACATATATAGGGAAGCATACAGCTGGATTCTGGGACACAAGAAAAAGAAACCATGATCCAGCAAAACTGCTGTGAAAATACTAGATAAGGCATATACATAAAGCTAATGTAGGATGTAACAAAGGAAATGATGCTCCCCTATACATGTATTTTTTCAGCTGGTACTTGTTCACACTGGGGACGCTGGTCAATTTTTCATATATTGCTTTTACTGTATGGAATCTGACATCACACAGACAGTAAACTGTCAATCAAGGTAGAGAGGCTGGAACTGGCTCTAGAGTCAAAGGCTAGTTAAAGGGATTGTCCCATGAACAAAGTTGATCTGTCCAGGAGATGTGGTAAGAATAGACCATGTCCCTGAATGGCCAGACAGAGCCATTACACAGTACATAGCAGGGACACAGGAACATTATTATTTTTAAAACACATCCATTTGGGGAACCTATTATTATTCCAGAATCTATTGATTAAAATTAACTATGTTCATGGGAAAACCCTTTAACTTCTATCATGACCAGAGCCCGTAACACCTAGCTTTATATAAATGAAAAAGTTAATTTCTTGGGAATGCAGCAACAGATAGAATATATAAAGGTGTCCGTGGATTTACATTTCAAAGACCTTCATGCCCATGTATACATTTTGTTTTGTATTTTTTTTATCAGATTGGCGGGAATCTCACATCCAATACCCCCATACCTTAGCTTACTGCAGCGCATCTCCCTTTCACTTAAATGACTGATGAATAATCTGATATTGATGACCTCCTTATGAGTACATTATGAGTTTCAAAATCCTGAGCAATCCCCTTAATTATTGCATTTTTCACTATTTATGTACTTAATTCACAAAGTTATGTATTTTTCGAACATTTCTTGTTATATAAATTAAAATGTCATAACTTTGACATGACATGTATTGTGCAATGTACAATAGTAATTTTCTTGTGGCCTCAATCACCTCAAACATGTCATAAGACGATTTCAACATAATAACACAATAACATCTTTATAATTCCTTTTAACTCTAAGGATTACACTTTTGCAGGTTATCTTTTCAACTGTTCAAAGATGTGTCTGCACAAAGAAGAGAAATGAATGTTAATCTGCTAAAAACCTCTTAGTAGCACCATTTTAATCCTACTGTGTTTAGATTTAGAGTCTATATTATGAGTGATTCTGTAATATATAATGATGTACAGTAACACGTTTTTGTATTCTTTAATTACTAGCAATTCTTGTTAGTTGTTAGGTAAGAAGTTTGCTATCGGTGCAATACCACTGGAGTTTGGTGTCAAATATTCTCATTTGTTTCAAGAGCCACAACTTTATTTGCTCATCAGCATAGCCATATATCTCTCCCTGTCTGCAGCATTTAAACAGAGTTTTTTTTTCTCTCTCCCAGAAAGTCTGTTAGCCCCGTCCCCTGAGGGGCGGGGCTAAACGGGAGAGAAAAAAAAACTCTGTTTAAATGCTGCAGAAAGGGAGAGAATGATTGGCAGCGGTGGGCAGATTACACATGCAGGGGTGTGAATCTGCCCTTGGCTGCAGCCCCTAGCCATCTCCTTAGTGGCTGTAGCATGTAAGTTTTCTAAGTGTTTTATCTCGGGGTACAGGGCTGCTCAAGTGCTGGGGGACCCCTTGTCTGCATGCTGCAGACATGCTGCATCCAGTGCTGTAATTAGATCACCATGCCTGCTTTGGTGACAGGTCCTCTTTAAACTACATAGTTGCCAAAAACTATGAGGATGACTGTATATATTGTCATGTGGCGATTGACTGAATTGTAAATGCCCAGTATATATCACAGAGATGGTTGTCCATTGTGGTGTAAAATCTGAAGGTTTTGCTAGTATCTGTAGTGGTGCAAGGTTTTAATGCATTCAGGTCCCTGTTATGTGTTCTGAGAAAGATATGGGTGTTTCTCACCTCTTCACCCATGGGTGTATCTCAGATGTTAAAATAAAGTCTGTATTTGACATGTGGAAATGGGAGGAGAGCTGGGATTTAAGCATGAGCCAGTTAGCCATTCTGTGAAAAGAAAGGAGCTTCTGAAAGAGGTCCTGGGAGTGACTGACAGGAGACAGTGTGTGAACAGTGCCCAAACCTCCTGAGAGGAATCCAGTCTGAAAACTTTATCTACTGACTAGTGTCAGTGAATGGAGTCTGAGTGTGCTTCTTTGTGATATGCCTGGAGAGCAGACTTATCCTAACCTATATGGGAGGACCCGTATGTAAGTTAAATGGACTTTATGGTCTAGGTTCATGTTGCTGTGAAGCCAAATCAAGGCTCATGTTCTGTTACCTTGTGGCAGCTTATGAAGGACGGAATACACCTTATGACCTTTTAAGCGGAGAAGTGATTTCTTTTGCTACCTTGAGGACCAGCAAGCGAGTGAGTAACCCCTATTATAGTGAATAAACTCGCATATGGTGCTAGACTGCAGGTAATGGTCCAGGAGGTATGTGTAGGGATTACAGCAGCGTTTGCTGTGGATCAGTGGGCCCAGGAGGATTCAAGCTGCTGGCTTTGGATTGGTGGGTCCACAACTTTTTTTTAAGGCAGTTTTCTGTGGATCGGCGAGTCCACAAAAATCCATACGACTTGCAGTGGATTGGCGGTTCTATGAACTTCTGGGCGCAGATTTGCCATAAGGGAAATAGAGGAGTACCGTATATACTCGCGTATAAGCCGAGTTTTTCAGCCCAAAAATTGGGCTGAAAAGTACCCCCCTCGGCTTATACGCGAGTCAGTGCGGGGGCTGCTGTATACAGCGGTATACAGCAGCCCCCGCATCCCCAGTAATGCAGGGCCCCCCCCCTCATGCTCCGGTCACCTGTAAAGCAAGTTATACTTATCAGTGCCCGCTGCCGTCCGCGCCCGCCGCTGCCGACATGCGATCCTCCATCTTCATTCATCTTCTTCCTGCTCTGTGCGCGTCGCAGGCAGTGACGTCATTACCGGCGACGCGCACAGGAAACAGGAAGAAGATGCATGAAGACGGAGGATCGGGATGTCGGCAGCGGCGGGCGCGGACGGCAGCGGGCACTGATAAGTATAACTTGCTTTACAGGAGACCGGAGCATGAGGGGGGGCCCTGCATTACTGAGGCTGCCTGTATACTACCACTGGGACTGCTGTATATAGGGGCCCTGCATTACTGGGGCTGCAATACCACTGGGGCTGCTGTATATAGGGGCTGCAATACCACTGGGGCTGCAATACCACTGGGGCTGCTGTATATAGGGGCTGCTGTATACACCACTGGGGCTGCAATACCACTGGGGCTGCTGTATATAGGGGCTGCAATACCACTGGGGCTGCTGTATATAGGGGCTGCAATACCACTGGGGCTGCTGTATATAGGGGCTGCAATACCACTGGGGCTGCAATACCACTGGGGCTGCTGTATATTGGGGCTGCTGTATACACCTCTGGGGCTGCATATACCTCTGGGGCTGCATATACCTCTGGGGCTGCTGTATACTACCACTGGGGCTGCTGCTGTATACTACCACTGGGGAGGCTGCTGTATACTACCACTGGGGAGGCTGCTGTATACCTCACTGCTGGGGGTTGTATACCTGTGCTGGAGTCCACCCTCGGCTTATACGCGAGTCAATAGATTTTCCCAGGTTTTGGGGGCAAAAGTAGGGGGGTCGGCTTATACACGGGTCGGCTTATACACGAGTATATACGGTAAGTAAATTACCTGGAGTTGGAGCTGCAGCAGGTATTTGAGTGGTAGTAGGCATTTGAGTGGAAGCAACAGTAGCATCGGCAGGGGACTGGTATCCAAAGGTGCCAAGAAGTCAAGTAGCAGCTAGAGCGAGAACTGCGGAATCGACAGCATGAGCTGTTTGAGTAGTGTGAAGAGATGGTAATGGGCCAAGGCGTGCAATCCTTTGTAGATCCAGTGCAGACATGGAGTGCCCAGGCAGAAACCTGGCACACTGAGGGATTGTATGGTTTTATGTATGAGTTTGTCGTGGGAAATCCACAGAACGTACCCTCTATACCACTCAGGTGCCCAAAAGGGGTGCTGGCCCAAAAGATGGTGGATACCCAAAAGACTGTGGATGCAAGAAGGGAGTGGTTGCCCACAAAAGAATGGTGTCACAAAAAGGGTCATGTGGAATGTTGATGTGTAATAAGGAAGAGATAGAGCATCCTAGAGTTGACAGTCCTAAGTCAAGAGTGACCAAAAACATGGTGTATGTGCCCAACTTAGCAACATGACATTTAAAGAAATAAACAAATATAAATATACAGGACGACTCGTGTGTGAGTTAAACGGACTGTATACTATATGTTTATGTTGCTGTACAGCCGAATGAAGTCTTATGTTCTACTAGATTTGGGCCCGATGCTATTGCATTGGGAGGGCAGTGACATGTGATGGGGCGGGCGCTGGGGGCTATGGCCATCTCCCCTATGTCTCTCCCCCCACCCACCGTGGTCGCTCCCAATGTATGTAAATAAATGTATTTTTAGTTAAAAACCTGTTTCTGTGGAGTGGGGGTTAATAATAAAATGTCAGTCTGCCAACCTATTTAATTTTCTCGTAAAAAATGTGTAGGACTTCACTGTATGTTCTCTTGCCAGCGCAGATACACTAAGCAGCCACTGGCTGCCAACCCCCACTGTCTGGTGTTACTTTTGCTGGCAATGAAAAATACAGGGAAGACCTATATATTTTTTTTTTACTTATTTAAATAAATAGCTAAAAAAAATATTGGTGTGGGATTCCTTAATTTCTGTTGCCAGCCAAGGTCACCCAGGCAGCTGGGGGCTGGAATTGTCAGCGTGGTAAGGTCCAAACGTTCTGAGCCTCCCACGCTGAAAATTGCAGCCAGCAGCCTCCCCAGAATTAGTGCCTCCATGACACGGCAAAACTGGCGGTTACCTCAATCTTCCAGTTGCTATGTAGCGGTGGCAGACTGAATAATAAAGGGGTTGATGTCAGCTTTTTTTGTCAGCTGATATCAAGCAGTAATGTTAATGTCAGCCGTCATTATGACAGCCGGCCATTAGCAATACTTTCAGTAAAGAGGAAAAAAAAAAAACACACACACAAAGAGAAATCCTTTATTACATACAAAATAGAGAAAGACACCTCGTTATCCATTTTATTAGCTCCCACCAAGTTCCCTTCCGATATAATTCTGTAATCTTGCAGTGGGGTGGTGTGATGTGGCACATGGGCATCATCTTTGTAAACCTGAGTGTCCAAAGATGGCATCCGCGTGTGTATGTGCGTATGTGTATGTATGCAAGCATGTGTATGCATATGTGTGCATGAATGCACGTATGTGTGCTCATGTGTGTATGCACGTACGTGTGTATGCATGTATCTGCATGTGTGTATATACATATGTGTGCATGTATGCACACGTGTGTATGTATGTGTCTATATGTTTGTGCATGTGTGTATGCGCATGTACAGTGCTGTGCAATTTAATTGGGACAAAGCATTTTTGCAAGTAAAATCGTAAGTTGGTTACCTGTCAGTGATTCAAACCAGTTTTAAATGCTTTGAACAGGTGTGAGTGTACAACCTTGAGTAACAAAATGTGGTTTGACTGGTTTTAGTCAGAAAATACCAGCTAGCTGCCCCCTCAGCTTCAGTTGAGAGCTTGTTTCTGTGAGGAGTGGTTTAGTGTACTTTTTCTCTCATTGTTCATCGTGCCTGTAAAAATGGATGTTACTCCACGGAAGAGGTCTAGAATTATTACTCTTAATGAACATACAAGTCTGACTGTAAGAGAAATCGCTTCCACCGTTGGTATTGGAAAATCTACTGTTTGAAGAATAATTCTCACACACAATGGAACTGGATAATTTTCTCCAAAACAAAAAGGGAAATGTGGAAGAAAAAGGAAAACGACACCAAGAACTGATAAAACACTTATCAGAAATAGTAAAACTAATACAAGAAAAATAAGTAAAACTTGCTTTGTCCCAATTAATTTGTACAGCACTGTATGTGCATGTATGCATGTGTATGTGGGTGTGTGAATGCGCATGTGTGTATGTGCGTGTGTGTATTCCTGTTTGTGTGAGTGCATGTATGAGTGTATCTGCTTGTGTGTTTGCACGTGTGTGTAAGCGTGTATGTGTGTGCGTATCTGCATGTTTTTGCTTGTGTGGGGACATTATACTGTGTGTATGTGCATTTGTATGTATGTTTTTGTGTGTATGTGCATGTGTGTATCTGCATGTGTGTATGTGTGTGCTTGCATGTGTATGTGTGTGTGTATGTGCGTATATGTATGTGCATGTGTGTGAACATTATACTGTATGTATTTATTTGTCTGTGTGCATATGTGTGCTTGTGTGTATGTGCATGTGTGTATCTGCATGTGTGGAGACATTATACTGTGTATATTCGTGTTTATGTGTGCATGTGTATGTATGTGTGCATATGTGTGTATCTGCATGTGTTAATGCACAGGTGTGTGTGTGCTTGCATGTGTATGAGTGTGCTTGCATGTGTGTATGTGCAAGCTTGTGTCTATGTGTATGTGTGTGTGTGGGGACATTATACTGTGTGCATGAGCGTATGCGCATTTGTGTGTATGTGTGTGTATCTGCATGTGTGTATGCACAGGCGTATGTGTTTATGTTTTTGTGCGTGCCTGCATGTATGTATGTACATGTGTGTGTGGGTATTATACTGTGTGTATGCGTGTTTGTGTATGTGTGTGTGTATGTGCATGTATGTGTATAACTGCATGTATCTGCAAGTGTGTATGTACAGGCGTGTGTGTGTGTGCTTGCATGTGTCAGTGCGTGCTTGTGTGTGTATTTGCTTGCTTGTGTGTATGTGCAATGTGGGGACATACTGTGTGTGCATGCATGTATGCTTGTGCGTATGTGTGTCTGTGAGTATGTACGTGTATGTATGTGTGTATATGGTATGCATGTGTATGCACAGGTGTGTGTATGTGCATATATGTATGTGCGTGCTTGCATGTATGTGCGTGTGTGTGGATATTATACTGTGTGTATGTGTGTATGCGCGTGCTTGCATGTGCATGCATATGTATGCGCATGTGGGGACATTATACTGTGTGTATGCGTGTGCATTTGCATGTTTGTATGTGCCTGCGTGTATGTGTGTATCTGCATGTGTATATCTGTGTGTGTATGCACATGCTTGCAAGTATGTGCATGTGTGTGTATGTGCATGCTTGCATGTATGTGTGTGCATGTATGTGTTGTGAGGTATGCCTATAGCACGTGGACGGTATGACTCACATGGGCCTACTGCAATCTGGGTGATTGCTTGACCTTGCAGTATACACATGGTTAAGTGTGTGTTAGCTCTGTAGTAGTACCCACGTGGTTAACTGCAGCTAGGTCTGTGTGTGTGCCTGATTGACCACAGCTTCCTAGGTGGGTGTGGCTGGCAGGGATATTAGCTGCCCAGGGCTGTGAGTCAGAGGAGAACAGAATAATCCTCTGAGGGAGAGGATGTGAGTCAGAGAAGTCCTGTCCCTTTGGGGCATGGAGGGAAGCCTGGCTCTCCATGTGGGAGACGCCTGTCCCTCTGACTCATATGGAGCCTGTGGCCAGACTTAAAGGTTGGTGGAGTACCTAAGTGTATGGGGGTTCTGGCTGAACCTGGAGGGTGCTCGCTCGGACGTGTTGGTGCCGCCGTGGTGCAGGAGACCTGCCTGGTATGGTGGTTTGGAGGCGGCTGGCGACTTGATGAGCACGTGGTGAGGAGACCTTGGGGACACCTTGACTGCCTAATAGCTCAGGTAGCCTAAACCCTGGTCTGTGCCTTGTAAAGGCTGGAGTCCATGGATTTTGTTTGATGGACTGTATGTGTGTGTGTGGAGGCTGTGTGCAGCTTAGCAGCCTGCCAGAGACTGTGTGGCCCGTGTGTACAGGAGTGTACTGGCTGCATACCGGATCCCTGTGGGTTTGTAAAGGTCTCGTGTAAGCTATGTAAATAAATATATGTGTGAAGGTATAAAGGTCTATGTAAATAATGCCTGTATGTAAATAGTGTCAGGCAGGCATAGCCGTCATTAGAACCAGACTGGGATGTCGGCCTTAAGGTTATGTTGATCATATATAGTGTAAATACTGCCGAGCGGGCATAGCTGCCATTAGAACAGAATGTGATGTTGATGTGTTCTGTTTCATATGTATTATGTGTAAATGTAAGGAGTAGATACGGCCAGGCATCCGTAACCACCATCGGAGCTGTCGTTAGTGCTCCTGGTGTTCTATGGAGATGTGATTAATGTTCCTGGTTTATGTATGATGTAATATTCTGTTATGTGAACTGTATTGTTACTGTGTGAATAGCGTTCTTGTGTGAATAATGTTCTATGTATATCATGTATGCTGAACATTGTATGCAGTTTATGACAGTAAAATAATAAACTGCTGTAGTGTGTTACGTTAAAATACGGTTGTTGTTGTCACATCTGCGGCCAAGCAAGTCCCCTAGGCATGCGCTACCTCACAGTGTGTATGTGTGGGGACATTATACTGTGTGTATGTATGTGTTTAAGTATGTGTGTGCGTATGCGTGTTTGTGCATGTGTATGGGGACATTATTTTGTGTTTGTATGCATCTCTGTGTGTACATGGATGTGTGTGTATATATGAGTACATGCATGTGTGTGTACATGTGTATAATGTATGTATATGTGTATGTACATTTATGTCTGTGTATGTATGTGGTGTGTGTGTATATTTGTGGTGTGTGTGTGTCCCCTCGCCTGACATCGCTGCAGTGCTGCCTGCACGAACATCTGTGCAGCCACAGCTGCCAGGAAAGACCAAGGATTGTGGCCTATGATGAATGAGATCAGGTTCGGCGGCCTCTGCAGCCACCAGAGGCGCCCACACCCCATCTCCAGCACAGCAACAGTGGTGTCCCGGTGGCGGCAGTGGCGGGGGTTCCTGGTGGCCTCAGCGGCGCTGGATCCCGGTGGCAGAGGTTTCCCGTCAGTGTCCCACTCGTGGTCCTGCGCAAGGGGCTGGTACCACCAGTGGGTCCCATATTGGAACATCCATTACGTGGGTGTTCCAATATAGCGGTACTTCTGGTCAGGTCGGTGAATTATGTAATTCCCGGACACCCAAACAGAAGTGGATGACAGACAATTTTAGGTAAGTACATATTAGATTACCCTGTGGAGGTTTATGGAGCACTGAATAAACCCTTATGACCTTGACTTTTTAGATAGAGAAGTGACTCCTTTCGCTACCTTGAGGACTTTCTCTCTATTATATATATATACCCTGTTTCCCCTTAAATAAGACGATCTCTTATCTTACTTTTTGCTCCAAAAAATGCAGTATGTCTTATTTTCAGGGGATGTCTCATTTTTCCATCATCCCCTTCCAAGCCACAATATTCCCATACAGCCCCCAATATCCCCATCATCTCTTTGCAGCCCCCGAGATTCCCATCCAATATCCCCCCACCCTGTCTTATTTTAGGGGAAACAGGGTATATATATATATATAGTACAGACAAAAAGTTTGGATACACCTTCTCATTCAAAGAGTTTTCTGTATTTTCATGACTAGGAAAATTGTAGATTTACACTGAAGGCATCAAAACTATGAAATAAGACATGTGGAATTATATACTTAACAAAAAAGTGTGAAACAACTGAAAATATGTCTTGTATTCTAGGTTCTTCAAAGTAGCCACCTTTTGCTTTGAATACTCCTTTGCACACTCATGGCATTATCTTAATGAGCTTCAAGAGGTAGTCACCAGAAATGGTTTTCACTTCACAGGTGTGCCCTGCCAGGTTTAATAAGTGGGATTTCTTGCCTTATAAATGGGATTGGGACCATCAGTTGTGTTGTGCAGAAGTCTGGTGGATACACTACTGAATATACTGTTATAATTTGTATTATGGCAAGAAAAATGCAGCTAAGTAAAGAAAAACAAGTGGCCATCAATACTTTAAGAAATGAAGGTCAGTCAGTCCGAAAAATTGGGACAGAGTTCTAGCAGCAGACACATCTCTGCAACAACTGTTAAGAGGAGACGTTGTGCAGCAGGCCTTCATGGAAAAATAGCTGCTAGGAAACCACTGCTAAAGACAGGCAACAAGCAGAAGAGACTTGTTTTGGCTAAAGAACACAAGGAATGGACATTAGACCAGTGGAAATCTGTGCTTTGGTCTGATGAGTCCAAATTTCAGATCTTTGGTTCCAACCACCATGTCTTTGTTCGACGCAGAAAAGGTGAAGGATGGACTCTACATGCCTGGTTCCCACCGTGAAGCATGGAGGAGGAGGTGTGATGATGGGAGGATGGGGTGCTATGCCAGATGACCTGTCGTCCACAGTCACCAGACCTGAACCCAATTGAGATGGGTTGGAGTGAGCTGGACCGCAGAGTGAAGGCAAAAGGACCAACAAGTGCTAAGTATCTCTGGGAATTCCTTCAAGACTGTTGGAAGACCATTTCCGGTGACTACCTTTTGAAGTTCATCAAGAGAATGCCAAGAGTGTGCAAAGCAGTAATCAAAGCAAGAGGTGGCTACTTTGAAGAACCTAGAATATAAGACATATTTTCAGTTGTTTCACGCTTTCTTGTTAAATATATAATTCCACATGTGTTAATTCATAGTTTTGATGCCTTTGGTGTGAATTTACAATTTTCATAGTTATGAAAATGCAGAAAACTCTTTGAATGAGAAGGTGTGTCCAAACTTTAGTTCTGTACTGTATATATATATATATATATATATATATATATATATATAACACACACACAGCATACAACATACACACGCAGACATGAATGGGCCTGCAAGGTTGGAATACACTTTGACATTGGCTTTGCATAGTATACCTAAATACCCATTACCCATATGTGTTTTTTAAATAGAACATGTTTTTTTATTATTTATTTTAAGGTATTTTAATAAATGTATACTATTTTTTCTCATTCCTTTACCAGAATAATTGAAAATCATTATGTGGTTCCTGGGGAAGAAAGTGTCACGGAATATTCAATGTATGGAGAAGGATACACCCTGGAATGTGATTGCCACAGTGATTGGTATGGGGAAGACGGTGGCCACAGAGACTACAGGTAATGGTCACTGAGACACAATCAGTATTTAATCTAATTTATGAGATTATTCATTTACTGAATATATGTAGCAAAGACTTATTTCCCGCAATGAAATACCATATGTTGGTAATTAAAACTTAACACCTCAATAAACCTTTTTAATCAAAGGCAACCTTTAATCCACTTGTGTCCCATAAAATGTTCCTAGGTATATTTTGCAACTTTACATCAGTAGTCGTAATAGGCTCTGTGTAATTTAGTTATATCTCATGTGAAAAAGGACTCATGAGCTTTAATTTAAAAAAAATAAAAATGATAGGAAAGCCTTGGAGCTGACTCTAAGGGCAGCTTCACACCACAGTTTTGGTGTATCAGGTTCTGTACGGTGCTTTGCAGGAATCACCGGATAGAACCTGACAACCCTGGATGGAACAGAACCAGAGGGCAAATATACCATCCAGTCCTGTTTTTTGCTGGAATCGGTAGATTGCAGCTCTCATAAGCTGTCCCTGCTGAAATTTCAAAATCGTAGCTCGCGGGAGCCGCACCCGGCGTCCGGGATCGGAAAGGTTTTATGTTGGATCTGGCACCATGGACTCCCATGTTAGGGGGCACCGGATCCAAGGAGGATCTGTGAGGATCCGATTTGTGCAGATTTTTTTCCATGTATCCCTATTGGCACGGATGGATACGGATTGGTCCTTAATGGCCATCCGTGTGTGCCAGTTTTATCAGGGATCTGATTGTGTCCGCTTTTTTCCGGGACCAGAATCGGAGACTGCTCCGATTCTGGGCTGCCTTAAAAAAATCGGACACAATCGGACACAATCAGATCTGACGCTGTCCAATTCAAATAACATGGGGCCTATGGAGCTTGGATCTGAGATAAAACAAGATCATTTCCCAGATGCAGTTTTAGTGTACTGAGCATGCTCAGTACACATTCACTGCTCTTTCCTGTATAATTTCACTTTAGCAGTATATCTACTGTACATACACTGCTAAAGTGAAATTTAAAAAAGCAATGTGTTAAAAAAAAAAAAAAATGCTCACCTCTCCGCCGAGTGTCCTGCGATGCGAGGCGTCCACATCTGATAGCTGCAGGACCTTAATCAGCTGACCGGCGGCAACCGATCAGCTCATCTGTCACACAACAGCATCAGCTGAGTGGTTTAAATCGCCCGCGATACTTTGGCGGGCGATTTAAACCGCTCAGGTGATGCTGTCATGTGACACTTCAGTTGATCGGTATCCGCTGGTCAGCTGATTAAGGTCCTGCAGCCATTGGACGTGGACGCCTCCATCGTGGGACACTCGGCGGAGAGGTGAGCATTTTTCTTTTATTTTTAACCACTGCTTTCACTTTCGCAATGTATGTAGATACATTGCAAAAGTGAAAGTAACAGCCTGACACCACTTGCCTGTGCTTTGCAGGCTCAGCTCCTCCCAGCTCTTTCTGTGTTCGGATCCCTGAAAATCGCAGATCCGGACACAGAAATCGCATCTGGAGTCAAAATCCGATCCTTTAATGTGAAGGGGGCCTTATGCTTCTGCAGTCTCCTTTGGCGGGGGAAGGAGAGATAGGAGAGGAGGGAGGTGTTTTATACTACAATGTATGTGATGTTTTCTGTAAGAGAATTCTATGTGTTTATAAGGACTTTGGTTGTCCTTCATACATACAGTGTGTGTATCTTCTGAGCAAATGCACAAATGGTCTTATAAACACATAGAAATATCTCCAGCACACACTACACATATGCCTAAGATACACACAATGAAAATGTCAGATGTGCAGCTGCTAAAACACACCTCCAACCCCCTCATTTCTCCTCTGTGCTGTGCCTGCGCATGGAGAGCGGAGAGCCGACCACACAACAGGATACAGACCCAGAGGAGGGCAGTGCAGTGAATATTCATTCCTTGGGGAATGTGCTGCAGAGAACTAAGTGATCACTCACTGTCACTGACAGATGGAATGAATGTCTTTTTTTGCAGTTTACAAAGGATAAGGAATATTCATTCCTTGGGGAATGTGCTGCAGAGAACTAAGTGATCACTCACTGTCACTGACAGATGGAATAAATATCTTTATTTGCAGTTTACGGAGGATAAGGTGGTACAATTATAAAATGATATCAGTTATATATGGATTTTTGACACGACAGATTCCCTTTAAAGATTTTTACTGGACTATAGTATATGGCTGATTTCTTTTAAAAATAGGACAACACGTATTCATTAGTGGTGCGGGGCATTGGGTATTGCAGTTTACAAAGCATCAATATATGTGACTTGTTTTTTGAAGTAAGGAATAATGTGAAAATCCTAATGCCAGCAAAGTAAACTTCTAACATACTATACATGCAGAAAAAACATTGTGTACAGTACATGTATCATCATATACTACTAAGCATACTGACTACCTCATGATTAAGGGGCTGAAAAGCTGAATAAAATTTTCTTTTCAAATTTTTTTATTTCCCCATTGTGGAGATATTGGCTTTTAAAGTTTAGGGTAACTAAGATGCTAATTTCTACCTTTAAAGGAGATATCTGGGATATTTATGACACGCCCCAGGGCCATGGGATACTCGGGACTGGGCTGCAGTACTGCTGGGGGAGTTATGGTGGCCGAGACCCACCTCCGTGACCCTGGCGGTGTCATTAAAAGTTTGGGGGAGTTATGGTTTTGGGGATTCATGTCGTGACACCACCTATGGTGCTCAAGCAGGGATAGCCGACACTGCAGCTCAGACCTCTGGGGCAGGTGACGATGCATCCTGGTGTTGTCGCTCCCCGTAGATGGAGCTGTACCCCGGGGCCGGTGTAAAAGTCAATTTGTAGATGGTAATAAAGTTGCATTGCAGGGCAGAGGATGCTGGAATGATTCAAGGACACAGTTAGTGCAATTTCACTCGTTTACTCACAATTCTCAGGTGGTACCGTCCAGCCGGGTGCTGTGTCCTATGAGCCAGGGTCCAGCCACTCCCAGGTAGATTGGAAACACTTAGCCGGCACCCCATTCTGTGTACCTTTTCCAGATCATCTCCCTCTTGTGCTGGCACTCTCCCTCCTGCCCTGCACCTCACGCTCAATGTCCCGCATCAATGGCCTCGGACCCTGCCAGGCGACGTACTCCTCATCCCTTTTGGCTCTAACCGGCCACCTTTGCAGCGAATAGTGGAGATTCGACTGCTGCTCTTGGAGATACAGCAGCCTCCGGCTGGCTAGCTGAGGCCTCAAATCTCCTTTACTAGTCGTGCCTGGTGACCCTCTGTGGACCTGGTCCCTCCACTTGCCTGCGACTGACAATGGATTCGAGCTCCATGGGTGGATCTCTCACCTCCGGTGCCTCTGGGACCCCTTCCTACTCTGGAGCTCCTGCCTGGCTCCCTCCCTCTATCTCTCTCTCTCCCTCTCCGGGACGAGCTCCTCCAGCTCCAGTCCCCTGGTACTTGTCCTTCTCAGCTCCCTCAGTGGAGCTCAACACTTCTTCTCTTCCCTTCTCCTTCACTCCTCTCTACCTTTTACCACACTTCCTGGTGTTTCCCTCTTATTGTCCTGCTTTTCCTGTCACTCCCCTTTCTACAGTTCCACCCACCACCCTATCTTAGCCCCATCTCCAGCCACGAATGGGGTTTGATCAATTTCCCCACTTTCTGGCCTGGAGTGACTAGTGGTGTATGCAGGTGTGTGGGTACCGGGTAGTGTCCCCTCCTTACCTGGGGTTGAGGGTACCACACCTCTGTCTAAGGTACCATTCCTCTGTGGTGACTGTACCCTCAAGGGTGCCACATTTACTTAAAAAAAGTGCAAACACTAACAGGCAGGTAGCTGTCACCTACCTGCCTGTTGATGCCTTCACCAGTCCCTGCTGTTCACCCCGGCACAGAACGGTCATAGACTGCTCCTGCCAGTGACATAAAGGGCGGCATAAACACAGAGCAGAGCGGCTATTCCACTCTGCTCTGCGGAAGTGGGCACATAGCTGACATCACACTCATTCACAGCGGGCTGCCTCGCTACCTGATTGGGGGAGCTGGCTGTCAATCACCATGACATCAGATATGCATCCGTTTATAGAGGGAGGGAATCCTCCCCTAAGTAGTCGAGACGTCCCCATGACTGCCAAAATCGCTGACAGGAGCAGTCTGTGACCTCTCCAGTCGCTGGTGAAAGGGGGCCAAGCACAACAGGCAGGTAGGTGCAGCTAACTGCCTGTTAGTGTTTAGGCACAATTTGTTTTGGAGTTATCCAGGATATCTGTCACATTTACGGGGGAGAGGGAATCAGGAACTGGATAATGAGGTGGGTGAAGAGATTCCAGGGAGGCTAATCTGACCCTGGTACTAAGGTCCCTGACTCACCCTGTTCTCGGAGGTACCTCTGATGGTGACGAGGTTTGAGTCCCCACCCTTTCTCTTAAGCTCCTGAGAAAGCCCTAGACACAAAGCCCCTACCTCCACCCACAGACCATGGACACCCAGCTGCTTCAAATGAAGAGGATTGCCGCAGCTCCAAAAAACATCTGCACAATAAAGGTCTCAGATCAGGAATAAGCTGAATCAGCGACATCTGGTGGAAGGAGGCTGAAGTAGTTATGGCCGAGGAGTGGAGAGCAGAAGGCTCAGAAACACACCCTCAGCTCACCTGAGCTTATGAGTCACTTACACAAAAGCATTCAGCAACCTCCACCTGCAGAGCCACAGTTACTGAGGAAAAAAAGGCTTGTTTAAACTACAGCAGTACCAATTGACTGCAAGCAGTCAATAAGTGACAATATTACCTTTAAAAAAGAGGGGCCATTAGCAAAAATTCTTTCATTTGAACATTTGCTTTTCCCCTGTATGTTTCCCAATAATTAGAATTCAGCATTATACAGGGTAAAGAAAAGCAAGGAGACTAAAACTATCTTTTCAGTGTGACCTGGCAATACTGATGTGTATCATGTTATTAATCTGAGGTCTCTTTACTTTTGGAACTTACTGTGATTACATAAGCCAGGAGAGGAGGGAACCTAAGCTGTAATATTATTACATACAAAACTTATGGTGGGTTTACACGTCCTGATATCGGCGTCCAACTCCGACCAAAAGTCACGTGGTTCGTGCGTTGGACCCGATATCGTTCGTGCGTTGTATGGTGTAAATGACCAATACGATGCACGAACAATGTCAAACCGATATCGGGGATCTAATTAGCGTGCTATTCAACGGCCCGATATCGGATGCAGGTTGGAGCCGGATCGCGCTGTGTAAACACCCAACTCCGATGTGAACTACAACGTCCCCTATTCACTCCCATGTTAAATGGTCGTTCCTGGGTCGGGGGGCGTAGACATCGTAGAGACGTTGTATGCCGATATCGCGCTGTGTGACAGCTCCTATGCGATGTTGGAATTCTGCCCAGAAAAAGCGCGCTCCCGCGTCGTTGGATCCAATATCGGACCGACGTTGGGACGTGTAAACCCACCATTAGGATCTGTCCCAGTTATCAGTTAAAGTAAATCCACAGGTGTGTCTCTAATTAACTCAGATGTTGCCATTAAAGCTTCCAAACATATGACATCATCATATGGGCTGTCCCAAAATGTTTAAAGGCATAGTAATCTTAGTGTATTAGACAATTACAAATAAGCCATGCACAAAGTGAAAAGGTCTATAATGCCACTTTCACACCACGAAAAACTGGATCGCAAAAAAGCACAGTAAAACAATGTGTAAAAATACTCTGCTGTAAAGATAGTAGTTCAAAAAGCAAATGCTAATAAAAAATTTCAATAACAGGGTATTTAGTTAGTAAATTTTTTGCAAGACTCAGTAAGGAGTGAGCCATAATTTGGACTCTGACCTGTCTGCATCCTGCGTCTATAGATATTATACACATGATCAGGTTTTAAATACATGAGATTAGGGACTGCTCTAATATGGGTTACCTTGACGGTGGTAGAGCAGCTTTGTACTTTCTTTGCAAAAAACATACTAACTAAATACCCTGTTATTGACATTTTTTATCAGCCTTGCTTTTTTACTACTATCTTTACAGCAGAGTATTTTTACACGTTGTTTTACTGTGCTTTTTTGTGATCCAGTTTTTCGTGGTGTGAACATGGCCTTATAGAAACCTTTCCACTTTGTGCATGGCTTTTTTGTGATCCCCCTAATCTTAGTGTATGTAAACTGAATTTAATAATAATTATGGTAATCCTAATTGACCTAAAAGGGGAAGGTTTCTTAAATGAGAAAAACACGCAGATCTGTCTTTTTATATAGGTATGTAAACCTCTAGTTTCAAGTGTAATTATGTACTATTGTATACATATTGCCTAACCGCCAGTCTTTACTATCAGGAAGCCACCAAGCAAAGAATAGATGCCATAATCATCAGTTCTACTGTTCCAGAGTATTCTGAATTCTTTTGATCAAAAATGTACTTGATATTTCACAAGATACCACCTTCTGAAAGTAGCTAAAGTGCCTATCAGCTCCTTCACACTTCAGAAAATCTGACCCTTAACGCCATGTCAACCACATAAAATGCTCCTCGCACTTTGATAATGCACTGAAAAGAGCAAAAAGTCGGTTTTGTAGTAATACCTTTAAAATGCCTTGCATGAGTAAACATTTATATCAGTCAAAGCCTCTCCCTTACCTCCGGTGCTTCTATGCTATCATTTATGCTGCATCTGGAAAGTTGTCTCTGACAGCTCTTCAGAAAAAATTAAATTAATTCTAGGAGAAAGAACTGGGGCGCAGAAAGGCTGTCTCCGCTGATCCTGTACTGATTGGTTCTTTCTTGAAGTTATTTTGAATCATTAACTCTTTAATTCAATAAGTGTATATGGTGTATGCACGGTACAAGCAATACATGGATGTCCTCTAGTATTTCATGGGTTAACAAGCAGTAATTATTTTTATTTTTCTGCAGCTACACGTCACACACTACACATTAATCATCCAGATATTGATAGAACAGCTTTGAATCTATAAGCTGCTTGAACTATTCATCTGCTCAAGAGGCTTATAGTAAACTGAAGAGTTGTCTCAAGAATCCACCTAAACACTGTAACTAACTGACTGATGCGATGCTCGGGAGCCATATTTAGATATGTTACTATGTACAGTTGTGTTCAAAATAATAGTAATGTGCTAAAACACACGAGTTCAGCCCAAAATCTTTATAATAGTTTTTATTTCTATGCATTGGGAACATTGCACACTGGTTTCTAAATGAAAACATGAAGAGAAATGCATAAAATGTTTAACTATTTTACAGAAAATAACAAAAAATGAACATTGGGCTGTTCAAAAAAATAGCAGTGTCTGAATTAGTCTTTATAAACTCAAAATATGTGTTTCTTTTTAAGGATTTAGCATTCCTGTGAATCACTAATCAAATATTTTGTTGTATAACCACAGATTTTTAGAACTTCATCACATCTGTGTTGCATAGAGTCAACTGACTTCTTGCACCTGTCAATTGTTATTCCAGCCCACGATGTTTTGACTACATCCCTCAATTTATTTGCATTTGTTGGCTTTGCCTCAGAAATGGCATTTTTGATGTCACCCCACAAGTGTTCTATCAGATTAAGCTCCGGGGATTGGGCTGGCCTCTCCATAACCTCAATTTTGTTGGACTGCAACCAAGATTTTGTTTTTTATTAGTGTTTTAGGGTTGTTATCTTGTTGAAAACACCCATTTCAAGGGCATTTCCTCTTTAGCTAAGACATCATGACCTCTTCAAGTATTTTGATATATGCAAACTGGTCCGTGTTCCCTGGTATGCGATAAATAGGCCAGGCCCCATAATAAAAGAAAAATGCCCATATCATGATGCTTTCACCACCATGCTTCATTGTCGTCAGAGTGTACTGTGGCTTGAATGCAGAGTTTGGGGGTCATCTGATGAGCTGTCTGGGGCCCTTGGACCCAAAAAGAGCAATTTTACTTTAATTAGTCCACAAAATATTTCTCTTTAGACCCGTTGATGTGTTCTTTGGCTAATCGTATCTGCTTCAGTACACAGTTCAGGCTAGAAGAAAGGCTCATTAGCCTGAAACGTCGCCCTATGCACCTGAAGGCCGAATAAAGGCAGTGTGGATACTATTTGGAGTGCTGCTTTCTCTTTTTTTGGATATTTGAAGTAAGCGGATGGGAGATACGCTTGGAGAGATCTGCACCCAGTTTTTTTTAGCCGTGCTGCTCTTTTTGTACTTTATATTATGCTTCAGTACACATCTTTTTTTTTTTTAACAGTCGGACTTTGCGAGGATTTCTTGCCAATAGATTAGTTTCAAACAGGCATCTTTTAGCTGTCACAGTACTCACAGGTAACTTGAGACTGTCGTTGATCATCCTGGAGCTGCTAATTGGCTGAGCCTTTCCCATTCTGGCTATTCTTCGATCCATTTGAATAGTAGTCTTCTGTTTTCTTAGGCTGGCTTCACACCACGGCAAGATCCGATCCGGGGCTGTCAGGGGTGAACCCGACAGCCCCGGACCTGATCTGGACACAGAACTGGAGGACCAATTATGCACTCCAGTCCGGTGTGCAGCCAAATGGCTCATTTGCAGCTACAGCTGCTGATAATTCAGAATCGCGGCTCGCTCCCTGCGAGCCGCGATTCTGAATTATCAGCAGCTGTAGCTGAACTGTCAGGAGGGGACAACTCCGTGGTGTTGAAGTTCAGCGCCGAGCGGCACTGAGCTTCAGCACCTGGCATCCGGCTCCCAGGTGCGGCTCCGCTCCAATCCGGCGCTATAGACCCCCATTTTAGGGGGCACCGGATCACACCGGACCGGGAGGATCAGCTTTTTTCCCCTGGACACAAAAATGCTGCATGCAGCATTTTTGTGTCCAGGAGAAAAATCCGAATCCTCCCAGATTCTCCCGGACAAATGGCAGCCGGATGGCAGATAGCTGTCAGGTTCACCCCTGACAGGCCCGGATCATATGTCACTGTGGTGTGAAGCCGGCCTTACACGTCTCTCTGCTTTTGCTTTCCATTTTAAAGCTTTGGAGATCATTGTAGCTGAACAGCCTATCGTTGTCTGCACTTCTTTATAAGTTTTACACTCTCAAATTAACTTTTTAATCAAAGTACGATGTTCTTCTGAACATTGTTTAGAACGATCCATATTTCTCAAGCTTTCAAGGAGAAATGTATGTATAACATGTACTGGCTTCACCCTTAAATAAGAGACACCTGATTCACACCTATTTCTTCACAGAATGATTGACCTCACTAATTGAACTCCACACTGCTATTATTTTGAACACCCCCCTTTCAATTAATTACACAGATACACAGACTCAAAAACATGCAGATCATGAATGCTGAGGCTTCTTTTTAGAGTTTTCTAAGAACCCAATGCACCAACTGGTAAATTTTTTGACATGTAGTAATTATATGTTATAAAAAAACAGTTCATAATCTTTTTTAGTCATATTGGACTTCTATTTTTTTTGAACACTACTGTTTTACTTTTCTTACAGTAAATAATTTCTGTTTTGGGAATTTAATAGTCTAATTTTAAAAATGAGAAAATCACGTCTTTGACCATCAAGCACAAATCCTTTGCAACTTATATTTCATGTAAAGACAATATACATAATGGACTTATTGACTAGGACTTTGTTGTGAAGGCAACAGAATATGCATACTTCACCAATACTGTAATACTTATATAGATCATCCATGATCACAGGGAGATCAACTTTCTAAGTTAGATAATATGAGGGCTCTTTTAAAGGCATTTTGTGGGGTATTGTCTGTTTCACAGTATAATATGTATCCATATTTTTTACATTGGTTTAGTTTACATCTTTATTTAGTCCATGAAGAGAGAGAAAGTTTACAGATTCTGCCCTCAGACAAGCTCACTGAGAGAATCACAGTTAACTAATTCTCCAGCCAGCTATGTATAGTGAGAACAGAGTTTGTAGAATCAATTGGTCCCAACTGTTAATGAAACCCAATTATAAAAATACCTTTCAGCCAAAAATACATGCAGTAAAGTAATTAAAAACATTGCCCACAGGTGTTTAAATCTTTTAAATATGGTATCTTATTTAAATAGTTTCTTGTGGCTCTAAACTCACCAATAGTGGAACAAGTAGAGGAAATGTATAGCTTAGCTGTGTTAACTCTTATGGAAGAAGATAGCAAAATGTATGGTGTGGAAATAAATTTACCCCCAGTTATATCCAAATCATTCTGTCTGGTATGGTGTTGCTCAACTTAGTAAGAACCACTGAAAAGCAGGCATTTAATGGGACTTTGGCTTCACAGAATGACTGTTCAACCAAGTACAGGCACTCAGTGCACCACGGCAAGGCCAAACATTTCAGTGCACCTTCCCATCTGCTTGTTTTCTCTCTATCTCTGTCCTTCTATGGCTGAATGAAGCAAGAGCTGTTAATCAATGAAGATGAGGGTGGAGAGAGAATAAAACAAATAGGTGGGGAGGTGCACTAATATATTTGCCCATGCTATGAGGGACTGAACACCTCTACTTAGTTTAAACAGTCATCCTGTCCAGAAAAGGTTTAATACCGTATATACTCGTGTATAAGCCGACCCGTGTATAAGCTGACCCCCCTACTTTTGCCCCCAAAATCTGGGAAAACCTTTTGACTCGTGTATAAGCCTAGGGTGGACCCCAGCACAGGTATACAGCCCCCAGCAGTGTGGTATACAGGCCCCCCAGTGGTATACAGGCCTCCCCAGTGGTAGTATACAGCCCCAGCGTGTGTATACGCAGCTCCCAGTGTGTATACAACCTCCAGCATGTTACAGCAGCCTCCCCAGTGGTATATACAGCAGCAGCCCCAGTGTAGTATACAGCAGCCCCAGTGGTAGTATACAGCCCAGTGTATATACAGCAGCCCCAGTGGTAGTATACACAGCCCCAGTGGTAGTATACAGGTATATAGTATACAGCAGCCTCAGTGGTAGTATACAGGTATATACAGAAGCCCCAGTGGTAGTATACAGCAGCCCCAGTGGTAGTATACAGCAGCCCCAGTGGTAGTATACAGGTATATACAGCAGCCCCAGTGGTAGTATATAGCAGCCCCAGTGGTAGTATACAGCAGCCCCAGTGGTAGTATACAGCAGCCCCAGTGGTAGTATACAGGTATATACAGCAGCCCCAGTGGTAGTATACAGCAGCCCCAGTGGTAGTATACAGCAGCCCCAGTGGTAGTATACAGCAGCCCCAGTGGTAGTATACAGGTATATACAGCAACCCCAGTGGTAGTGTACAGAAGCCCCAGTGGTAGTATTCAGGTATATACAGCAGCCCCAGTGGTAGTATACAGCAGCCCCAGTGGTAGTATACAGCAGCCCCAGTGGTAGTATACAGCAGCCCCAGCAGCCCCAGAGGTATATACAGCAGCCCCAGTGGTAGTATACAGCAGCCCCAGAGGTATATAGAGCAGTCCCAGTGGTAGTATACAGCAGCCCCAGAGGTATATACTGCAGCAGCCCGCCTGCCACCCGCATCAGTATACAGGCCCCCCCCATTAGTATCCAGGGCCCCCCCCAGCTCCGGAAACCTGTAAAGTAAAATCATTATACTTATCACTGTCCTGTCGCCACCGTCCCCGCCGCTGCCTTCGTGATCCTCTGTCTTCATGCAGCGTCTTCCGGCTTCCTCCTGTGGCGCAGACAATGACGTCATTGCCTGCGCCGACCACAGGAAGCCGGAAGAAGACGGATGAAGCCGGAGGATCGCGATGGCAGCGGCGGGGACGACGGCGACGGGACAGTGATAAGTATAATGATTTTACTTTACAGGTTTCCGGAGCAAGGGGGGGGCCCTGGATACTAATGGGGGGGCGCCTGTATACTGATGCGGGTTGCCGGCGGGCTGCTGCAGTATATGACTCTCGTATAAGCCGAGGGGGGTACTTTTCAGACCAATTTTTGGGCTGAAAAACTCGGCTTATACGCGAGTATATATGGTACATAATATATAAAGTCTAACAGAAAGTTAACTTAAAGGAATTTCCCACAAACAAGTTAATTTGAATCAATAGATATTGGAATAATATAATAAGCTCCAAAATTGGATTTAAGAAAAAAAAATATCTGCTATGCACTGAGTAATGGCTGTGTCTGACTGTACAGGGACATGGTCTGATCATACCACATCTCCTGTACTGAGATAATCTTATATATGTGTCCCTGCTATGTACTCTGTAATGAATGTGTCTAACCATACAGGGACATGGTCTGATCATACCACATCTCCTGTGCTGAGATAATGTTATATATGTGTCCCTGCTACGTACTGTGCAATGGCCATGTCTGACTGTACAGGGACATGGTCTGATCATACCACATCTCCTGGGCTGAGATAATCTTATATATATGTCCCTGCTTTGTACTGTGCAATGGCCATGTCTGACTGTACAGGGACACGGTCTGATCTTACCACATCTCCTGGGTTGAGATAATCTTATTTATGTAAGCAAAAATGAGAAAAAAGACAGTGCAACTTGTGAAAGACCTTCTGGTGGTGTCAATTACTGGGGGCCATGTGTGCGCTCACCTTTGCAGGTTGTGCGACCTTTTTCATTTCCATCCCAGGGCTCCAGTAGCCGATATACGCATGTATCTTTCCAATCTTATTTATGTGTCACTGCTATGTACTGTGTAATGGATGTGTCTGACTGTACAGGAACATAGTCTGATCATACCACAGCTCCTAGGCTGAGTTAATCTTATATATGTATCCCTGCTATGTACTGTGTAATGACCGTGTCTGACTGTACAGGGACTTGAATATGCAATGTGCCTAGGAATTAACTGTGTTGGAGCGCTTCAGCCAGCTGCCCGCAGTGTTTTCTTGGACTGGTCTCCCTGAGATCAGTGAATGCTTTGCGATGTTAGTCTACTAGGCCTCCCACCTAGCCAGAATCCTACTCCACACTGATGAGGGGCAACACCCCGAAAAAGCTGTCTGTGGATGGATACCTGGCCTTGGTATTCCCTTGTCATATCTCTAAACTTGTAAAAGAGTTGAATATTGACTAAAAGGGCCACTTAATATGGTGTTTATGGTGTTCTCCGCAAGGAGCCACCACTTGGCTGGGTCCTTCCCTGGAGGGATATATGGCTAGTCCTGTGTTTGAGACTCCTAACCGAGGCTCCACAGACTCTATTTGCATATTCATAGTTCCCAGGGGCAATGCGCCTAGGAATTCACTGTGTTGAGCGCTTTAGCCAGCTGCCCGCAGTGTTTTCTTGGACTGGTCTCCCTGAGATCAGTGAATGTTTTGCGATGTTGGTCTACTAGGCCTTGCTCCCACCTAGCCAGAATCCTACTCCACACTGATGAGGGGCAACACCCCGAAACAGCTGTCTGTGGATGGATAACTGGCCTTGGTATTCCCTTGTCATATCTCTAAACTTGTAAAAGAGTTGGATATTGACTAAAAGGGCCACTTAATATGGTGGTTATGGTGTTCTCCGCAAGGAACCACCCCTTGGCTGGGTCCTTCCCTGGAGGGATATATGGCTAGTCCTGTGTTTGAGACTCCTAACCGAGGCTCCACAGACTCTATTTGCATATTCATAGTTCCCAGGGGGCAATGTGCCTAGGAATTCACTGTGTTTGAGCGCTTTAGCCGGCTGCCCGCAGTGTTTTCTTGGACTGGTCTCCCTGAGATCAGTGAATGCTTTGCGATGTACAGGGACTTGGTCTGATCATACCACATCTCCTGTGCTGAGTTAGGGTACCTTTTACACGCCGCCACCGCGGCGAGAAATATTAACGGCGATATGTCGCCCTGCGACAATCGCCGTCAAAATGTCTCCCAATTGCGGCGTGTAATTGGGGAATTTGGCGGCGATCTGTCGCCTTGCCACGGTCGCCTGATTTCTGAGCAAATGTGAAATGAAACATCTATCATGATTCCTGAATCTTTTCAGTATTATTTGACTCTACTACTATCTATAATTTAGTTTACAATTAGAAGGTGAACTATTTTTATAGACTATAATTCTGAATATAATATTCCATTAATTAGTAATGAACTAGTATGTTTTTTACAGTTATAGTTTCTGTAGGTTAATTAATCTTGCATTTAGGTGATAACACTTTATCATTTAATTAAGAGTTAAATGTGATATATGATAATTGCTATAATTATCTTAGTACATTTAATCATCTTACGTGGAATCAACTTAGATTACAGTATTTACATGAAATGTATTACTTACTATAAAGGGTGATTCAAAAGGGATGATATAAAAGTATGTAGTTGAATTAATTATCATAATCAATATCATCTGAACCAAAATGAACAATTTAGCAAAATAGAAATAAAATCAAAGATGAAGACTCAGGTATGAATGCTAGGGTAGTGATGGGATGATTGGACTGCTGACCAGCAAATGCAGTATGCCAGACACACTTGGCATATACTGTCACGCTACTGCACACCCTTAAGGGCCAGGATACTTTTTACTCACCTTCTGGTCCCGAAAGTAGATGCTTTGGCAGAGCCCTTCCCAGTTGACAATAGTAGAGTGGCTGGTGGCACACAGGCCACAGTAGAATCATACACTCCAGTACAGACAGGAAAAGCAGTACAGGTCCAAACAAAGTATAAGGAAAGTCTAGGGACAAAGCCGAGATAAATAAACAGAGCAAGATTGCATACCAGAAGAAAAACACCATAACTAACCTTACTACACAAGAACAACTGAACCAAAGGATATGGCGGGTTTAAATCTCCCTCTCATGGATCACCTGACTGCTGAGATAAAGCCCAGTCTACCCCCTCAGCCCAGAGATGCAAAGGTGGGGGTGGGGAGAGTGTAGTGGAAGGGACCTTCGACCACATACCTGAACCAGGAGACATAGCATCCCATATCTCATGGCAACAGCTGACACTAGGAGACCCAGCATCCCAGGACAACTGAATAGCATCATCACTGGAAGTAAATCTCTTAGAACGCAATACACGGCCAAAGCAAGTGCCTGCATTAGCTCCGCCCTCTGGAGGCAACACCTCACTCCTCATGGTCAGTGAGGGGCGATGAGTGACCTGACGGAAAGCCAGAGTATGCCCAGAAGTGCAAAGGACTCACTCGGGTGCTTAAGTATGAGAAGGGTTAACACCCCTGACTACTTGAGATTTGACTCGATGCCCACCAATATCCAAACCATCAGACCTGACAATGAAAGAGACGAGGTCTAGACACTTAGCATAAGGATAATATTAGCATCTAAGTGGGTTATTACATAGTGCACATATTAACTGTAAGAAGGGGCACATAATTTATCCAATCAAAATGAAGAGAGAATCTATACAGTGTAGTTAGAGATAAGATGAAACAAAAGATGAATAATCACTGCTAAGTTTTAAAAGAAATACTATGAAGATTGCAAGAAACTGCCAGTGTCCCAAATTCTGAGGCTTACCCATTGCTCACTTTGTCAAACCATGTGCCTGCAACCCTGCCGCGTGTTTCGTATAGGTTTCCTTGGGGATTAAAATAATATCAGTGGTAAATGGCCTGTGACTGAAAAGCATAGCAAACTTACTTAGTGTCCCCTAGTAGCCAATCATAGAACAGCTATCATTTTTTAAGAGCAAAATAAAAAAATGTGCTTACATATTGGCATGGCAGAACACGACAAATCAACAGACAACCCTGACACATAGACACCACTAAAAATCTGCGGCAAACATCAAGGGTTGCTGAGCGGCGCTGGAAGTAAACACACTCACAAGACGACTACACAGCATTCAAACAAGCACTTCTCAAATTCAAGTCAGCACTGACCACCACTAAACCTCATATCCTCTTTGTCCCACAACCCCAGGCAGTTATTAAACACATTTAACTCCCTTCTCCGCCCCCACTGCCCCTCCTACTTCTCATATCTCTGCAGAACACTTTACAACACACTTCTTCAGCAAGATTGATCAGATCAGACAAGTCTTTGCTGCCCAACCACCACAACCCCCATGCATACCAGACCACTCCCCTTCCCCACTAATCCTCCTCCCCTCCATCACTGAAGGAGAACTTGCACACCTCCACTCCAGATCGCACCTCACCACTGGTGCACTGGACCCCATCCCATCTTACTTCCTCCCCAACCTCACCACCACACTTATCCCAGCCCTAACCCACCTCTTCAACCTATCACTAACTTCTGATACCTTTCCTTCTGCTTTCAAACATGCAACAATTACACCTATCTTAAAGAAGCCATCCCTTGACCCCACTTCTACATCCAGCTACCGCCCCATATCTCTGCTCCCGTTCTTTTCCAAACTTCTCGAAAAGCATGTCCACACTGTACTCTAATCCCACCAAAATTACTAACGACTAAAGGCCCCGTCACACACTACGATATCATTAACGATATCGTTGCAACGTCACCGGTTTGGTGACGTTGCAGCAATGTCGAAACGACATTGTTGCATGTGACATTTACAACGATGAGGTCGTTCATCGTTGGTCGTTGGTAAATGACCTGGACCATAAATTTATCGTTGGTCTCACGCTGGGCGCAAACATCGACATTGCTAGGACATCGTAGTGTGTGACAGGGTCTTTACTCACAGCCAAAGCTAACAGACATTTCTCCGTCCTCTCCTTCTAAACCTGTCCACACAACCTCCTCACCCCATCCCCTCTCTATTTGGGTCCCTCAAGGCTCCGTCCTGGGCCCAATCCTTTTTTTCAATCTATACCCTTGGTCTGGGACAACTCATAAAGTTCCATGCCTTCCAGTACTACCTGTATGCTGATGACAGTAGTCGAGATGCCGGTGCTGGAGAAGCGGCACCCTTGCCGATGAAATAGTCACAGTGGATGTAGTTAACGTTGAGACTGGCAAGCACCGTATTGCGAGCTCCAATTCAAAGTAGCAGGTGCACCGCAGGTAGGACAGGTAGCGTACAGGGGAGTTACTTCTCAGGCAGACATACCAGGTTCTAGGCGAGATAAGAAGTATAGTTAAACAGGTATTACCAAATACAAGTGCTTAGGCAGGGAATGGGACAGAGACGTGAGGGAAAGTAACGCAACTAGTGACAGGCAATGTTGCTCAGGCACCTCCCTTAAGGGGAAGGTGACTTAAATATAAGTAGTCACTCGGTGATAGGTTGAGTAGTGATTAGAGATGAAACTAAGCATAGATGTACTGGCCCTTTAATAGGAATGATTGGGGGGGGGCGCGTGACCTAAGCATGCTCCTGGAGTCTCTGCAGGAAGGACGCAGACCTCGGAGGAGAAGGAGGAAGACGGAGTGCTGGGAGGCAGTGCTGGGTAAGTAACCTGACAGTGACTATAAGCAGACTGAGTGGAACCACATGATAGGCACTGATCTCCCTGCTTAGTGGAGACTGGCAGTCAGGACGCACAGAAATGCGTGATGGGCATCGACCTCCTAGCCCAAGGGAGGTCGGTCGCGTAGCATGGGGCATGACAATATTCTTTTCTATTATTGTATTCAATAGGGCAGTGACACAATCAATTTTTTTTACTGACAGAATCTGTGTATGAAATAAATCACACCATGCTCAATTTTCCTTCAGAAATCCAATGAGACCCATTCAACTCTATGGGCGCAAGACATAAAATGGATGTCACTTCATGGCTTCCGTTGTTACAGATACATTGCAATTCTGAAAATAGGGAACTGTTAAAGGTCCTTCAAATAATAACTGCTGTAAAATAATAGATTGCCCACAGACATCACATGGATAAAAAAATGAAAAAAAATCACACTACTTTTCTGGATTTTTATACATTCGTGTGACTCTTGCTTAACACTTTGAGCTGTACTATAAATGTCTCTCCGTTTTGACAAATAGAGTTGACCTGATCAAAGGTACCATGCAAGCTCAACATACCCCTACAGACAGTTTGAAACAAGTCTAATACTGGCACATTTTTTTTCTGACTGGAAGCAAACTGACAGAATCATATGAATTCCAGCAGCTGTCAATGCAAATAGACAAGCAGCAATGACTGTTATTTAAAGCCAGTGTCCGGTATTTTAACATTGATCTTTAGGATATGGTATCGATGTATCATTAGTAGGGAATGCAACACCTGGCACCCTGCTGATCAGCTGTTGCTGGTGTTGCCGCTCATGACCGAAAATGCTCAGTTACAGAGCACATCTCCATTGACAGGATAGTATCCACAGCCAGGTACTGCACATTTGCCATCAATTGGGGGATGGGGAATGGGAGTGACGCTCACCTCATACCCCCTTTCAGATTCCCAGGCTCCTGACTCTATGGCTAGCATCCACCACATATATCCAAGCTTAAAGAGGACCTGTCACCAAACCAGGCATGGTGATCTAATTACAGCACTGAATGCAGCATGTCTGCTGCATCCAGACAAGGGGTCCCAGAGCCATTGAGCCCCCCTGTACCCCGAGTAAATACACTTAGAAAACTTACATCCTGCAGCCAGAAAGGAGGTGGCTAGGGGCTGCAGCCTAGGGCAGATTCATACCCCCTGCATGTTTAATCTGCCCACTGCTGCCAATCATTCTTTCCCTCTTCTGCAGCATAACACAGAGGGAGACAATGATTGGCAGCAGTGGGCAAATTAAACATGCAGGGGGAGTGAATCTGCCCTTCAGCTCCAGCCTCTAGCCACCTCCTTTCTTGCTGCAGGATGTAAGTTTTCTAAGTGTATTTACTCGGGGTACAGGGGGGCTCAAGTGCTGGGGGACCCCTTGTCTGGATGCAGTAGACATGCTGCATCCAGTGCTGTAGTTAGATCACCATGCCTGGTTTGGTGACAGGTCCTCTTTAAGAAAACCAGGGCCACACTCTAAAAATTCTTCAAGGTTCCTTTATTCATAGTAACATAGTAACATAGTTTTTAAGGTTGAAGGAAGACTTTAAGTCCATCTAGTTCAACCCATAGCCTAACATGTTGATCCAGAGGAAGGCAAAAAAAAACCATGTGGCAACACTAAGCTCCACATTGGGGGAAAAAATTCCTTCCTGACTCCAGATATGCCAATCAGACTAATTCCCTGGATCAAAGCCCTATCAAAGAACCTAGTATATATAACTGGTAATATTATAATTTTCAAGAAAGGCATCCAGGCCCTTCTTAAATGTTAGTAGTGACTCACTCATTACAACATCATGTGGCAGAGAGTTCCATAGTCTCACTGCTCTTACAGTAAAGAATCCGCGTCTGTGATTATGATTAAACCTTCTTTCCTCCAGACGTAGAGGATGCCCCCTTGTCCCAGTCTCAGGCCTAAGAGTAAAGAGATCATTAGAAAGGTCTCTGTACTGTCCCCTCATATATTTATACATTATTATAAGATCGCCCCTAAGCCTTCGTTTTTCCAAGCTAAATAACCCCAAGTTTAATAACCTGTCTTGATATTGCAGACCCCTTAGTCCTCTAATGACTTTTGTCGCTCTTCTCTGGACCCGCTCTAGTTCAGCTATGTCTTTCTTATACACCGGAGACCAGAATTGTACACAGTATTCTAAGTGTGGTCGCACTAGTGACTTGTATAGAGGTAAAATTATGTTCTCCTCATGAGCATCTATGCCTCTTTTAATGCATCCCATTATTTTATTTGCCTTTGCAGCAGCTGCCTGACACTGGCCACTAAATGTGAGTTTGTCATCTACCCATACACCCAGGTCTTTTTCAGTGACAGTTTTGCCCAGTGTTTTACAATTAAGCACATAATTATACCTTTTGTTTCCTCTGCCCAAGTGCATGACTTTACATTTATCCCCATTAAAGCTCATTTGCCATTTAGCAGCCCAAGCTTCTAGTTTACATAAATCCTCCTGTAATATAAAATTGTCCTCCTCTGTATTGATTACCCTGCAGAGTTTAGTGTCATCTGCAAATATTGAGATTCTACTCTGTATGCCCCCTACAAGGTCATTAATAAATATATTAAATAGAAGCGGGCCCAACACTGACCCCTGTGGTACCCCACTGTTAACTGTGACCCATTCTGAGTGTGTTCCATTAATAACCACCCTTTGTTTCCTATCACTAAGCCAGTTCTTAACCCACTTACACATATTTTCCCCTATCCCCATTGCCCTCATTTTATGTATCAACCTTTTGTGTGGCACCGTATCAAAAGCTTTTGAAAAGTCCATATACACCACATCCACTGCATTTCTTTGGTCCAGTCCAGAACTTACTTCTTCATAGAAGCTTATCAGATTAGTTTGACAGGAACGGTCCCTCGTAAAACCATGTTGATAATGGGTCATGAGGTTATTTTTCTTCAGATACTCCAGTATAGCATCTCTTAGAAAACCCTCTAGGATTTTACCCACAGTAGATGTTAAGCTACTGGCCTTTAATTTCCAAGTTCAGTTTTTGTACCCTTTTTGAATATTGGCACCACATTCACATCTTCATAAAAACATAGTCGTCCTTGCCAGACGCGTTTCGGAAACTAGTTCCTTACTCATCAGCTTAACACATTAACTAAAAGCCGTCCATATAAAGGTAACCTCCTACCTCTCAATTGCCATCACCATTACCCGCAGTTGTGTTATTAACCCTTTATGGTGTGAACAATAATTTTTTGCATTATAACTACAGTGGGATCCCATTCATGCACATACACATAGAAGGCATGGTCTTACACAACTCATATTTTGCATTGCACATTACATTACACATTATATTGCACATTATACATTATATTGCATATGTGTATAAATATAATTATAGTGCTCCATTTAGTAGCAGACCATACAGAAAAAAGAAAAGGAAACACAAATGACTGTCATTAAGTACAGAAGCAACCAACTCCAGTTTGAGTCCACAAGTATCTCTATCCAGTTTTGCAGCATAATTCACAACACTTTTAACTCTGTGCCTGACACAAATTCCAACATTCTCTGACCACTCTACATTGGCCTTGAATATTATAGAAGGATCAGGGGAAAAAGGTAAAAAATAAATGATAATAAGGACTGACATAAAAAGTTTTTTCCCTGTGAATTTCCATATATAATATATATCCCCCAAAAAGGAAATATTTGGGATAAATGATTGCTTGTATACAGATGTATTTCCTTATTTTTAGATGCAAAAAGAACACACCGATAAATGCCATTAAGCAACAAGCAGCAAACTCCAGTTAAAATCCACAGGTATTTCCATCTAGTTTTACAGCATAATCTCCAATGCTTTTAACCCTGTGCCATACACTCCAACCTTCTCTTGACCATTTTACATCGACCATGAATGTTGTAGAAGGATCATGGGAAAAAGATGAAAAATGAATTAATAATAGTACAAACCGACATAAAGGAATTTATGTCAATTCCCATATATAATATGCCCTCAGAGCAGATTTAAATAAATAGTCACTCATGGGCAAAAATATTTCCTTATTTGTTTATGTATTATTTTTCATATATTAGTTTCTAAAAACTCCTGCTCCCTTTCTATAACTCCAATCATATCATCATATCTCACCCCTCAATTCCCTCTCTTTTGGGGTTAATATATAATTTCATGATGTTCATATTCTGTATTCTATACCTTATCCTTATCCTTATACCTTATCCTTATTCCCCAAGTATAGTAAGGAACTAGTTTCCGAAACGCGCCCGCAAGGACGACTATGTTTTTATGAAGATGTGAGTAAAGGAACCTTGAAGAATTTACGGAGTGTGGCCCTGGTTTTCTTAAAACTGCATATTTGCCTAATTTTGATTTGAATAGGGGGAAGATGTGCAGTACCCAGCCATAGCCACTGTATACAGTGGTGTGAAAATGTGTTACCTCCTTCCTGATTTCTTATTCTTTTGCAAGTTTGGCACACTTTGTTTCAAATTACCAAACAAATTTAAATATTAGCCAAAGATAACACAAGTAAACACAAAATGCAGTTTTAAATTAAGCTCTGTATTATTAAGGAAAGATGGGAAATCCAAACCTACAGAGCCCCAATATATAAATTAACTTCTTTTGAAAGCTGAGATCAGTTTCCCTAGCCACAGCCAGGCCTGATTACTGCCACACCTGTTCTCAATGTAGAAATTACTTAAATTGGACCTTCCTGACAAAATGAAGTAGACCAAAAGATCCTCAAAAGCTAAACATTATGAATCCAAAGAAATTCAGGAACAAATGAGAAACAAAGTAATTGGGATCTATCAGTCTGGAAAAGGTTATAAAACCATTTATAAAGCTTTTGGACTCCAGCAGACCACAAGGAGAGTCATTATCCAATAATTTGCGAAACAATGGAACAGCGGTGAACCTTCTCAGGAGTGGCCGGACGACCAAAATTACCACAAGAATGCAGTGACAACTAATACAAGAGGTTTCAAAAGACCCTGCTACAACATCCAAAAAAATGCAGGGCTCATTTGCCCCAGTTAAGGTCAGTGTTCATGACTCCACCATAAGAAAGAGACTGAGTAAAAATGTCCTGCATACCAGCGTTCCAAGATGAAAACCAATGCTGAGCAAGAAGAACTTAAAGGTTCATCTCAGTTTTGCCAGAGAACATCTTCATGATCCCCAAGATTTTTGGGAGAATACTCTGTGCATTGACGAGACTTAAGGCCCCGTCACACTGGGTGACATCGCCACCAATTACATAGGCGATGTAGGGGTGTGGCCTATCGGTGGCGACATCGCCCCTACGTCGCCTCATGTAAAGGGGTGATGTCGACGCCGCTAGGAGGTCGCCTGGTTTCAGAGCAGTGCTCTGAAACCAGGCGACTGATCTGGGGCGATGTGTACACACTTGTTGCCATAGGCTCCCATTGTCCTGCATCGCCACTGGGATTTTCAGACACCCCCGCAGTGATGCTGCCTGTCAGCTCGCCGGTGCGGCGCTGGAGATGTCGCCTCATTTAAATGGGGGACGGCGACACTGGCGGGCGCCAAAAATGTGTGCACACCCGCCAGTCACTGCCGACATCTCCAGCCCCATCGCCAGGTGTGACGGGGCCTTTAGGGCTACAATCAGACACAATGTTTTCTTTCTTTTCTCTTGTGGTCCATATTTCAGCTGCTGAACTGATCCGTTTTTAAAAAAACGCACCACCCTTTAACACCGTGCGTTTTTGCATCTGTTTTTTCTAATGCCTTTTTTTTAAGAGAAACAAAATTAAGACTTTGAAGTGGCCTGGACAAAGTCCTGACCTTATTCTGATTGAGATGCTGTGGCATGACCTTTAATAGGCGGTTCATGTTTAGAAACCCTTCAATATGGCTGAATTACATCTGCAAAGATGATTGGGCCAAAATTCCTTCAGAATGTTGTAAAAGACTCATTGCCAGTTATCATAAATGCTTGATTACAGTTGTTGCTGCTTATTGTGGCTTCACTAGTTCTTAGTTTTAGGGGCATTCACTTTTTTATACAGGGTCCTGTAGATTTGGATTTCTTTTTCCCTTAATAATAAATACCTTAATTTATAGACTGCATTTTGTTATTACTTGTGTTATCTTTGTTTATATTTACATTTCTTTAGTGATTAGAAACATTTAACATACAAAAAAATAAGAAATCAGGATGTTGGCAAACTCTTTTTCACACTACTGTAGTTGACAGAGATGTGCTGTGGAGCTCTGCAACTGAGTAGTTCTGGAGGGCAGCGGCATCGGGTACAGTTGATCAGCAGGAGTGTTGGGTGCCGCACTCCCAACCAATCAGACATTGATTACCTATTTTAAGGATAGGTCATTAATTTTAAAGTCCCAGATAATCCCTTTGAATAATAGTCATTGCTGCTTTACTATTTCTACCTACAGAGATCAATTGATCAATATGGTATTCATATATGGCATTACTTCAAATAACCCCTAGTGATCGATCTCACCCCTCCGGGGTATTTTTTTGCATACTCTCACAATATCACTTATATATTGGAGGACAACTCAAGAGTATTTTTTGCAATTAAAAACATAGTTTTATTATATACTAGATGGTGACCCGATTCTAATGCATTGGGTATTCTAGAATATGTATGTAGTTTATTTATGAAGATTTAAGAATAATGCAATGAGTGATCAGTAAGGTACCATCACACTTGGCGACGCTCCAGCGATCCCGACAACGATACGACCTGGTAGGGATCGCTGGAGCGTCACTACGTGGTCGCTGGTGTCAAACAGTCAGATCTCACCAGTGATGCAGAAATGATATGACGGTCGTTGGAACCCTGTCACTCTAGGGCGTAGTATTGAGTTCGTTGGTCGTTGTCCCGCGCAGCTTGGCTGGGGATTTTAATCCCGGCCGCCATATCGGAATACCCATAACTTGGGTGTTCCAATATGGCGGTCGGGGTACTTCCTCTGCGAGCAGCCGGGAGATGACCGGCTAGCGATGGTCATCTTCCAGCTGCGTCGCCGCTGACGTCCGTGCGGCAGGAGATGACCCGCAGCTACCGTCCGGAGATCAGCAGCTAGCGCTGCTGATCTCCCAACAGTAGCGGTGGCGTTCGTGGTTCAAATCCCGCACCAATTTGCGGCCAGACTGCACCTGTTGCTGATTGGTCGCCGCGCTCATCGGCAACCAGTCAGTGACTTGGGATTTCCGTTAAAGAGAGACAGACAGACACGATAAGGCGATTATAATATAGGAAGATCAAAAACTCTTGACAAGACACATAGAAAGACAAAGGGAAAATTCCCCATAAAGTGCAAATTAAGAGAACAATGCTGTCCACGTACATCAAATATACAATAGATCTGTATGCCAAACTGGTGAAGGATTAAAGTGCAAGTGAAATTACACAGGTTTTCTGCCAGTTACCCTGATTTCCAGTGTACTATATGTTGCCACTTACAAAACATTTTTTATGCACATGGGAGAACCAGTACATCTATATTCCATCTAACCCACAGCATCTTGTGACACATAGGCACCATATGAACATTTACATGACAGTTATCCTGTATACAAGGTTATTGAAATATTAGCATCCCCACCATTACAACAATAGCAGCATTGGTTACAGAATCATGTATTGTGCAAAGCACAACAATGGAGAAAGCCCCCAGGGAACGGAAAGCTATGGTTCTTACATAGCCATGACCATATATTTGATGTATGTGGACAGCATTGTTCTCTTAATTTGCACTTTATGGGGAATTTCCCCTTCGTCTTTCTGTATGTCTTGTCAAGAGTTTTTGATCTTATATAATAAAACTGTGTTTTTAATTGCAAAAAATACTCCTCCAATATATGAGATCAATTGATGAAGGACAGGTTTGAAGCCCACGTAGGAGAAGAAGCGGCCCCAGAAGCCCTTCTTCTTGTTTAGTACTATACTCTATACTCTATAAAGACTGAAGAAAAATAAAATAATGCAAAATTTCTTGTTGTCAACACTTTTGCCATCCCCCATTCTTATCACTCCTTCCCTTATTGTCACCACTCTTAGTAACATATCATCAAGGAATTCATGAAAATAAATTGCTCTAGCAGTTGTCACGGATTAATGTATTCATATAAAATCACTGCTTACAGCCGTTCTCAGACATTTTGCTAGCTGTGAGCACTGCTATCTAAAGTTGGCAACAGTTTTTTATTCGACCAAAATACATGACTTCAAAGGCTCCTTCAAATAAACCAAACTCTTATGAGAAACTTTGGACGGTTTTAGTTGTAACGCTCTGCAGAGCTGACATTTTAGAAGTGCATAGATAGCTTGAAAATGTTAACACTTTAAAACAATGTTGCTTATAGCAATGTCAATGTGATCATTTGATAAAGTACATACAGAGTAGAAAGCAATTGATGCACTAGACTGATCTCCTGTCTAAGCAAGAGAATCTTTCTCTGCCGTGTTTCTATGTGAGCACTGCAGGGACTATTTTGATAGGTGTCTATAATGAGGGGCTCAGGTGAAGAGGTCACAGGGACAAGTTACCCGGTGTCTGACCATTAATGATGGCTGGTTTAATGTCTACGTGTAAGATGCAGGAATTCAAGCAGCAAATTACTGGTCACAGGGGAGACGAGATAAATCCGTTCACTATGTGCCACTGAAGAAGATTGATTTTTAACGGCTCCTGATTAAATGCTTTAAATGCTGAAAAATGTCTGCCCTCTGCCGTATAATAATTTTCATTATTAATGCCGCTCGTTAAAGGATAAGCGGAATAGAAAGGAGGGCTGGACTGGGAGTGGAGAAATTAGACTTTTGAAAAATAGTCGTTGAGCAATGGTGGTGAATAGAGAATCCGTCCAAAAGAATTGAATGAAATGAAGATGTATTATTTTCTGTTCCTTTCAGGTTGGCAGCTTAAATGTGTCAGACGTGATACATCTTATCTTTATCTGGTAACGGCAGGGAAAGTATTTTAACAGGAAAACAAAAGGCAAAAAAAGAAAAGAAAGGCAAACTGATAAAGACAAGGATGCGTTCTTCATTTTATTATTTTTTCTCTTATATTATTAGCATTTGTGCTACTACGTCTCGGCTACCATTAAGACCTTATTCACATATAAGTATTTTTAGCTAATACTTCAAGAGCATTTGTGAGTGAATACCAGGAGTTGCTCCAAACCGCAGAACAGATAAGAATCGTTCATTAGTTTTTCTCTCAATAGCTTCCATTTCTTGTTTTGTTTTAAAAATCCTAATATAATTCACTCACCTAATACAAACGTCAGTAAGGCTACACCGGCGTGGCACCTTCCACAAAGAATAACATTTCCCCTTAGGGTACCTTTACATGCCGCAACTGCGGCGAGGAATCTGACCGGCAATCTGTTGCCCCGTCACCATCGCCGTAAAATTGCCTCACAATTGCGGCGTGTAATTGGGGAATTTTCTTAAGTACGGGTGCTACCTTCTAAAATGTAACCTTTATTGTTTTAATTAAAACACGGATCACTTCAAGATCCCATACACAGTGTGAACTTGTGAAAGGGGGGATGAGGGGGATGGATCACCCTGTTCTCTCCCTATCTACCCCTGCCTAACAGCGGAGTTTTCACCTAAAAACCCCCCAATGGTGTCCCCACTCCACGGCGGCTAACCCTTCTGGTCCTCACCTAAGGAAGGTATACTTGTTACTGGACTCCCCCTATCCACAATATATCTAAGGATACCAGTGATTAATGGTCTCCTGGATGTCCGGGTCTATCCCTCAAGGTACCGTCAGACGGGGACATATCGCCGGCGATGTTGCCGGCAACCGAGGGGCGTGGCCAGGTTGCGGCGACATCGCCGGCGAATTGCCGCGTGTGACAGGGCGATAATCAGGCGATGAATCGCCTGAGTAACATCGCCAGGTTTCCCAACCATGTTGGGAAATCTGGCGATGTTGCTCAGGCGATTCTGCCTGATCGCCCTGTGTAACGCGGCGATCGGGCGATTCCGCCTATCTACTACATTGCGGGTTATCGCTCGCTGGGTTGCTGGGCAACTCAGCGAGCGATAGCCACGGCAACTAGCCGGCGACATCGCCGGTAAGTTGCTCAGTGTGACATCTCACCGGCGATGTTGTCAGGGATGCGCGCTCCCGCGATCCCCGGCAATATCGCCGGCGATATGTCCCTGTGTGACGGTACCTTCAGACACACGTGGCGAAAAAATGCCACGAACGGAGTCACTGTTTTTTTCCAAAAATATGGTGATGATAACCTTAATGATATATCTTGTAATTCTAGAGGGGCAAAGCAAAACATCAATATCCTCTGCTACTGTAAGGCTAAGGGAACCCCCCATACAGCTTATATATCTAGTGCAGAGGGTAAGGACAAACCTCCTAAAACCCCTCCAGTAGGTCTCACACCATACACAAATATCAGTGATCCTCACAGATAGCTTATATGACCATATAAATGACCATCCAGGCAGTCACTACTTCTTAATATGTATACATGTATACCAATCTCAAAATACCGGACCAGTTGGACCATTGGTTAAACAGGGGATAAAGTTACCCTTTAAGATCAACAGGCATAAAAGTTATACTCATCATGATCTAGTAGTCCGATCGGTTTTAATTAAAACAATAAAGGTTACATTTTAGAAGGTAGCACCCGTACTTAAGAATATTTCAATAGGTGTACCCTATATCAAATTTAATAGTGTTTCTTGTAATTGGGGAATTTGGCGGCAATAAAAAGGTTGCCCCTGGTTCCGATTTCACAGCACTGCTCCAAAATCAGAGGCAATCATGAAGGCAAAATTCCCTGCTTTTGGCGTGTGAAGGGGCGATAGGGATGGAATCTGCGTCGCCTACTGATTTTCCAGACGCGTGCCACAGCGTGCTGGAGACCGCGCCCCGTCAGCGATGATTGGTGGTGGCTACTGTCTTCCCATTGGCTGTCAGTTGACACCGTGCAATATTTGAGTGTGTATTGGTGCCAAACTCCGAAAGAAAATGGCGTCATGTATTAGCCAGCCCTCCAGAGCAGGCTGACCACTCATAACGCTATTGCGTTGTCTAATCAGCATGCTTGGGGCGTGGTATACACCAGTCTGCCACACCTATGTTCTCGCCACGCTGAACATGTACGCCCACATTCCTTTGGAGATTGCTGCATGTGAAGCGGCGATGGGAGTCTACCGGATGTTTCCCGCTGTTGGTGTGGCGACTTCCGGGGCGACACGTTGCCTTAGGTTGAGGGCACAATTGCGGCGTGTAAAAGCGCCTTCAGCGACCGGAGGCAACCATGAAAAATGTGCACGCGCATGTTAGATTGCCTCCTAAAAGTTGCGGTGTGTAAACCGTTCCTTTAGACATCTTGTTAGAGAACTCCCATCCAGTCAGGTCAGACCTCCTGCTTTTCGTGAATAGGGGCAAACACCCCAAAACAAATGTCTACGAATGAGCTTCTGGTTTTCTTTTCATTCCAAGTCATTTCAAGAGTCAGTATTGACTTTTAGGATCAATGCTTACAATGTTGCAATAGGGTTCCTGACCTCATTTTATTTGAAAAGGATATTTGCATATTTAAAGGGGTATTATCATCTCCAAGATATTTTCCAAATATGTAGTAGGTATAATAGTAATAATAACAATAATATTAGCACATACCTCCAATTAGGAATGTAGTACAATTCTCCCGAATAGCTATGTCACTTACCTCATGTGCAGGGTATTACAGCTTAGGTATCCATGGTTACGAACACAATTATATGTCACTTTATGAATTGCCGTAACCATGGATACCTAAGCTTCAATTCCCTGCACATGAGGTAAGAGACAATGGCTAATCAGGAAAACTATACTACATTTCTAATTGGAGGATTTGCTGATAATATTATTATTATTACATCCATCACATATTGAGAAAGGACCTTGGAGATGGGAATACCCCTTTAAGGTCTTAGTAGTGATCATTAATATTTTTTATTCCATTTACTGTAATTAGTTTTACTGCAAAATCTAGACTTCAATAGCCTTTGTTTAGCTCCGATTTTGTGTCCGGTGCAAAAAATAAAAACAGCCGGATCCTGCTGGAAAGACACCAAACCGAATGACAAATAACCGCCATCCGGCCCCATCCAGCCCCATAGGGATACAATAGGGGCAAAATCAAATCCGGGCTGTCCAGTTCACACCAGACAGCCCCAAACCCGAAAAACCGTGGTATGAAGCTGACCTTAAAATGTTATATAATAGAAAAAATAGTGTTGACCCATATGGAAGTTTTATACAACAGCAAAGGGAAAGTAGAAAATCTTGCTTTGTTTGATTATATAGATTGTTCATTGGATAGTAGAATTGAATGTTACACATGACTCACAAAGTTATTCATACAACGACCCATATTAATGTGTAAGCATTCTTAAAGTAAGATTGAAAGAGTTGCCAGGGTTTTTTTTTTAAACTTAGACAGTACCATAGACACCCATGGGCAGTATCTATACTACAGCCCCACAGTATGCAAAAGCCACACAAAAAACACTCTCAGGCACAATCAGATGTCACGTATGAGTTCTTTTTGTGTTTTTCATAGATAACACTCGTACTTATTATATTCTATGGCGATATGCGCCAATATATAGAGACATGTCTGATGTCAATCCAAGCCAATAGTGAAACTCACCTATATGACAAGAAAAAGCTAAAAGTATTCAAGGAATTATATCAGTATTGTTAAACCATAAAATATATACTTGCAAGTTTTTGGAGCACATATAATTTTTCTGGCTAGCCAATAAAGTTTATAAGTATTTAAATTTACTTTTCTAGTTAAGATGTTAATGCAATATTAGTTTTTACTAGTGAAACAGGTTACCATTTACTTATTTTTCCAGTAACACCTCAACCACCTCATAGGCTGCAGCAAAACCACATGCATTTTTTTTCAAATGCACTTTTTATAGCATTGCCTAAATACATACAAAGTAAAAACAACGAATCATGAATTTTTGCAGAAAAATCCAGTGTTAATGTGGTTGTCCATTTACTTAAATTCATGTATTTATGGCTAAAAATAATTTTTGTCATCGGGTTTCATTAAAAATGTTGCAGTTTTCTTTCTTTAGGCTTGGGGAGATACTATTAAGGGCCCGTTACATGCTCCGATATCATTAACAATATCGTTGGTACGTTTTTGGGTCTTGGGGCAGGGTAACGACGTCGTAATGACGTCATTGTGTGTGACACATAGAATCAACCCAACGATAAGTCGGCTGATCGTTGATTGGAGGTTTATGAACCGGACCATAAATCAGTCGGATCGCTCGTTCAACCTACAGCATCGGTGTGTGTGACACCTTGATAACCATGTCGTTTACGACTTTACCTAGGACGTAGGCGACCTAACGACCGCATGTATCATTCACTTGTTGCGGAATCATTGCTGCATTGTTCTCGATATTTTATGTGTGACACCTCACTAGCGATCATTGAACATCGCTCCAGCGATGTAGGTCAAGTCGGATCGCTGGTCGGATCGCCGACAATTGAAGCGTGTATAGGCCCTTTAGGCCTCATCCAGACGTTTTTCATGTGCAAACCACGAATAGAACTTGTATCCATTATAGTCTATGGGGCTGTTCACATTTCTTTGTCTTTTGCTGACCTTTTGTCCATCTAAAAATCATGAAATCTTGTCTGTATTTATCAGTATCGTGGACAAAAAGTGGTAGCACAAGTCTACGGATCATTGAAAATCATGGCCTGCACATGGATGGCATCACTGTACACTAGGGTGGTCCTTAATTCAAGCAAAACATTTTATTTTCAATTTTTTGATGGTGCACTCTCTGAAATGATTTATCTGGGTTAAAAACTAAATAAACATTTTTAAAATCTTTTTAATTTTACAGGTTGAATATATCTTGGTAAAAATTAACCATTATGATCGGCAATGACAAATCATGTTTATTTCTCAACAAAAAGAGTTCTTTGTTTTTGGACTTGTTAGATAGCGTCACTTATTATTTGCAGTCCTTTAGTGTCTTTTTTTTTGTCATATGGCCAAGATGCTTAAAGGTTTGTGTAAAAATGAATGCTGCATTTCTGTCACTAACTTTCACCACGCCAAGGCTTGCTGACAGTTTGTCATCTACTACACTGACTCTTCCTCTCTTGGCTCATTTTGCTGATGACAGTACCTCTGATATTTGATTGTCTACCGTATCTGTATCTACTTCATCAGATGACGACTACAACACAACCTTTTTCTCTCTAGCTCTTCTTTCTTATCTCTCTTTCTCGGTTCTTTTCTTGTAATTTGTCTCTCTTTCATCAAACTTTGTTTTTTCTCAAACTCTTTGTCATTTTCCATTTATCCATGGTGTCCAGTTTGTCTCTGAACTAGCAAAAGTTCATTTTATTACGCTATTCTTGTCATATCCATAGCCCTAGCATACGCAATATCAAATAAGTTGTCAAAACCTGTGTTCAATTTTTCCTGTTTCTTCTTCAATCAGAACATTTAGTTTTGTTTTCTTTGTTTTTCTTCAGCTTCAATCACCTCCTACTTTTTCAACCACATTTTTTTCAGTCTCTTGGGGAGGCCTGACGTTGCCCAGGCATTAAGAACATCATGAGCTGCATCATAAACTGTTTAGTCATTTTCTTGTAGTAGTAGAATAGTGACATAACTTCTCTCTTGGATGGTGGTTTAGTCAAGATAAGCTACTATTAGACATTTGTCCAATAAGCTACACGTCTGTTTTGCTTCTTGTTATAGACTTTGACATACTTCAGGGATTCATGCTATTTTTGATCATTTTAGACAAGGTGCGAATAGGACTGGGCCGTGTCTTTAATACAGAAAGTTTGAAAGTAGGTAGGGAGCCCTAATCTTTGTGTATCTGGCTAAATTATTTTCTACCTTTTTAGTTTACAAACAGAAACAGAACCAAGGGGTGCCTACGAAGAACACACACTTGCGAAAATATGAACCACCCTAGTATACACTCTGTGTGCTATTTACTGATTAAGGCTAGGGTCACACTTTCAGATTTTGTGAAAACACATGCAAAAACACATCCATAAGCCCCCATGCAAAAAACGCATGCCCAATAGCAAAAACGCATGTCTAAGTGTACCATGCGTTTTTGGGATGCGTTTTTGGTTCACCACCAAAAAATACTGCAAGCAGCATTTTTTGGTGCATTTTCAAAAACGCATGCGTTTTTATAACATGGGCCCTAAGGGAAATGCATGCGTTTTTGAAAGTGTCTAAATGCACCATGCGTTTCCGCATGCGTTTTTTGCATGCGTTTTTTAAGGGTGCCCCACACCTATCAGCAAAAACGCAGCCCAAAAATGCAGTCTGCCTAAAACATGCAAAAAAAACGCATGCCAAGTGTGACCTTAGCTTTATATTGTAAAGGATTGGAGAAGCTTTGTTATGCTGTTTATTTATCCATATGTGACAATCATTGACAGTGCTCGATCACACTGTTGTATAAATTGTATGCGTGCTATCTGATTTTTTTAATTGGATAGCACTCAGACCAAGATTATTCAATGTGGCAGTGCTGATCAATTTGTTTTTATCATGCTGACTTGGCATGAGAAAAAAATTGCACCATTCTGTCATTTGACACGTCAATCTAACTAGATTCTCCCATGCAAGTCTTTGAGTATATGGAAAACATCAGTCTGCACTCGGATGACATTGAAGTGCAGTCCTATTTCCACAGACTCACACAATGGAGAAGATGGTAATATTTTGATCTCCATCTTTTCCTTTCGGTGTACTCCGATTCTCTCATCCGAGAAAATCAGATACTATACTAGCACTTGAATCAACCCTGATCAGAGTTTGGTTGGTGTGTTCTTAACGTAATCAACTCGATTCTTTCAGTTGAGAGCATCTGTGGTCATGTAACCCCTAGACAAACACTGATTAGAAAAACTGCTATATTGACTAAAAGCTGATGAAATTCTTATGGCAAACACTGATGGACTGACCAAACTCTGATGAAACGCTGACGCTACAAACTTACACACTAATCAAACACTGATTGTGAATGCTGATACACTGACCAAACTTTGATAAAACACTGATTGCGGCAGTGGGGTTGAACAAACTGTACGGTAACCGCATTGCTCAGGATTGCACATCCTGAGCGATGCGGTTACCGCATTGTGGATGCTAGAACCGCTCAGAAAACTGCAGCCTGCATGATTTTTCACGCAGGCTGCAGTTCCGGAGCCGGTAACCGGATTGCTTGTAAAGACATCTGGTTACCATAATGGGCTCCTATGAGGAGCGTTTCCTGCTCTGGTTTTGAGCGTTTTGAAAGCTCGAAACCGGATCAGGATTTAAAATTAAAAAAACCCAAGTGTGACCCTAGCCACACTGATCAAATACTGATGAACCACTGATGGTAAAAGCTGACACTGGCTAAAAACTGATGACAATTTAAGGCTGGGGTCACACTTGTTAAGGCAATTGCAGTGACTGCATCCAGATCCGGATGAGGTAACCGCAATTGCCTTCACACACATTTGTTAGGAAAAATGTGTTGTGGCTACCGCGATGCGGTAACCGGATTGCTCAGGCTGTGTAATCCGGAGCAATGCGGTTACCGTATACTTTGCTCATCCCTGCTGCCGCAGGGAAAAGCAAAGTGTTAAATGTGTATTAACACATTAAATATGAATATTAGCTGTGGGCAACATGTCTCTAGGGGATGCTCACCCCCCCTAGAGACATGCTGTCCACTCCACTCAGCATGTTAGGGGTTAATAAGGCATTTACAGTAAGCCGGCTATTGTCGGATTTGTAGAAATGTATGAATGAAGCTGTGGCTCCTCACAGTACTGTAGATACTGTACGTAATGTACGTATAGTATCTGCCGCTGTCCAAGGTCCTGTAACCATTAACATTAGGTCTATGGGGTTCGCACCGCCATAGACCTAATGTTAATGGTTACAGGACCCTGGACAGCGGCACATACGTACATTACGTACAGTATCTGCTCTACTGTCGGGAGCCTCGGCTTCATTCATAAATTAGTACAAAGCCGACAATAGCCGGCTTACTGTAAATGGCTTATTAACCCCTAATAACATCCTGAGCAATACGGTTACCGCATTGCGGGTCACAGAACTGCTCCGAAAACTGCAGCCTGCATGATTTTTAGCGCAGGCTGCAGATCTGGAGCCGGTAACCGGATTGTATGTAGTGCAATCCGGTTAGCATAATGGGCTCCTATGGGCAGCGGTTCCTTCTCCGGTTTTGAGCTTTTTGAAAGCTCAAAACCGGATCAGGTTTACAAAATAGAACTGCATATGTGACCCCAGCCTTATCCAAAACATTATTGACACTTGAACAGTTTTATCTTTTTCATATATGAACAAATGAACAAACACGGAATGAGGTCTTAGGCTAGGGTCACACTTGGCATGCAGTTTTTCTGCATCATCAAAAGCTGAATCCGTTTTTGGAAATTGACATTTTTGCATCTTAAAAATGCTATGCGTTAACGGATGGACCTATATGTACCATGCGTTAACGGATGCATTTCCCATAGGGCACCATGTTAAAAAAACAATATGCGTTTTTTTACTGCACCCAAAAACGCTGCTAAGGCTAGGGTCACATTTGCGGTTTTGTTTTCAAAACCGGATCCGGTTTTGTCAATTAAAAATGGTCAAAACCGGATCCGGATCCGCAGCCATAGGCTACAATAGAAAAGCCGTATTGCACTTAATGCAATCCGGTTACCGCGTGTGGTTTTGCAGCCAGCGGTAAAAATCATGCAGGCAGCATTTTTCGGAGCGGTAGAAAAACCAGATTCGTTTTTTTTATATTGGGCCCCTGTGGCAACCGGATCCGGTACCGCAGGGTACATGAATGTAACTTGCGGTACCGGATCCGGTTTTTGGTGCCACAATTTTTTCTCATTGTAGATCTGGATCCATTACTGGATCCAGATCTGCAACGTGATGCCAAATGTGATGGCACACGGTAATACCAGATTCGATAATGGATACGGTTACCAGATTTTACCTTCCAAATGTGACTCTAGCCTTACAGAGTTTTTGAGTGCAATAAAAAAATGCATTTCATTTTTTAGCAGTGCATCTTGACACTGCGTTTTTTTACATGGAAGCCTATTGATCCGTTAATGTTTTTCAAGAATTCCGAGTTGAAAAACTGATGCTTTTAACGGATCCAGGGCTCAAGTGTGACCCTAGCCTTAAGGCCCAGTTACACACACAGATAATTGTGCAGATATTGGTCACAGATCTCTGGTTGCAGTGAAATCATGGACACATTGTTCCATTTTGTAGCCGTGTACAAATGGAGTAATATGTCCATGATTTCACTGCAACCAGAGATCTGCAAACAATCTCTGCACAATTATCTGTGAGTGTAACTGGGCCTTTAGTCTCATGGTCTAATATGAATATGAGGGTTTCTAACTCCCGTAGGCTGGGGTCAGACTTGAGCTTTGGATCCGTTAAAACCATCAGTTTTTCAACTTAGAATTTGAGAAAAGCTGATTGTTTTAACGGATTCATAGGCTCCCTTGCAAAAAAAGCAGTGTCAAAATACATTGCTAGCAGCGTTTTTGGGTGCAGTAACAAAACGCATAGACTCTTTTTAACATGGGACCCTATGGGAAACACATCCGTTAACACATGGTACACATAGGTACCATGCATTAACGCATAGCATTTTTTGGATGTAAACATGACAATCTCCAAAAACGGAATCAGGTTTTGAATAGGCAGAAAAACTGACTGGCAAGTGTGACCCCAGCCTTATTTCTCTTTTTTTCTGGTCTGCTTTCAGCTTCATTATTACTCCATCCAACATCATAGTTGAATATGCAGAAAAATATGGAGATTATAAAAGCAAAATATTGCACAATTTTGTATTAATTGGAAAAATGAATTTTAGCTCTAATTAAATGCTTTTGGTTGATAAAAACATAAATAGCAACCTCTTTAAGTCAATCATATGTATGTTTAAACTAGTTTATAACTGTTAAAATAAAACTGCCTAAATATATTTTTTATTTGGTCTTAGGATGCATAGAAGACTGAGCAGCTCAGGTTCACCTCCGCCAAAAAAAAGAAAGAAGAAGAAATCTGGACATAAAAGAAGCCGGTGAGTCGATTTGCTATCCATCTCCCAGTGCTTGCTATGTGTCTGTACTTAATCAGACTAACCTGCTGGGCCAGAGCCACCAGTAGAAGCTAATGATAAATTGGCAACATTTAGAAGCTATTACAGCTCCTCTGCAATGCAGTAGCCGGATTCTTTCTAATTAGTTTTCTAGATGAATAGAAAGATGCTATCTCTAGACATGAATAAATAGTGCATAGGAATGTCAGTCAATAAATAGTCCTATGCATTCATTCTGCCATGAAATTTAAAACAGTAGGTGAAGATCAGTGCTTGTTCAGCTCTGACCCTTCAGAAAGCTGCACAGGCTTATTGCAGAATATTAAAAATCCCCAGTATGTATTGACTACATTTCTGAAGTTGGTGATGTTACAGATCTCCTCTGAGTAAGGCCAGTTTCACATGTCTAACATTCAAGATCTGAGTATGGACCCTGATAACCAGACTGACCTCAGGGTCTCCTGATTAGACCCACAGCCTTATATTTGCATTTATGCCCTATATGCCTATATGCCAATGCACCTAAGTTCAGTTCAGCAGACCTGTGGCTAGTCTGGACGCTGCGGTCCATACTTGGATCTGGAATGTTGGACTTGTCAAACCGGCCTAGGCTTGGGTCACATTAACGTTTTTAGCTGCGCCCCGGGGGAAGTCGCGCTAAAAACATAGGTTTTGGCAATAACGCGGTGCTTATCTTATGTTAGCACCGCGTTAACGCTGCCAAAACCTGTGTTTTTACCGTGACCCCCGGGCGCGGCTAAAAATGTTAATGTGACCCTAGCCTTATAGTGGTCAAAATGCAGGTTGAAAGCCCTTTCACTGCACCCTAAGCCAGCTGCTGTTAATTTAAAGGGTACGGCAAGTGATATATGCTGCTGCTTACCATGTGGGGCATTTGAAGAGGCATGTGGCCTATTTAGAATAATTGGTCATTTGTATGACGCCTATGTCAACTGTTTTTTTGGAATTGTCCCTTTGGCTTGCAGCAGCATCTCCCTGTGCGCAATGTTAAATGGAAGAGAGTAGCACTGCACAACCATTTTAACTAATCATTTATTTGATTTTCTACGATAAGAGAAAAGGCTCTGCATTTTTTTAAGAAACTGCACCACTCATGTAATTTCGCAGTGTCAGATTTTACAGCTCACCCTGATAGACTCAAATAGTGATACCAGTCACAGCAAATGGATGAGAGTAGTATTATTTCTGTAATGGCGGGTTTACACGTTGCGATATCGGAGTACAATTTCAATGAAAAGTCACGTGGTTCAATCGTTGGAGCCGATATCGTTCCTGCGTTGTATGGTTGAACGTCAATACGATGCAGGAACGATGTCAATGCGATATCGGGGGTTGAATGAGCGTGCTATTCAATGCCCCGATATTGAATAGAGATTGAAGCCGGATCGTGCTGTGTGACAGCCCAACTACGATGCAATGTTCTACGTCACCCATTCACTCCCATGTTAAATGGTCGTTCCTGGGTTGGGGAGTAGACATCGCACGGACGTTGTATTCGATATCGCAGCGTGTAAACCTCCGATGCGATGCGGGAGAAACGTGCACTAAATGCGCGCTCCGCGCCATTGAGTTGCGATATCGCAACGATATTGAAACGTGTAAACCCACCATAAAAGAAATGTAGACCCTTTTTCCAATCCTTTGATACGTGCATGTGTACATCAGCAACCAATTAGGAGCTTCTCTTACTCTGGACAGTAGAGTTTTCTCAGCAGTTGATCATTACATGCTTTTCAAGCTGGATTTGTAGCAATCAGCTGAAGGTTGGACATTTTAATTTAAAAATTGCAGTTCTACTTCACTTCTAAATGTCAATACTTTGGTCAGTATTAGTATTATTTGTATCAGTATTAGTTGCATAAAAACATTTGTGCAGGCCGGCATCCTGTCGGTTATCCATGGCAGCTGGACCAGGGAAGACTTAACTTTTGTGGCATGGCATCCAGGGCACCATTGCAATTCACTAGGCTTGCAACAGCATGATGGTGACTAGTAAATAAACCAACGCACAGAATGCCCCGACAAGGTTGTTGTCTTGCTGCCACGGAGGATCAGATTGTGTCACGCTTCCGGGGGGAGGCGCCTTAGAGTGGACCCACTGGGCCATGGTACCAAACTCCCCTGTGTGAGCTGGTCCTAGTTTATCCAACCCCGATACAGAGATTGTCAGGGGCAAGCCCAGGGGTTCTAAATACCACAGCTGCTAGTACCAGGGGAGCGGCGGTAAAGTTAGCCTATACTGCGGTAAGGCTAAGAAGGATCTGAGGCACCAGAGCCCAGAGCTAGAAGAGCTGGTACAGGTTCCACCGAAGGAGAGCACGAGGTGGGCCTGACTAACAGCCAGAGAAGCAGAAGCTTACTAACACATTAATCAGGCACCTCCCATCAGTGGAGGTGGCCTGATATACCGGAGTATGGACAGCTATTGGCCAAGGGGAGTGTCAGGCTGAGCCGTGCTAGCCCCTAGATTTACAGGGAAGAAGCGCGGTCGCGCCCTGTGCATTGCTCATTGCACTGCTCATTGTAGTGTGCTGGTGTGTGAACCCGCTGATCAGCAGACAGGAAGGAGACCAGGCGATGGCTCCGAGATACAGCATGCCTGGATGCCGGATGCCCGACAGAGCAGCAGAGGATGCAGAACCAGGGAAGGTGAGCTGGGGAGTGGTGCCAGGGGACATAACAGTACCCCCTCCCTCATGCCCCCTCCTCCGAAGGCGTGCAAAGAACCTTGCCAGAACACGGGGTATATCAATGTTCTCCCGTGGCTCCCAGGACCTCTCCTCAGGACCGAAGCCAACCCAGTCAATTAAGTAGAGGGTTTTGCCTCTACTCTTCTTCATGGCAAGGATGTCCTTTACTTCGTAGACATTCTCGGAGTTGAGAGACCGTGGTACAGTGCCGGAGGAAGGATAAAAGTGATTAAATATCACTGGTTTCAACAACGAGACATGAAAGTACGTAGGGATGCGAAGCGAGGCAAGCAGCCTCAGCTTGTAGGCAACATCGTTGATGTGTCCCTAGACTTCGAAGGGACCGACTACATGAAGCCCTAACTTGTAGGATGGCACCTTCAGCCACATTTTATCGCCTGGAAGGAAAGACAGAGAATCCAGGCGCCTCTTATCGGCATGTCTCTTCATCCTGCCAGAGGCTTGTGTAACAGTGTCTCTGGTCTTCCTCCAAATCTTGGAGAAGTCTACGGACAATGCATCAGGCACTGGGTTGCCAGATGCTGAGGAGATCGGAAGAGGCATACCGGGATGTTGGTCGAATACCACGACAAAAGGAGATTTTGTAGACGGCTCACTGGAGTGATTGTTGTAAGCGAATTTTGCCCAAGGAAGGAGACAGGTCAAATTATGGGGATGAGCATTGGAGAAGTGTCGAAGATAGGTAGTGAGTACTTGATTAATACGCTCCACCTGCCTGTTGGATTGAGGATGATAAGCAGAGGAGAAGTCCAACGTGATGTCCATATTGTTGCACAGCGCCCTCCAGAACTGGGAAGTCAATTGGACTCCCCTATCCGGCACGATATAACGAGGAATTCCTTGGAGCTGGAAGATGTGTTTGATAAATATCTTGGCCAACTCAGGAGTGGATGGTAGACCTGGCAAAGGAACGAAGTGGGCCCTTTTAGAGAAGCGATCCACAACTACCCATTTGACCGTACAGCCAAAGGAGCAAGGAAGATCCGTAATGAAATCCATGGCAATGTGTTGCCAAGTTGTCGATAGGACTGGGAGAGGCAGTAGACGTCCAGCCCACAACCGTATAGACACCTTGTTTCTAGCACAAGATGGACATGAAGCAACAAAATTGTGGATGTCTTGACTGATATTAGGCCACCAATAGTGACAAGTGATCAAAGAGAGAGACTTTTTAACTCCGACGTGACCGGCAAGTCTCAACGAGTGTCCCCATGACAGAACCCTCTTCCTCTTATCCTGTGCTACGAAGTTTTTACCAGACGGGAGTCCAGCAAAACGTAAGGGAGCCACCGTGATTATCTTGGTAGGGTCTATTACATGGAAGGACTCCTCATCTACATCCGACGGCTGAAAGGACCTTGACAGGGCATCAGCCTTGATACTTTTACTGCCAAGCCGGAAGTGCAGTTCAAAATTGAAATGGGCAAAGAACAAGGGCCACCGGAACTGCCGGGGGTTAAGTCTCTGAGCGGACTGGAGATAAGCCAGGTTCTCATGGTCCGTGAAGATTACGAATAGATGAATGGCACCCTCGAGGAGGTGTCGCCACTCCTCCAATGCCAGTTTGATGGCCAGCAATTCACTATCCCCGATGGAATAGTTGTGCTTCGATGCGGTAAATGCTTTAGAGGAAAACCTGCAGGTGACTAACCGACCCGAACAGGATTTTTGGGAGAGGACAGCCCGTGCTCCTATGGAGGAGGAGTCTGCCTCCACAATGAACTGTCTGTTTACCTCTGGTTGGTAGAAGCCTCGGAGAAAGAGTGCTTTAAGGTGGAGAAGGCATTTTCGGCCTCTGGGGTCCAGTTGCAGGTATTTGCTCCCTTATGGCCCCTTTACACGCAGCTACAGGTAACAGGTTTTCCACAGGTAACTTACTGGCTGCAGTGAAATCATGGAGACATAGTTCATTTGTACACAGCAACAAGATAGAACCATATCTCCATGATTTCACTGCAACCAGTAAGTTACCTGTGGAAAACCTGTTACCTGTAGCTGCGTGTAAAGGGGCCATTACAGATGAGAGCTGTGATGGGTTTGATCAAGGAAGAAAAATGGGTAATGAACTGCCTGTAATAATTTGCAAAGCCAACGAACCGTTGAAAAGCCTTAGTCCCCACAGGACAGGGCCACTTCAGAATGGTGGAGAGCTTTTCAGGGTCCATCCATAGTCCGGAATCAGAGATGATGCATCCGAGAGAGGGCAAAGAGGTTTCCTCAAAGACACATTTCTCCATCTTGGCGTACAACCGATTCCTCCTCAGTCGCAGGAGGACTTGTCATCCGTCCAGTCTATGAGAGGATAAATCAGAGGAGAAGATGAGGATGTCATCCAAATATACCACCACACACGTGTACAACAGGTCGCGAAAGATATCATTGACGAACTCTTGGAGCACCACGGGGGCGTTACACAGCCCTTATGGCATGACCAAATACTCATAATGGCCATCCCTGGTGTTGAAAGCAGTCTCCCATTCATCCCCGGCACGTATGCGAACCAGGTTCTAGGCTCCTTGTAGGTCAAATTTCTTGAAGATGCGAGCCCCTTTGAGCCTGTCAAAGAGCTCCGGAATCAGCGGCAGTGGGTATTTGTTCTTTATGGTGATCAAATTGAAGCCCCTGTAATCTATACAAGGTCAAAGGGTGCCCTACTTCTTCACAAAGAAGAACCCTGCGCTAGCAGGGGACATGGATTTTCGGATGAAGCCCCTAGCCAAATTGTCTGCGGTGTACTCCAACATGGCTTGCGACTCGGCTGGGGACAATGGGTAGATTCGGCCCCTGGGTGGTTTAGCACTGTGAACCAGGTCAATAGGGCAATCATGTGGCCGATGAAGTGGGAGGACCTCTGCCTCTGTATTGTTGAAGACGTCACGTGCTGCCAATAGGCAGCCAGTAAACCAGGAAGAACAGAAGTCAGTTGCAGGGAACAAGGTGGCAGAACGGTCTGAAGGCATCTCTCTTGGCAGAGAGGACCCCACCGCAGCACATCCCCAGAGCGCCACTCCAGAACAGGTTCATGAGCCCGGAGCCAGAGAAGCCCGAGGAGCAGGGCGTGGGAGAGACCGGGTAAAACATAGAAGGCAATCCTTTCACAGTGTAGAGCCCCGATCTGCACCTCCACCTACTACGTCACCTTGGTGATGATCTCCTGCAGTGGTCTGCCATCCACCGATGTAATTAAGCGAGGAGTCAACAGAGGTATTACGGGAATTCCAAGCTGAGTCACCGCCTCTTGCCTAATGAAGTTTCCTGCTGCCCCAGAATCCACGTAGGCTAGCTCGGAAAAGCGTCTCTGCAGACGTATCATCTGCACAGGCAGGGTGAGGGGTTGAGAGACATCGCTCTCACCTTAGATGGCCTCTCCTACTTGACCTAGGTGGAGGAGTTTCCCGTTCCTTCAGGATAACACCGGCGCTGATGTGATGCTTCTCCACAGTACAGGCATAGGCTGTGAGACAGCCTCTCCTCTCGGCGTTGTTCCTTCATCCTGACCCGAATCACCTGCATGGGTTCAGAAAAGGGGGCAGCGGCAGACGTCATAGCCCGTGGACTGGACGGTCTGCATTCATAGGAAAGCGGCCGGACAGATCTCCTCTCCCTGTCGGATTCACGTGAGCGTTCCTGGAAACACAAATCGATGCCAGTGGCTAGTGAGATCTGTTCTTTCAGCTCAGCTGGGGTATCCCATCCCGTGAGTTCGACCTTTATCCTGCTCGTCAGGCCACGCCAAAAAGTTCCAGTCAGCGCCTCATTATTCCAATCTAACTCGGAGGAGAGGGTGTGGAAGTGAATGGCGTATTGCCTAATGGTGAGGGTCCTTTGACGGAGATTGATGAGGGACTCTGTAATAGATGCGACCTGGCCGGGTTCATCGAAGACCTTACGAAACATCTCCAGAAAGTGAGAGACTGCAGGGTCATCATGCTCCCATAGAGTGCTAACCCACGCTAGAGCCTCGCCCTTCCAGGTGGGACACCATAAAGGCCTCCCTAGCTCAATCGGTGGGGTACTGCTGTGGCAGCAGTTCAAAGTGTAAACGGCACTGGTAGCGGAAGCCGCAGCACATCTTAGGGTCACTGCTGTATCTAGGCGGTTTTCCAAGGCGAGACGGAGGATTCGGGACGTCTCCCGGGGACCAGTCATAGGATACGGCCTAAGCCGAGGCCGTTGTTGCAGACTGGAGGGAGACCAGATGATCGTCCACCGAGGACATATAGGATATCATGCGAGAATGCGTGTCTTGTTGCATAGACAGCTCCTGCTGTAGGCTCATAAGCTGAGTGGCGGACACTGAGTCGGAGGTCTGGAGAGAGGCTAACCGGGTATCCATGGACTGAAGGAAAGCCATAATACGGTTCTGATTCTCCCGAAGATAAGCCAGCTCCTTTTGCGCCGAGAACAGGGTATCAGCGGGGTCCAAGGCCTGGTGATTCTGTCACGCTCCCTGGGGAGGCGCCCTAGAGTGGACCCACTGGGCCATGGTACTGAACTCCCCTGGGTGAGCTGGTCCTAGTTTATCCAACCCTATACAGGGATTGTCAGGGGCCAGCCCAGGGCGTCTAAATACCACAGCTGCTAGTACCAGGGGGGCGGCTCCTAGGGTTAGCCTATACTACGGTAAGGCTAAGAAGGATCTGAGGCACCAGAGCCCGGGGCTACAAGAGCTGGAACGGGTTCCACTGGAGGAGAGCATGAGGTGGGCTTGACTAACAGCCATAGAAGCAGAAGCTTACTAACACAATAATCAGGTACCACCCATCAGTGGAGGTGGCCTGATATACCGGAGGATGGACAGCTGTTGGCTAAGTGGAGTGTCAGGCTGAGCCATGCTGGCCCCTAGATTCACAGGGAGGAGTGCGACCACGCCCAGTGCATCGCTCATTGAACCCCTCATTGTAGTGTGCTGGTGTGCGAACCCACTGATCAGCAGACAGGAAGGGGACCCAGCGATGACTCCGAGACACAGCATGCCTGGACACCGGATGCCCGACTGGCAGAGCAGCAGAGGATGCAGAACCAGGGAAGGTGAGCTGGGGAGTGGTGCCAGGGGACCTAACAGATTGCATGCCATCTTTTTGCTCAGTTGTGTACCATATCTATGTATTTTGGACCCAGTCTTGGCTTGCAAATAATAATGCTGTGTCTATGTGAGCATGCTAATGTTGTTTTCTATCATATTATCCTTTCCATTAGAAAAAGAGCCACATAAACACTTTCCTATGGCATGATGTCATTTATGTAAATGTATGTTTGAATAGAAAGTCGTAAATTCCCATAAACTAATGCTATACGGCTGACTGTTGTGTTTTAACACTATGGAAAAAAATGGCCTTAATTGGGTTTCCAAAGATTGATTCTTGTACTGGAGTAGCAGCTGGGGGTTATTATACCAAGACTGGGTCATCTTTGCCTTGTGCTTATCACAGAGTATTTATTAGCAATTCCCAGTCTTAGTATAACAGGGCTACTCGATCACTTTAATTTAGTTTATTAGAATCCTTCCACAGATATCCATCTTTCGAACTAACCAGTATTTTTTAAATGACTTAGCTTTTGGCTGCCACAGTATCTTATGTTCTAGCACACATCTAACAAGACTGTATTGCAGGGAATGAGCTCATGCTGCAGTCATTACAGATCACTGGACAGAGAGACAGATCCAATACCCTACTGCCATAGACATGAACATAACCACAATATTAATATTTAGTGCTCAGTTTTCTGGGTGCACATGGAGCATTATTTATGGCTAAGCTACAAGCATTTGGAAGAAACTACCGTAATCAATTCTCTCGAAAATCTGATATTCAGTCCTTTTATATGCACTACAGGTAGTAAAATGTATAAAGTAAAAGTTTTAGACATCCTTCTAACTGAAATCTTAGCAGATGTATCCTACGGTAGGCATAGACTCCATGATATACAAATATTTATTGCTTATGTTATGTGTTTTTGAGACATGCATAAAAATGTTGCTGACTGCAACCAATCAAGTCATGTCCTTCATTTTGATACCTACCCAAGAGAAATAATGCAAGAATTATGCTATTGGCATCATGGAATTGTAGGACTCTTTAAAGGGAAACTATTATGTCTCTTGAAATGTCTGCTTTAGTCCATGCGATAAATTAATTTTTTGTTACCCCTCTAGAAAAAGTAGAAATAAACTGACAATTTAGCATTACCATTCCCTTGTCGGTTGGTCATCTGCCATACTGTTAGAAGTGGTTTGCAATGAAGTGTTGAGGAGAGCCATAGGATCAAAATACTTGATTAACTGTAAGCTATAAGGGCATGGGAGAAATTATCTATAGTGTATATTTCCACCTTACATAAGCTTGTTTCAGACAAAGATGGCTCCCATTTCCTGCCACATCACCACATGTTCTGAGACAAAGCTGCAGTCAAGACAGAGAGTGATCAATCACAGAATGACACCTCATCAGATGGCTTCATGGATCAAACTAACTTTTGGAGACCTGAAGGAATTTACCTTGATGACCTCAAGAACAATCCCCCTCCATGGACTAGACCATGTTCACCAATAAGATGCATTCCATTTGTCCACATTCCTTGTGTAACCGAGCCCCCTTAAAGAGCTTTTGTTAAAACCTTTGTGTGATCAATAAAGGACTCACTTTGGAGCTGTGCCATGAGGAGGGCTGAAGAGAGCTTACACCTGATTGTGTTATCGGTGTATTTCTTTCATCGCATGCATCAGTCCATATCAATCAGGACAGGGGCAGACAACTTATATTATTTATAATATTAATAATAATATCAAATTCCTGAGAGAAGAATACTATTGCTCACTTTTATCTAGGTGCTTGATACGATCATACATTACAATAACACTGCATTCTTATCATTGCCTTCCTTAGACCTTGTTGTAGATGGTAACCAGGGCATTGTCACGGGTGTCTGCCAAACTTGGGATACTGGTGAGAGTTCTGGGATTTGAGCTGCACATTGTTTTGTGTGCCGGTAACAGATTCATTCTGTTCTGATCACCTTGGAGAGAGGAAGTCTTTTGTAGCCTCTAGAGTTCTCCTGCTAGAGTTCTGCTGTTGGAGCCGTATCGCCTGCAGTCCTGGTGTTTGGCTGCAGCATTGAAGTTTGTTGTGTATCCGTCTGTGTATGTCCCCTGTCAGTTTTCCTTCTCCTGTGTTTTATTACTGTAGTGGTGATGTCTAGTGCGCTCACCGGCCTTGGCACTACCCAGGGTGAGTGGAGGAGCAGCACAGGGAATAGACATGAGACAGCGGCAGAGGGAAGATCCCGCTTAGGGATCTTAGGGAGCGCAGGGTGCAAAATCAGGTTAGGTGACCTGTCTCCCCCCTTTTTGATCCCTGTTGTACCTCTCTGTTGCGCCATGCTCCTGTCATCCACTAATCCATGCGTGACAAGCATACTAAGAATGTCCTCACAAAACCTGCTGTTTTGCTGAAGCTTTGACCCAAAAATCTAGACAACATAGTTATGGGGATCTGTCAGCAGGTTTTAGTTTGATATGAAAACAGTGTAATATAGGGCAAATGATCCTGGCTACATGGATGTGACACTTGTTAGGCTGTGAGTTGTCATTTCAATAAAATCAGTAAGTTACCAGTTGAAGAGGACTACAGGCCCTGTTACACTTAGCGATGCACTAGTGATCCCGACAACGATATGACCTGGTAGGGATCGCTGGAGCGTCTCTAAGTGGTTGCTAGTGAGATGTCAAACAGTCAGATCTCACCAGCGACGCAGCAACGAAACGGCGGTCGTTGGGACCCTGTCACTCAGACCTGTAGTATTGAGGTCGTTGTCCCCGTCAAACACACCGATGCATGCTGCCTAGTGGTAGCCCGAAGATTAAAAAATGGTCCAGGACATTCCAACACGATCGGCAATCTCACAGCAGAGGCCTGGTCGCTGCTACTTGTCACACATAGCGAGATCGCTGGCGAGGTCGCTGTTGCGTCACAAAAACTGTGACGTATCAGCGATCTCGCTAACAATCTCACTTAGTGTGACGGGCTTTAAGCTTTAAACCTTGCATGCAGCCAATTTAGGCTAATCTGTGTAACCTCTCCCCAGAACTAATTGTATTCTTGCTGACACAGCTCATTGTACACAGAAAGCTGCCATTAAGGGGTTTGGGTGGATCTATACACAGAGCAGAAGACTTAGCTCTGTTACATCAACATCAGCTAAACAAGGATTCTATCAGTCTGCACGCATTGTTGATACATCACTGGAATCAGACATTCTTGCCCTATATTATGCTGCTCTCAGATTATATAGCAAAATCCTGCTCACAGATTCCCTTTAATTTATGTCAAAGTTGCTGAGATCCTTACACTTGACCCTTTTACCTTCTCCCAACACATAAAGAACTGACTGTTCCCTTACTGCCTAATAGATCGCAAAACCTTAAAGGGCATATCTGGGACTATCACGTACCCACTTCTCAGCACGTGACTTGGGGTTGCACCTGCAAGGGTTAATCTATCTCCTCTCACTCAATCCAGCACTCGACCTCTGTCCTATGCTGAAAGGGAGCATCTATCACAACACGACTCGGACCGTTTCACACACGCTGCCACCACTCACCGGGGGCCGATGAGTTCCCCTAAATTAAGACTTATTAGACAATCAACAAAATCACACCTTTCTAGGGTTGTGAATTCTTTAGAGTATACAAGGTTCAGACTTATTAAAGTTTTAAGCTTTAATACAAAATGTAAAGTCCTTACAAAAAAGGTATAAAAATAGATATAATAAAGTGACAAACACATATGCAAACAGTATGAAATAAAAAGGAGAAACTTACAGAAACCTAAACTTTGACTTCCTTCTGTTGCCCGATGGGAGAGCAGAGTGTGACGGGTGTTCGGCAGAGCAAGAAGGGACAACAGGCCTAGGGATGATCCAACAGATTTATTAACAAGAACGCTGGAACAACACACGCAGGTAGATCTACAGAGTCCACCATTAGTCCAACGGAAACAGATTCGGGGGCACCTCCTGATAATCCTTGTGCCAGATAACAAAGCAATAGTTCACACGAGTCCAATGGATTCCACACAATCCCACGGATGACGAGATATGTCCTCAGCTCAAGTCTCGCCCCGTTCGCTTCCGCAGTCACAGATGGACGTGGGATCTTGCCTCGGCTAAGAATCCTCACTCCTTCTCCTTCAAAGGACAACTCACATCTCATCCTAAAACATGAATGTATTGTCCTGTGCCTGCGGATCCACCCCTAGAGGGAGATTGGTTCACACCCTCCTATTCAATGGTTTGATCCATCAGAAGAGTCTAGGATAGTAGGCTCCGGTGTGTCTGCGAGGATGTGTATTGGAAGTAATCATCTTCTTAGGAGAAAATGGGAAATTACCTAGCTGTGTTGACCAAACTGAATTAAATCATGGTTACTTTCATCACAATACATTGCAAAGTACACAGCAAATACAACCAGAGAAAAGTTACACCACATTAAATGACATATTATACAGAAATACAGGACAGGAAAAACTACATATCATGACACAGAGATATGGAAGGATGTTCATAGCAGCTTCCGCTGACCAATTTCTGTGACACAGGACTTTAGCTGCGAGAGCCCAGATATAGACCCAGACTGGAGGTCATTTAAACTTCCAGTTTAACATTCTAATTCTGAGTCTATGATTGGAGCCCTCACTAATTTAAATGTTCTTTGTCTTCTCTGACTAGGTCTCCTGATCTTTACTTCCCATCTGTGGGTCTGTTTGAAGTTCACTATTTGAGATGGCTTCTCTCTCTTATCAATTCTCTTCCTCTTTGAGGCTCCCAATATGTGTGAATTTATTGCTCTGCTGGCATGATGCCCCCTGGGGAGACAAACGTCAGTGTGACTGGGAAGCTAGCTTGTGCTTAGATTGTGACCTGTGTGTGTTGTAGAATTACCCCTTAAGGGTACCTTTACACGCCGCTACTGGAGGATGGATACAACCCGCTACAGGCTACAAATGTAGCTTGTAGCGTCAATATAGCCCGTAGTAGCGGCGTGTGAAGACGGTAGGAGGCAGCCGGCAACAGATACATCTGTTTCCGAGCACTGCTCGAAAACAGATGGCTACAAAGCCGATTGTAGCAAGCTGTATCGGCGTGTAAAGAAGCTACAGAAGGGATGTCTATACACCAGGCGATGTACCTGGTATGTAGCTGGGGCGTGACACAGCCTCCGGGATACCGCGCCCCTTCAGCGATCATTGGAGGAAGCTCCTGCGTTACAATTGGTAGTCGCTGCATAGGGAGGCATATTTAAGGAGCTGACCAGTCACACTACACAATTGCTCGAGCGTCAAGTATTAATCAGGCACCTGCGATGCCTGCCCAATCATGATGTTATTGCTTTGTCCTATCAGCGTACGGACGTCTCGTAATCCACAATTGTAGCACGCCTATGTGCTGTCCCTGCTGCACCAGGTACGCCCATATTAGCTGGTTGTAGCGGTGTGTAAATGAGGTAAGATGAGCTACAGATGGCTACTTGAGACACCCGGCGATGTATCTAGCTGTAGATGTAGCGTAGCGTAGCGCACCTTGTGGCGGCGTGTAAAGGTGGTGCGTTTCCCGTTTGTAACCGTTTGGGCGTGCTCGTGCACGTGAAGTAGCGGGTTGTATCCATCCTCCAGTAGCGGCGTGTAAAGGTACCCTAACTGCTTGTATCCCATCCCCTCAGATACATATTTCACTACAGGGACCATGTAAAAAAAACATGTGCCTAAGCAGTAACAGACAGGTGTTTACTTTTTTATTATGTATGCAATGACACAGACCTGCATCAAATGTGTAAAAAATATATTTGAGAAACCACTTAAGATGCAGTACATTTTGAGGTCATAGCTTCAAAATACAGTGTGTACAGAAAGTATTCAGACCCCTTTAAATTTTTCACTCTTTGTTTTATTGCAGCCATTTGGTGAATTCAAAAAATGTAATTTTTTTTCTTATTAATAGACACTCTACACCCCATCTTGACTGAAAAAAACAGAAATGTTTGCAAATGTATTAAAAAAATAACTGAAGTATCACATAGTCATAAGTATGCAGACCCTTTGCTCTGTATTGAGTTGAAGCACCATTTTGAGCTAGTACAGATATGAGTATTCTTGGGAATAATGCAACAAGTTTTTTACACTTGGATTTGGGGATCCTCTGCCATGCTTCCTTGCAGATCCTCTCCTGTTCTGTGAAGTTGGATGGTGAACGTTGGTGGACAGCCATTTTCAGGTCTCTCCAGAGATGCTCAATTGGGTTTAGGTCAGGCCTCTGGCTGGGCCAGTAAAGAATGGTCACTGAGTTGTTCTGAAGCCACTCTTTTGTTATTTTAGCTGTGTGCTTAGAGTCATTGTCTTGTTGTAAGGTGAACCTTTGTCTAAGTCTCAGCTCCAGAACACTGTGGCAGAGGTTTTCATCCATGATATCTCTTATCATGGCCGCATACATGTTTCCTTCAATTGCTACCAGTTATCCTGTCCCTGCAGCTGAAAAACACCTCCATAGCATGATGCTGGCACAACCATGTTTCACTGTTGGGATTGTATTGGGCAGGTGATGAGAAGTACCTGATTTTCTCCACACATACCGCTTACGCTTACAATTATCACCAAAAAGTTCTATCTTAATCTAATTAGACGAGAGAATCTTATTTCTCATAGTCTGGCAGTCCTTCATGTGTTTTTTGCAAACTCTATGTGGGCTTTCATGTGTCTTGCACTGAGGAGATTAACATTAAAAGACGACCGGCAGCACCTCCTGTGTGAAAGGTGCTAGCTAAAATAAATATCAAGTCAAAAGAGAATTATATCTGCTGCATACTAACACTATGAAATGTGAAGTAGCTTACTGGCTAATGAATGCAAATAGCAAAGATATATATGGAGCTGTTCAAGTGTGAATGAGGCATAAAGGCATTGTAGAAAACTGCTTAAAGATGTAGAGAAAAAAACTGAGAACTTAGCAAATGCGCTGGCCATAGCGTTTGAGCCCAGTAACCAGCGTCAAAGTGTCTCATCTTACCAGGTCCTACCTTTGTGCCTCTGCCTGTGGTATAAATTGCATGTATGCAGCTGAAAAACACCCCAATAGCATGATGCTGCCACCACCATGTTTCACTGTTGAGATTGCATTGGGCAGGTGATGAGTAGTGCCTTGTTTTCTCAACACATACTGCTTACACTTAGAATTATCACCAAAAAGTTCTATCTTTGTCTCATCAAACCAGAGAATCTTATTTCTCATAGTCTGGGGGTCTTTCATGTGTTTTTTTGCAAACTTTATGTGGGCTTTCATATGTCTTGCACTGAGGAGAGGCTTCCGTTTGGCCAATCTGCCATAAAGGCCCAACTGGTGTAGGGCTGCAGAGATAGTTGACTTTGCGGAACTTTCTCCCATATCCCTACTGCATCTCTGGAGCTCAGTCACAGTGATCTTGGGGTTCTTCTTTACATCTCTCACCAACGCTCTTCTCCCATGATTGCTCAGTTTTGCTAGATGGCAAGGTCTAGAAAGACTTCTGGTGGTCTAAAAATTCTTCCATTAAGGATTATGGAGGCCACTGTGCTTTTAGGAACCTTGAGTACTGCAGAAATTCTTTTGTAACCTTGGCCAGATCTGTGCCTTGCCACAATTCTGTCTCTGAGCTCCTTGAGCAGTTCCTTTGACCTCATGATTCTCATTTGCTCTGACATGCACTGTGAGCTGTTAGGTCTTATATAGACTGGTGTGTGCCTTTCCAAATCAAGTACTATCAGTTTAATTAAACAGAGCTGGACTCCAATGAAGGAATAGAGCCATCCCAAGGAGGATCACAAGGAAATATACAGCAAGTGACTTAAAAGGAACCTGTCAGCTAGTTTATGCCTCCCCAGCTATCACTGTCTGTAGCTTTATAATACCAGTGTAATCATCCCTGTCTGAGCTCAGAGTGTAATGTTAAAGGTGAAAAAAAGCATTTATACACTTACATTTCCTTACGTAATGAGGCAGTCAGTCGCCAGCTTGGAGGATGGAAACTGTTTGGCAGGTTAATAGTTAATATTTCAGCCTTATATGAGAACATGTTGAGAGACCTGATGTGATGCCATAACCATGTGACTACAATAGGTGGAGCTAAATCCCTATAACATAATATGAGTTTGCTCACTTAGCTCCGCTCACTATAGTCACATGATCGTTACATCACACAGGTCCTTTAGCCATGCAAGTTAATAGTAAGTTAACTATTATCCTGCCAGACAGTCTCCCTCCTCCAAGGTGTAGACTGAAATATAAGTGTATAAATGCTTTTTTTCACCTTTCACATTACACTATGAGCTCAGACAGGGATGATTAGAATGATACTATGAAGCTGCAGGTACATATAGTGATAGCTGGGGGAGCATAAACCACCTGACAGGTTCCCTATAAATATGAATGTCTGAGCAAAGGGTCTGAATACTTATGACCATGTGATATTTCAGTTTTTCATTTTTAATAAATTTGTAAAAATGTCTACATTTCTGTCTTTTTTTCAGTCAAGATTGGGTGCAGAGTATACATTAATGAGAAAAAAAATGAACGTTTTTGAATTTACCAAATGGCTTCAATAAAACAAAGACTGAAAAGTTTAAAGGAGTTAGTATACTTTAAGTACCCACTGTACATGGGAGGTGTATGTCAAGAACTGCTTTATGCAAATTATTATTGGGTAGCACTTTCAACACTTTGAAATACTGCTGTAAATGTGCCCATTTACATTAGAAAACTGTCAGCCGTACAGTAATTTGCCAGACAACTATCTCCTCAGCTCCCTTATACACAGGAATGCTTGGAATATCATCGAATAGAAAGTTAAGAGGCACTCATGTACATTACGCTATCGACCAATCCCATCTATATTGGTGGCTTAAGCCAAGGGTTTTGCATGGTATCCTAGAAAATGTATTTACACTGAATTACTGGTGAAATGGCTAGGTTAGAGTGCATCATGAGTTTGGTTTTAGCATGCACCTACATAATAACCCACCCCCATTTGAGACAGATCTTTCCAGCCAAGAGTGATCAATGACATGCAGACTTCACAGATAAGGAGAGAAATCAACATTGTTATTACCGTAAATGTAAAATAGCTGTTCCAGGCTATGGACAGGACATTGATCTGCATGAGAATCTGCCATCAGAACGTATTTGATATAACACGGCGTGTTACCAGTGTGGGACATGTAACTAACACAGAACAGTAGAATGTTGTCTTCTTGCAAGCATGTTAGCTGCCTCAGTTCTCATAGCTCTGCTGTATTGCACCAATATTACATCACTGTATACCAGTGAGATGGAAGCTGAAACACTAAGAATATACCTGCAGATTTGTCAGTTATAATCATACACAATTCTACAGTGAGATCAGGAGAGCAGCCTTCACATATCACACTGATAACACCGCTTTTTATTAAAAATAAGCTCTGGAGGCAGATTGTCATGTAGATCAGTGTCCGACCCATAGCCTGGAGCCCATTTACATATTATAAAAATGTGTATTTCTCTGGAATAACACATTGGATGACAGATATTAAGGTATCATGTTATTCTTCTTTATATGGCTTGTATGCTCATATAGATGACTTAGGAGGGTTGGTCCTACTGACAGATTCCCTTTAAGATGCATCACACCTGGGCTCTGTGAGAGCAGCTGTATAGAATATAAGAAGTTGCAGTCTGAGATTTAGCTTGTCGTTGTCAAAAGAGAAGGCAACCAGCTCACTTGCATGAGTTTACCACTATTAGAAGAGTGTGTACCATATTCGGATATGCATTGAGACTAACTCCTGACTCTGAATAGTGGATCCAAGGGTTTAACTACCCAATTGAAGGTTCTACCAACAGACTGTTACAAGTGTCATTCCACCCCTGCATTTACCAATACCGACTTCTGTTCCAAGTTAAACTGTTACCTCTTATGATATAGTTGAAAACACCAAGGTCATTGCTGACTGTAAATGTATGTTTACGGTCCGAGCACCATCCATGAAAAAGAACTAATCGTACACAGACGGTACTCAGAACAATGTTACACAATTTTGTTGTTCAGATGACTGAGCGTGAAAAAAATATCATTGCATGCACTAATTTCTTCTGTATTTTGAAGGAGACTTGCCTATTCAAGTATATGGATGTGCAAACCCACATAGGTCATACTTATGGCTTCCGATTTTACGGAAATTGTATTTGGTCTTTTAAATTTTAGCAACTGGTCGTGTTTAAAAAGGATGTCATATGGACAAATCATAAGGATGACAATACAGATGTCATCCTTATGATTCTGTTCATAGCCGGATGCTGCAGAGCGCAGCTGAGGTAGCTGTCCCCTGCTGAAATGGTGCTGAACCACTTTGCAGTGGACAACTTCCTGGTGCTGAAGTTCAGCGTATCTCTTGCTGAACTTCAGCCGCCGGTGTCTGGATCCCGGATCCTCCTGGATCCCCCCTGAGCCATAGACTCCCATGTTAGGGAGCGCCGGATTGCCCCGAATCCGGGAAGATCTGGGAGAATCCAATATGGGCAGAATTTTTGCCCCGGACACAAAAATGTTGGTTGCAACTTTTTTGTGTCCAGGAGAAAAATCCGAATTGTCCCGGATCCTCCCGGACAGATGGAAACTAGTGATGGGCGAGTCCTAAATTACTCGGAATCGCTTGACTCTAGCGAGTCCGAGCCCGGGACTCGCTACTCGTTGCGAGTCTAGCGAGTCCAATGTTAATGAATGGGGAAGCGAGTAATAGCGAGAAGTGTGCGATTTACAAATCACAGATGTGTCTCGGAAGCTTCAGCCTGAAGCAATCCTAGTTTTGTCAGAGACTCTGACAAAACTAGGATTGGCATTGACTTGCATTGGACTCGTTTACTGTGCAAGTAATCGCTCGGAAACTCGCACAGTAAGGAGTCATGCTGTCTGCTCTGTGCAGGCTGCCGCAGCTCCAGGGTCCTAGAGCCCGCCTGCTCTTCCTGTGTTTAGCAGAGCTGAGATTGTTCTCAGTCTGCTCATCCCTGTGCATAGACATCTATATCTATGCACAGGGATGTAGCAGAGAGGACATCGCGTTTTGGACTACGTCGGACGGAAGAGGATTTTTTTAATTAAAGATGGAGTCCCTAATGGCTTTTTTTTTATTTCTAATAAAAAAATTTTCTCTGTGTAGTGTTTTTTTTAAAACAATTTAATAGAAATTCATGGCGGTCATGTCTAATATTGGCGTGACCGCCATAAATTTCGGGCTTAGGGCCAGCTGATAATACAAAGCTGGCCCTAACCTCTTTATTACCCAGCGTGCCACCGCCACCAGGGCCGCTGGAAGAGCGGGGTTCAGTGCCAGAGGATGGCGCTTCAATTAACGCGCCACCTTCTGGGGCGGCTGCGGGCTGCAATTTGCAGCGGGGTGTGCCCAGAAAGCTTGGGCCTCCCTGCGCTGCAGATTCCAGCCCCCAGCTGCTTAGCTGTACCTGGCTAGACATAGAAATTGTGCAGAGCCCCACGCATTTTTTTAAAATTATTTCATGAAATTCATGAAATAATAAAAAAAAAGGGCTCCCCTATATTCTTGTGTGTGGCCAGGTACAAATAGGCACCTGGGGGTTGGGGGCAGCCCGTCGCTGCCTGCTGGATCCGGCTGGTTCCAGAAATACGGCGAAGCACATTTAATTTTTTTTCTGAAAAATCAATAAAACAATCCTAAAAAAGGGACTGCATCTTTATTAACCCCTCGCCCATGGTCCAGGGGTTAATAAAGATGCAGTGCCTTTTATTTACATTGTTTTATGGATTTGTCAGAAAAAAATTTCACGTGGGCTTCACCGTATTTCTGGAACCAGCCGGATCCAGCAGGCAGCGACGGGCTGCCCCCAACCCCCAGGTGCCTAATTGTACCTGGCCAGACACAAGAATATAGGGGAGCCCTTTTTTTTAATTATTTCATGAATTTCATGAAATAATAAAAAAAAATGCGTGGGACTCCGCGCAATTTCTATGTCTATCCAGGTACAGCTAAGCAGCTGGGGGCTGGAATCCGCAGGGATGCCCAAGCTTTCTGGGCACCCCCCGCTGCAAATTGCAGCCCACAGCCGCCCCAGAAGATTCATTGAAGCGCCATCCTCTGGCGCTGAACCCCGCTCTTCCAGCGGCCCTGGTGGCGGTGGCACGCTGGGTAATAAAGGGGTTAATACCAGCTTTGTTATACAAGCTGGTATTAAGCCCGAGATTCTTAATGTCAGGCCACGTTTGACCCGGCCACTAAGAGTCTCCAATAAAGGGTTAAAAAAACACAACACAGAGAAAATTTTTTATTAGAAATAAAAAAAAAAAGCCATTAGGGACTCCATCTTTAATTAAAAAAATCCTTTTCTGTCCGACGTAGTCCAAAACGCGATGTCCTCTCTGCTACATCCCTGTGCATAGATATAGATGTCTATGCACAGGGAATGAGCAGACTGAGAACAATCTCAGCTCTGCTACATCATCTCTGTGAGCAGGCGGGCTCTAGGACCCTGGAGCTGCGGCAGCCTGCACAGAGCAGACAGCCGGACTCGGCTCGCAAAGTAACAGCAGTTACTTTGCGAGTTTCCCTGCGATTACTTGCACAGTAATCAGACCAATGCAAGTCAATGGCAATCCTAGTTTTGTCAGAGTCTCTGACAAAACTAGGATTGATATTGATTTGCATTGGACTCGTTGCTGTGCGAGTAATCGCTGGGAAACTCGCAGAGTACCGAGTCCTGCGAGTCCCTTACTACTCGCCGAGTAACGAGTCCTAGCGAGTAGACTCGCCCATCCCTAATGGAAACCGGATGGCAGATAGCTGCCATCCGGCTACATCCGGCCCTATAGGGCTGCATTACAGTAAAATCGTGTCTGGGGCTGTCAAGTTCACCCCGGACAGCCCTGGACCTGATTGTGCCATGGTGCGAAGTCAACTTAACTTTGCCTATGACTGTAAGCCTGTGTAACTACCAAGCTCATTGCTACCCTGTAAGTAACGTTGTTAAAATTAAGGTTGTTAAAATGAGGTTTATTTGAGTTTTTTAATAGTAGTTAAAATTACTTCTGAATTTAACTGCATTTTGTTACCATCCTGAGTGGGGAACCACTCTACCACCAAGGCCAACTGCCCTCTATGCTACTTAAAGGGGTTCCGGTTAAATTAAACCAACCTCATTACAACACCACTCTTCATTTAATTAGTCTATTATTGCAGGACCAGTTACCAATTGAAGAAAATGCAGGCCTGAATATAGCATTGAATTGGACACTAATAAATAACTATATAGTGCACTACATAAAAATGTGTTGTGATAATGTAACCAAAAGTGCGAGGCAGACTTGCTTCTTTTACTGCTGGCATCAGGCATGGAAGGGATTTCATATAATCTAAATTGAAGATAAAAGACAGAAAGAAAATCATAAATATGTCTTTTTAAGTCCTCTACAAATGTGCTGCTTTTAATTTGCTTTCAGAGAGTTTTATGTAGTTTAGTACTTACCCGGAGATGTATGGTGTGAATTATTTTTAACTACCTCTTTAATAGCAGAAATGGTCATGAATCATATTATTGCTCTCAAAAGCCAACCACTATAGTGCCTATAAAACAAATTCATCCCCCTTGGACTATTTTATGTTTTATTGTATAAGTACATCTAATCACATTGGAGGTTAAGGGATATTTCACTTGAAAAAGTTCTTTAACTTACTTAAAGTGTTGATAATTTTGTAGCATTTACTAATGTATCCACTACACTGAAAAATATTGATCAAAAAATTAAATTTAATGTGGATGTGAAATATATAAATGTAGTCCAGTCAGTCATAGTAGTTTAAAAATGGTTGTCCGGGATTACAAAAAGATTGGACAGATTACATTTTTGGTTTTTTTTCAGAGATTTTTATTTTCAGTCAGGTAGATTTTTGATGTTTTTGTTTCAATTTTACAACTTTAAGTAAAAATGTTCACCCTAAAATAAATTGATAATAAGGCTAAAACATCCACTTGCATGTCAACAAGCCCTAAATAAATAAATCCAAGTAAAGATAACTTAAAAGGAGCATGCCTGCAGCATGGGTATTTAAGGCCACTTAGTCGCTGACACCTACAGTTTAGACTTATGACGTTAAATGAAATGGTGTGGGCTTATACATTGGGATCACAATGCTAGCTAGAAAATCTTGTGTTCGGGTTATATACTGAGTTTGTTCACCCACAAAGTTGAGGTATAAATTTGATTTGCGGTCAAATGTCTCTGCTTACTGTTTGTTTTGATTTTTAAAAAATGAAGAAGTATAAAATATGGAATAGGTACAAAATAAAAATGTCAGTAATAAAAATCAAAAAAAGCTTTTTCCTACTCTAGAAAAAAGGTGCAGACACAATGATTAATCGGGTCATAGTCTTCTAAAATTAGTGTCATACTTGTTCTCTGTGTGTGGTATTGTAGCTCAGCTCCATTTAATTTAATTAGGTTGACATGCAATACCAAAAGCCAGTGTTTCCCAATCATTCACAACTCTTTTACTCTTTTGCAACTCTCCCACCTAATCTATTACTTAAATTTGGTTCTACTGTCAAATTTACTAAATTCCAACACTATAGCAAAAGCATGCTGTTGGTTTTAAAGTCATTGCCCTGTGTATCTGGCCAAATTAACCCCACTAAAGGTACCTTTACACGCCGCTACAGAAGGTTAGAAACCACCAGGCGTCGAAGACAATTGTATCTTGTACCGTCAAAACACCGCGAGGTAGCGACGTGTAATTCAGGTTGTTGCCACCGGTCACTGTCGACACCTGTCTTTCAGCCGTGCTCAAAAACAGGTAGGTTTAAACACTATGGTAGCGGCGTGTAATTGTCTTGCTAAATTTACTTGGATCGGGGCAGAGCTCGTACTTACGTAGTGCTCACTGACTTACAAATCAGCTTGTAGGACAAAGTACCGTGGGTCCGCGCTGCCACTTCAATTAATGGAGATAAAAACCACACGGGAATGTCTGGATTAAACAGGATTCTTCTTTATTAGTCCAACATGTTTCGGAGTTATCTCCCAACTCCTTCCTCAGGAAATCAGGCATGAATAATAATATTCTTTATAGCAAGAATAAATTTATTTGTTTACAAAGTATCACATGAATTATCATCAATTGAATATAGGCTTAACATAAAGTATATCAATTATACCTAGACTTAATTATAGCGAATAAGCATCAATACGTTTACCGTGTATTGTAACTGCGTCACCTTCTTCATCGGGGAAGTCACGATCAGCGAGAAGGGACCACGGCTTGCTTCACATAGACGTCCATTCATGTTGGACTCTGTAAAGGTTTTTTTCCTCCCTCTCCTGACTGTGACTTCAATTTATACTTTTAAAATATCTCTGATCATGAGCTGATGGCATGATTCAGCCGTGACCATTAACCACAAGATATTCACTTCTTTCCTGTGCAATACCCCCATCTGTTTCCCTAGTTGAGGATATGGTTTAAATTCAGCTCAGCTCATGGTTTCATCATAACAGCATAATGTGAAAAAGAGGAAGTCCCCCTTTTTGTATGACAACCAAGTACTGATGCATTTATATGGAATAAATGAATGACAAGACCTGTGGTCACTATTTTAATTATGATTACCTGTACCTATTCTATTCACATCCACACACCATTCTTATCACATTGGTATCACAGTAATCGAGGAACAGGAAGGTATTTTCGTCACCTAGTGAACTCCCTGGGGTGTGACACAGCCTCCGCGATACCGCACCCCATCAGCGATCATTGGCGGAGGATCCTGCGTTACGATTGGTTGTCCCTGCATAGGGCGGCATATTTAAGGAGCTGACCAGTCACACTACACAATTGCAATAGCATCATGTATTAGCCAGCCTTCCTGCGCTGGCTGGCCAATCATGATGCTATTGCTTTGTCCAATCACCGTACGAGCATCTCGTAATCCACAACTCTGGCACGCCTATGTGTTGTCCCTGCTGCCCCGGTCCGCCCATATTCCCTTGTGGTAGCGGCGTGTAAATGAGGGAAGGTGCTCTACAGAAGGTAACCTGCGGCACCCGACAGTGCTTCCAGGGATAGAAAAAACCTACTGTGGAGCACCTTGTAGCGGCGTGTAAATGCGGTATCAGGTACTGTTAGGAACCGTTGAAACGTGCACGTGCACGTGAGACACCCGGTGGTTTCTAACCTTCTGTAGCGGCGTGTAAAGGTACCTTTAAAGATTAAACCTGAGAATAGTTTGAAACAGGCCAGAGTATAACCCGGGGACTAACTGTCCTAGGCCTAATTATACATTTCCAGGCCAGAGTATACACCAAGGATTAACTAAACCCTTCTCATGTGGAACTCGGGTATAGTTTGGCCCAGGCCATAGTAAACTCGGGGGATAAACTCTATACCCGGGGGGTGTAAAATAGCTTAGGCCAGACTATATCCCTCCAGGCCATAATGTTATCACTTCACTGGTTGTCCCACCGTCTCTAATTTGTCATGTACTGATCAGGTGACCCATAAACATTCAGACGATAATTGTTCCATGTAAAGCCAACTCTATTGGCCACTTTACACGCGGCAACAGGAAGATAGAAACCGGCAGGTGTCGGAGACAATTGTACCTTTTACCTTCAAAACACCTTGAAGTGGCTGCGTGTAATTCAGGTATCTGCAAGGTGTTTTGAAGGTAAAAGGTACAATTGTCTCCGACACCTGCCGGTTTCTATCTTCCTGTTGCCACGTGTAAAGTGGCCATATAAGTTGAGGTTTCAAGGCATTATGACTTATTGTATTATGAACAGTCAAGTTTTTCTGGTTGAAGGAATAAAAGTCTATATGTTTTGAGTCATAAGATCACAATAATACCTAAAGGGCCTGTCACACGCGTCAATATCGCCTGCACGATCTCGGCTGCACGTGACGTTGCAGCGATATTGACGCGTGTGACATACTGAATCAACCAGCGATAAATCGCTGGTTGATGATCGCCAGGTTTTAGAACCTGCTCTAAAACCTGGCGATGGTCGCCCGGTGGACACGCAGCATCGCTGCGTGTGACACCGGGAGTAGCGATATTCCAGCTCCCAGCGCCTCTCACAAGCGCTGGGAGCTGGTAACTAAGGTAAACTGCGGGTATCTAGGCAGCGCGCGCTGCCTAGATACCCGACGTGTACCTTAGTTACCAGCCTCCTCCGCTCACCGGGTGGTATCTAAGGTACACAGCGGGTAACTAGGGACCCTAGTTACCCGCTGTGTACCACCTCTGATGACCCTCATACACTGTTAATATGTGCCCCTGCAGCCTAGTAAACCATTAGCAGCACTGTTTTTGTGTGAAAAGTGGCTGCAGTAGAAGTGAGATAATGATTTTATACACTTACATGCCTGTGTACTTTTGGGCGTCTCCCTGTGTGTGCTGGGACTTGTGTGCTGTGCTCATCATGCCTGCTCTCCCCCTCCCTTATGCACGCCCCCTCTCAGCCTGCTATAGTGATGTGAGGCTGATTGCGTCATAAAGGGGCGGGGCTAAATCGCGGCATCCCGGTAGCCCACCCCCTTTATGACGCAATCAGCCTCACACAGTATAGCAGGCTGAGAGGGGGCGTGCATAAGGGAGGGGGAGAGCAGACATGATGAGCGCAGCCCACAAGTGCCAGCACACACAGGGAGACGCCCTCAAGTACGCAGGCATGTAAGTGTATAAAATCATTATCTCACTTCTACTGCAGCCACTTTTCACACAACAACAGTGCTGCTAATGGTTTACTAGGCTGCAGGGGCACATATTAACAGTGTATGAGGGTCATCCGAGGTGGTACACAGCGGGTAACTAGGGTCCCTAGTTACCCGCTGTGTACCTTAGATACCACCCGGTGAGCGGAGGAGGCTGGTAACTAAGGTACACGTCGGGTATCTAGGCAGCGCGCGCTGCCTAGATACCCGCAGTTTACCTTGGAGACCAGCCTGCTCCCGCTTCCAGCAGCCTGGCAGCGGGAGCAAGACATCGTGGAAACGATATTTAAATCGTTTCCACGATGTTTCTGGTCAATTGATCGCTGGTGATTCTGTCTGTGTGACAGCTCACCAGCGATCAGCCGTCAATGTCGTCAGCGATCATCTCACTGACGACATTGACGCGTGTGACAGGCCCTTGAGTTACATGAGCACATGACAGATATCTATATGCTATTTAGGATTTAAGGGTATGTTTCCACAGAGCAGCTCTGCTGGAGAGCTGCTATTTAAATCTGCTGATATAATCTTGAAAAAGATGCAGGTAAGCCAGACATTTCACCCTTTGCATTGAAAAAGTGAAATATGCAATGATATCTACAAGACGAATTGACATGCAGTAGATTTCACATCACCAGTAAATTAACTCTGCAGACAATTTTTGCATTATGTGCACAATACTATGGGGAAACATGCCCCACTCATATACAATAGTATAGAAAACGTACATACACTAAGAGTTCCTTATATAGAACCTCAGATAGGTACTACAGGTCATACTGCACAGTATCTCCATGAATGGAGTGTAAGTACATTGACACTTTGCATATCTTCTCAAGCCTCTGTTAATAAATAAACTGAAGCAGTTGCCACGTAATTTAACAGGCCAGAATATACCCACAGTCCAGGCAATACCTGGTATTAAAAAAGCCTAGGCTAGATTATACTCCGTGGTATAAATTGGCCTAGGCCAAAATATGCCTCTTAATTTTTCAACATTTTATTGTAGATTCAGCTTTGTTCGGTAAGTTAAGCGAGAAATTTAACTGACTTAAATCTTAAAACTCTAAACACATAGACTTGTGTTACTTCTAGTTCATAGGCCCTGAGCCGATACTGCGTTTTTTGCTGTGTTTTTGCTGCAGTTTTCTGTCCCCATTTGTCACACATCTGCATGCCTATTCTTACCCCAGCAAAGTCTATGAGAGTTCTGGTGTTGTGCCCATGATGCTTATTTTCTCCTTGCAATTTAGGTGCAGATTGTGGTCAAGACAAAAGAATGAGCATGTAAACTGTTGGGGCGTTTTGTAGCGCTCCCAGCCATGGACAATAGTGAAAAAACGCTTGACCACAATCTGTACCTAAAACGGAACTAAAAATGTATGCGTTTTGTAGAGTGTTTTCCTTCCACAGCGTATAGTTTAGTTACGTTTTTTCAGCATAAAATTTCTAACCCAAAAAGCAGCGTAGGCACATACCCTTAATATAATAAAAATCATAACGTCTTGAAACTTCAACTTATAAAGGTGGCTTTACATGGGTGATTATTGGCCAAATGTTTATGGGTCACCTGATCGCTCCATGACAAATTAGAGACAGTGTGAGAAAACCAGTGAAGTGATAACATTATGGACTGGAGGAATATAGTCTGGACTAGACAACTTTAAACCCTTGTATAGAGTTTATCCCTCATCGGTATACTAGGGCCTGGGCCGAATCTTACCAGGTTCCATGCTAAATGGGTATATTTTGGCTTGGAGGGGTATGGGCCTATGCTATTTTAAACCCTGGGGTTTAATTTGGCCAAGGAGAGTTAATACCGGGGTTACATTCTGGTCTGGAGGGGTATAGTTTGGCCAAGGCTATTTTACATCCTAGGGTAAATTTTGGCCTAAAACAGGTAATCCCCAGGGTATACTCTGGCCTGGGTCAATCTATATTTGGGTTTAATCTGGGAAGGGGTTAGTTTGTCCTGCTATATCAGAACTTGATAGCTTACCTGGCACCGGAACAGATAATTGGTGAGGGTGCTGGGTGTTGCACCCTCACTGATCAAACACTGATGACGTATCATAAGGATAGGCCATGAATGTTAAAGTCCCAGAAAACCCTTTTAAATGCTGATTCATAGATGTGGTGTCCAACCATATCAAAGGGAGGAATCCCTACCTCATATTTCATATGATCCATACTGCATGACATTTTTATATTATTCTCAATCTACATATTAACCTACTCTATCATAGAAGAGTCATACACAGAATACTCCACATTTCCAAGGTAGAATGGAGAAGTAATTGTAGTACATTAAAATGAGACATTTTTTTTCTAATATGACAGGTGAATTGAGGTAAGACTAATAATAACCTAAATGCTCCAGTCTTTTAGCTGTCATTTTGCTGTCAGGTAATGATGGTGGTACAACAGGTACTTAGCAACATAGATATGTGATGTGTTTGTAGGAAGATGATGGCTCACTGTTGATAATATAAGTATACATTGTGTATTGTAATGTATATTTATTTGTATGTATCATCAATGACATGGGCCTGGGTAGTCACCAAATGGCCCATGTACCATTAGACTGCTGAATGTAACTGGGAATATGTCTGTTCTTATTCCTAGGTGCGACAGTTCATCACCAGCTCGGAAAGAAAAAAAGAAGAAAAGTGGCAAAAAGCACAAAAGAGACAGGTAATATCAGAGTAAACTTGTTTACCTTTTCATACCAATAATTAGTTCAAACTGTGCCATTGTAATAATCACTTGTGATAGCATACCCTGTGTAGTAATTATTTCTTGTGAAATGATCAAGTTCCTTTACTTTTGCCATCATATAATCATGGATTTTGAAAGGAATTGTTGTAATTAGGTTTATAACAAAATAGTATAAATGGCAAAATAGCACACCAGTTTTTCTTACCTGGTATCCTGTAACAAGGACAACAGCATGAGCCCAAACCCCGCTCTCTTTATTGGCATCGCCAGGGCCCATTTTATTGAATTCCTTTAGTGCCTGCTAACAATTAGAGACTTTTAAAGGGACTTTGTCAGGTCATTTTTTAGTATGATACTAATATTACCCTTGAATAGTGTTAGGACAAACCTTTTAAAAACATGTAAAATCATTATTATACACTTTCTAGTTTCCATGCTATAAACATTTTCAGACCCTGCAGAAAGCTCCTGTTTTAGTCCTCTCCACTATATTCACAGTCTGAATAGTCTGACTGCTGTATAAGTGATATTTAAATAGCCACACCCACCCAAGCTGGTGTTCTGTCCCTCCCCTCTTTGCTGGGAGAGGGGAGGTGTTTTGTCCTGTAAATAGATTGTTTTTTAGATCGCTTCACTATGTGATTTTTGTTTTTAAATTTGTTGGTATTTGGCATTCTTATTATTAAAGGTATAAATATGCTTAATTATACAGTAACCGTATTAATTGTATTATTTAACTGTTTCCTTAAGCTTTGTAATATTTTTTAATCTACCTAAACAGACAAGTGCAGGTCATAGTGTCTTTATGAACATGTACAGTGTATATGTATTAAAGCGTTTAAACAAACACAGTCTTAGTAATGTGACCTCATCATTGAAACAGATGGTAAACAGTAGTAGCCATCTAATAACATGGCGCACTTGCAGACTTTTTATGTTGTTTTAGATCTTCAATATATTCCATAATGCTCTCTTCTGTCTTCCCACCAATACTCTTAGCAAGGGCAAAGGGGGCCAATTATGGTCTGCAATTGGTAGAACTACTGCCTGTATGGGTAGTGATGATGGTGTTATTTTTGATGCTAACGACTCCCCATTTTTAGCTTTGGTATTGTTTTTTCTTTTACACTACCCCAATCATTACCATTTTTATGTTTACATTACATTTTGTATTATACTACAACTCCTGGCAAAAATTATGGAATCACCTTGCTTGGAGGATGTTCATTCAGTTGTAGAAAAAAGCAGATCACAGACATGGCACAAAACTAAAGTCATTTCAAATGGCAACTTTATGGCTTTAAGAAATACTATCTAAGGGCCCTTTCACATCAGCGTTTTTTAAAATTCGCGGCAGATGCGGTGAAAAAACCGCATCTGCCGCGATTACCGCATACCGGCTGCACTTGCGGCGCGGTTGCGGTAAACGCCATACTATGTATAGGCGGACTTGCGGCAGGTGCGGCAAGTTTCGGTTTTTGCACTTGCGGCAGGTGCGGCCGCGAAAAAAACCGCGGCTGACAGCATTTTTTTTCGCGGCCGCACCTGCCGCAAGTGCCAAAACCGCACTTGCCGCACCTGCCGCAAGTCCGCCTATACATAGTATGGCGTTTACCGCAACCGCGCCGCAACCGTGCCGCAAGTGCAGCCGGTATGCGGTAATCGCGGCAGATGCGGTTTTTTCACCACATCTGCCGCAAATTTAAAAAAACGCTGATGTGAAAGGGCCCTAATATATAAAGCTGAATGTGTGTATGTATGTGTGTGTATGTGTGTATATCCGGGATTGGCATCTACACCGTTGCAACTACATCCACAAAATTTTGCACAGTCACACATCTGGACCTCAAGAGCGTCATAGGCTATGTTGTGAGGCAAAATTTTAACCCTGCGCGTTCTAGTTCACCAAACAATTTTGCCCCTATCTACATAATGGGGAAAAAGTGACAGTTTCCAGTTGACAGTTGTGAATGAGCTGGGCTTAATGATAGCACCAAAGACTAACAGCACATACCAGCATATAGTCACTAAGTTGGGGCCCCAACATGAGATATTCACCACGCACGGGGACATGTACACAAACCACACGCACACAAAGAGTAACAGCAAGTGTATAGTCGCTAAGGTGCAGCCCCAACATTGGATACTCACCACGCACCCGAACAAACACACACACACCACAAAGAGACACACACAACACAGAGACACACACACCCCCAAGGGGACACACACACACCCTATAGCGATACATGCACTCACCCCACAGGGACACACACACACACCACAAAGAGGCACACACAACACAGACACCACACCACACACAGATTTCCCCCACAAGGACACACACACATAGTCACCCTATAGGGACACATGCACTCACCCCAAAGGGACGCACACACACACCACAGAGAGACACACACACACACCACACAGAGCCCCCCCCACAGGGACACACACACATACACACCCTATAGGGACACATGCACTCACCGCACAGGGATACACACACCACAAAGAGACACGCACAATACAGAGACACACATACCCCACACAGACACACACCCCCCCACAGGGACACACACACATACACACCCTATAGGGACACTTGCACTCACCCCACAGGGACACACACACACCACAAAGAGACACACACAACACAGATACACACACACCACAAAGACCCCCCCACAATAACACACACATACACACCCTATAGGGACACATGCACTCACCCCACAGGGACACACACACACACCACAAAGACCCCCCCACAGGGACACACACACATACACACCCTATAGGGACACATGCACTCACCCCACAGGGACACACACACACCACAAAGAGACACACACAGCAGGACACACACCACACAGACCCCCCCACAGGGACACACACACTTACATACCCTATAGGGACACATGCACTCACCCCACAGGGACACACACATACACACACCCCAGGGACACACACCACACAGACAGACACAGATGTGCACAAATCACCTCACACAACTCGCCTCATACGTGTGCTATCTTTAATTTCCAAACATAAACATCTGATTAAAAACAGCCAATGTGCAACACATGGTCCATATAGGGAATTAAAGCAGATGTCAGTCTATTATGTGTATGTGTTAGGTAACATATACTGCCCGGCCAGGAGGAGGGTTTACTATTGGCTGGAGATTTATTAGGCTGCCTATAGCAATCAACCACAGCTCAGCTTCTATTTTCTTACAGGTCATTAATATGACATATTCAAATTCTATTTTGTTATAGCTAACAACAGTTATTTATTAACCCGGACGTAGCCGGGTACTACAGCTAGTAATAAATAAAGATAAAAAATGTGGCAGTCAGTAAGGGTAATTGTTTTTCAGACCAAGCAAAAAATTATGGAATCACTCAATTCTAAGGAAAAAATTATGGTATCATGAAAAACACTCCAGTACATCACTAGTATTTTGTTGCACCACCTCTGGCTTTAATAACAGCTTGTTGTCTCTGAGAAATGGACTTAATGAGTGACTAACAGTACTCTTCATCAATCTGGCTCCACTTTCTCTGATTGCTGTTGCCTGATCAGGTTGGAGCCTTGTCATGGACCATTTTCTTCAACTTCCACCAAAGATTTTCAATTGGATTGAGATCCGGACTATTTGCAGGCCAGGACATTGACCTTATGTGTCTTCTTTCAATGAATGTTTTAACAGTTTTTGCTGTATGGTAGGCTGTATTATCATCTCGATAAATGATTTCATCATCCCCAACATCCTTTCAATTGATGGGATATGAAAAGTGTCCAAAATATCAATGTAAACTTGGGCATTTATTGAAGATGTAATGACAGCCATCTCCCCAGTGCCTTTACCTTACAAGCAGCCCCATATCATCAATGACTGTGGAAATTTGCATGTTCTCTTCATGCAGTCATCTTTATAAATCTCATTGGAACAGCACCAAACAAAAGTTCCAGCCCACGATTGCTTTTCCTTAGCCCATTGTAACCTTGATTTTTTTTGTTTAGATGTTAATGATGGCTTTTGTTTAGCTTTTCTGTATGTAAATCCCATTTCCTTTAGGTGGTTTCTTACAGTTCGGTCACAGACATTGATTCCAGTTTCATCCCATTCGTTCCTCATTTGTTTTGTTGTGCAGTTCCTGTTTTGGTCTACCAGAATGTTTCCCTTTAACAACCTTCTCATGTTGTTTGTATTTGGACCAGCTTTTAGACACAGCTGACTGTGAACAACCAACATCTTTTGCAACATTGCATGTTGATTTACCCTCTTTTAAGAGTTTGATAATCCTCTCCTTTGTTTCAATTGACATCTCTCGTGTTGGAGTCATGATTCATGTCAGTCCACTTGGTGCAACAGCTCTCCAAGGTGTGATCACTCCTTTTTAGATGCAGACTAATGAGCAGATCTAATTTGATGCAGGTGTTAATTTTGGCAATGAAAATTTACAGGGTGATTCCATAATTTTTTCCTCAGAATTGAGTGGTTCCATCATTTTTTCCCTCTGCTTGGTCTGAAAAAAGTTACCCTTACTGACTACCACATTTTTTATCATGATTTCTTTTAGTGTTTCTTAAAGCCATAAAGTTGCCATTTGAAATGACTTTGGTTTTGGGCCATGTCTGTGATCTGCTTTTTTTCTATAACATTAAACAACTGAATGAACATCCTCTGAGCACGGTGACTCCATAATTTTTTTGCCAGGGGTTGTATAATTAAGTTTTGACAATATTTGTTTTCTCAATTATTCAACCCTCACCAAAAAGAATGAAAAAAGGATTGCTAGGTAGATACACTTACAAAAAGCAAAATGTGGCAGGAAGGCAACAAAATAGGTGTGACGTGCATATGGTTGTCAAATTGGACTAGTAAAGTTAACCCCTTCACTCCTAAGCAATTTGCACTTTTTTTTTCATTTTTTTCCCTTCCCTTCTTCCAAGAGCCATAATTTTTTTTATTGCTCTGTCAATGTCAGTTTGTGAGGGCTTGTTTTTTGCGGGACAAGTTGTACTGAATTATCTCATTCATCTTACCATATAGTGTACTGAAAATGGAAAAGATTTCAAAAGCAGTGAATATGCAAAAAAAGTGAAATTGCAAAATGTTTTTTTTTTATTCACCATGTTCACTGTACGGGAAAACTGACATGTCAGTATGATTTCCCTGGTCAGTACGAGTTCGTAGATACCAAACATGTATACTTTTACTTTTATCAAAGTGGTGAAAAAAATTGAGACGTTTGTAATAATTAAGAATTGCACTTTTGTTGCCATTTTCAACATTCTCATTTTTCAGGATCTAGGGCTGTGTGTGTGCTGGATTATTTTTGTCTTGAGCTGACGTTTTTATTATACCACTTTTGGGTAGGTGCGCTGTTTTCATTGTCTGTTATCACATTTTATTGTAAAGTTTCAACTAAAAAAAAACTTAATTTTGGCGTTTTCACTCTTTTTTGGATACCGTATGTAGTTTATCAATGAGATTACCGTATATACTCGTGTATAAGCCGACCCGTGTATAAGCCGACCCCCCTACTTTTGCCCCCAAAAACTGGGAAAACTTATTGACTCGCGTATAAGCCGAGGGTGGACTCCAGCACAGGTATACAGCCCCCAGCAGTGTGGTATACAGCAGCCTCCCCAGTGGTATATACAGGCCCCAGCAGTGTTACAGCAGCAGCCCCAGTGGTATATACAGCAGCAGCCCCAGTGGTAGTATACAGCAGCCCCAGAGGTATATACAGCAGCCCCAGTGGTAGTATACAGCAGCAGCCCCAGTGGTAGTATACACGCAGCCCCAGTAGTATATACAGCCCCAGTGGTAGTATACATACAGCCCCAGTAGTAGTATACAGCCCCAGTGGTAGTATACAACCCCAGTGGTAGTATACAGCAGCCCCAGTGGTAGTATACAGCAGCCCCAGTGGTATATTCAGCCCCAGTGGTAGTATACAGCCCCAGTGGTAGTATACAGCAGCCCCAGTGGTATATTCAGCCCCAGTAGTAGTATACAGCCCCAGTGGTAGTATATAGCCCCAGTGGTAGTATACATACAGCCCCAGTAGTAGTATACAGCCCCAGTGGTAGTATACAGCCCCAGTGGTAGTATACAGCCCCAGTGGTAGTATACATACAGCCCCAGTAGTAGTATACAGCCCCAGTGGTAGTATACAGCCCCAGTGGTAGTATATAGCCCCAGTGGTAGTATACACCAGCCCCAGTAGTAGTATACAGCCCCAGTGGTAGTATACAGCCCCAGTAGTAGTATACAGCCCCAGTGGTAGTATACAGCCCCAGTGGTAGTATATAGCTCCAGTGGTAGTATACACCAGCCCCAGTAGTAGTATACAGCCCCAGTGGTAGTATACAGCCCCAGTGGTAGTATATAGCCCCAGTGGTAGTATACACCAGCCCCAGTAGTAGTATACAGCCCCAGTGGTAGTATACAGCCCCAGTAGTAGTATACAGCCCCAGTGGTAGTATACAGCCCCAGTAGTAGTATACAGCCCCAGTGGTAGTATACAGCCCCAGTGGTAGTATATAGCCCCAGTGGTAGTATACAGACAGCCCCAGTAGTGGTAGTATACAGCCCCAGTGGTAGTATATAGCCCCAGTGGTAGTATACAGACAGCCCCAGTAGTGGTAGTATATAGCCCCAGTGGTAGTATACAGGGCCCCAGCAGGGCCCCCCTCATAATTTGGCGCCCCCACCTCAGTTTCTGGGCCCCCCTGCATGCAGCGCTGCGCATATACATTACCTGTCTAGCAGCTGTCACCCTCCGGTGGCGGATCGCGGCTCCCGGCTCCGGGCTCCATCTTCCTCGCTGACTTCCTGCTTTGTGACCGGGGCTCAGCGCGATGACATCATCGCGACGCCGGCCGGTCACCTGACAAGCAGGAAGTCAGCGAGGAAGATGGAGCCCGGAGCCGGGAGCCGCGATCCGCCACCGGAGGGTGACAGCTGCTAGACAGGTAATGTATATGCGCAGCGCTGCATGCGGGGGGGCCCAGAAACTGAGGTGGGGGCGCCAAACTTTGAGGGGGACCGTATGACTCGCGTATAAGCCGAGGGGGGGACTTTTCAGCCCAATTTTTGGGCTGAAAAACTCGGCTTATACGCGAGTATATACGGTAATTGATTTTATATTTTGATAGATCGGGCATCTCTGAATTCAGCGATACCAAATATTAAAAAAACACTTTTTAACAGCATTATTTTCAATGGGGCAAAAACGGGTGATTTTAACTTTTTTTATTTTTTTAATATTTTTCAAAACTTTGCTATGAAACCCATCTGCACTTCTCAGTCACCTTGAGTGGGACCGATGAGTGCTTAAAATGGTGTACCCTCTGGGTAAACTGTGGGGCTATGGTTTGGGCTCAGTTCTTGAGCTCTATATACCTGCCCTGGTGTGATATACATGTTTTTCACATTTTGGGATTGAGGTCATAATGACCTAATAGAAAAACTGGCATTGTTATTTATAGCAAAAAATTACAATGGCAGATTTAATTTTTTAATTTTTTTCAAAAAAGTGAAAACTGCATTGGGTAATAAAGTTCTTTTGTTCCAAGAAAAAAAGGTCATAAATTAGGCTTATTGTACCTGCAAATACAGATTAGATGGGGCTACAGAAGAGCAGCTCACCAAATGTACATGGTTGTACACAGATGAAAAGGAGAGCCACAGACCTTTCACAATGGGGCCTGCTTGCTGCATTGCTGGCTTTAGGCCAGAATTATTTGTTTTTAAGCATAATCTTTATTGAACAAAAAGATACTTAAGATCTTTATGCCATGAGCTTCACATTGTAAATAATTATCTCTTGTAAGCTACTTTGACATGTCAAGGTTTATAACTTGTAATATACTAGTATTTAATTATCGGGATTTTTATATAATATATATCTATTGTATACTTACCTAGTCGCATGTGTCATCGACTTCTGTCAGTATGTCCACGCCATATTAGCACACCCAAGTGATGGGTGTTCTAATATGGTGCCTCCACCACCACCGACACATACGATGCACCCACACTGTCGCCGGACACCCCCCTGTCGCAGATGCAGACCTGACAGGGCCTGTAGTGATGTTACAGTCATGTGATTGATCACATGACTGTGACATCACCAAAGTCCTGTAACAGAGCAGACAGATACTCTCTTTGCTCAGCTCGCACTCACTCCCCTTCAGACCGCACTCACTCCTGCTCAGCCTGCACTCACTCCCCTCAGCCCGCACTCATCCCTCTCAGACTGTACTCACTCCCACTCAGCCTGCACTCACCACCATACCGCAATCACTCCTGCTCAGCCCGCACTCACCCCCCTCAGCCCGCACTCACCCCCCTCAGCCCGCACCCACTCCCGCTCAACCCATACTCACCCCTTCTCAGCCCATACTCACCCCCCGCAGCACCCACTCACCCTCCTCAGCCAGCGCTCATCCCCCAGTCATCTCTCACCCCCCTCAGCCCGCAATTAGCCCCATTCAAGCTGCACTCATCCCTGCTCAGTCCGCACTCATCCCCCTCAGCCCTCACTCATCCATTCTGACTGCACTCACTCCCTGCTTAGCCTACTCACCACTCACCCTGCAGTTCACTCACTCCACAGTTTGCTCAGCCTGCAACTCGTTCACCACATAGCCTGCTGGCTGAGGAACTGCGCCAGTTCCTCATGCCTCCGTCATCTTCCTCATGTCACCGCCGGCGCATGAGAGCAAACACATGGAGGGGCAGAGAGTGACCAAGTTGAGGCAGAGAGCAATCACGGGGGGTCAGAGAGCAACCACAGGGGGCAGAGAGTGACCACGGCGGGGGCAGAGAGTTAGGGGGAGAAAAACAGTGGACAGGGGAGAGACAACACAGAGGGAGAGATGGCTGCCACTCCCAGCACCACAGAGCCCGCCCCCATCATAATGTCGCCGCCCACCCAATGTGACAGCATCGGGCTCCCATCTAGTGTGTATATATATACTGTAGATATAGATATCCATCTATCTATATATATATATATATATATATATATATATATATATATATGATTTGCAATGTAAAATTTAAAAGAGTTGAAGGGGTTTTCCATCTACTGATATGCATGGCCTATTTAGTTGACCTCTTACAGTTTAATATCCAAAGCGTCTAGACTCCCACAGCTTTATCCCAGAGAAATAATTCCATATCGAGATTCACAGCACCCAATGGTAGAAAGGAAAGAGAACTATCTTTACAAACATAATTTATGTTTTTTTTTAAAGGTCAAATTCAGGGACCAGAAAGAAGAGAAGACACAGGTGAGAGACTAGAGTGGTTTTTAATATGAATATTTGTCATTATATTCTTAGGCTGCTGAGTAAAACCCAGTATTCATGTTTGGTACACTTAAAAATAATGCTAAATCCATTGTTTAATATTATACTGCTATGCAGTGGTATTATGACTTGAATCACTAGCAGACAAGACAGAAGAGGCCCTTGTGCTAGAACACTATATGGGCCCTTTGCAGTCCAACAGCACATCATAATGCACAATTCCACCTGCTTTGGTGGTGATACTGGGCCTCCTTACCTCTTGGGAGCCTGTAGGCTGCACAGGTTGCACCAACAGTATGTCCATCCCATGCTTGAACAGCTAATACCAAGAATACATCATGCATTTTAATTGAAAAGTAATTAAACAATCAAAAAATAATTTTTCATCTTTATTCAGGTATCTGGTCTGACATATGTGCTAATTCTAGGGCCTGTATTTAGTACTGTCTGTGTGTCACTTTTTTGCAAGGTTGTTAATATTGTTTCAAAGCATAAAGAGGGTATTAGTGTTGTCTAGGGGCATTAAAAGTAATTTAAACCTTTTCTGATATCTACCTTAGGGTGGAGGCACACTGTCATGCATCAAAAACGGAGCGTTTTTGAAATATGACAGTGATGCGAATGTTGTGCATTTTTTCCCATGAGTGTGGGGCAAGTGTGGTGCGTGTGGGTGTTTGTGCATGGCTCTATGCATGTGAGTTTGCTGCGAGTGTCTGTATAGTGAGAGTGAGTGTGCTGCTGAGGAATCCCGTCGAGCAAACTTCAGCCCCGCTGACAGCATTTACCGACAGCATTTTACTGTCTCAGCAGCGGTGTTTGAAATTGCCAGGTTGCCAGCACAGCAACCAGAAGATGATGGGAAAAAAAAAAAAAAAGGTGTATCACGGTCCGCGCTGCTTAAGTCAAAGAAAACTCACATGGGAGTCAGAGGTTCACAAACAAATCCTTATTCTTTATTCTTCCACTCCACCTGGAACCTTCCTCAGGGATCTTGTCCCCCACCCTCTTGCATTTAGCACAGCAACCAATCAGCTTTCACCACTGTGACAGCAGCAGTGAAAGCCGATTGGTTAAATCGGTCGGTAAATGCTTTCCATGGTGCTGAAGTTAAAACTTCAGCACCATGGAAAGCACAGACTTTCAAACACCAGCGTTGTTTGAAATTCGCTTAAATGCTTTCCATGTTAGCGGCTGGAGAAATCCAGCTGTTAACACTTCAGCACCATGGAAAGCATTTACTGGCCGATTTAACCAATTGGCTTTCACCGGTGCTGTCACAGGGGTGAAAGCTGATTGGTTGAAATTTGAAACCCCACTGCTGCCGACATTGAAAGTACACACACGCATGCGACTATCGCATAGTGTGCTGTATGGTTGCGAGATTTTCTCGCACCCATATACTTTCAATGGATACTCACGCGAGGAAATCACATTCAATCACAGCATTCTGCGATTGAAGTTGCATTTCACTTGCAATGCGTGGTTAGTGCGTTCAAACCGACCAGTAGCATTTGCTTAAACTGGTCCGAGTGCAATGCGAGTTTTTCTCGCATTGCACTCGCACGAGTTACACGCCTGTGTGCCTCCACCCTTACATATACGATGTCTGATGGGTGTAGGTGTATGGAACGGGCTCAGCAGCTGAACCACATCATACTCAGCAGATTCCATTTGTGATACATGGTTAGCATCTGCCTGTAACTGCAGCAATTGGACTTGAGCTCCAATTCGTGTTCTTAACCCCTTAAATGCTGTTATCTATCTTTGACAACTCCATGCAAGAAAGGCTGGCCATTCCAAATACCTATTGCCTATTCCCCCATGATTCAATTATTAAATACTGATGGAACCACGGATTTGTTTAAGGCTCCTTGTCTGTTATCTTGATACGTTTCGGTTCAGCCAGCTGTATAAGGGTATGTGCCCACATAGTGGTTTAATGTCGGTTTAGCAGCGAAAACCGCCGGCGGTTTAGCATAGGTTTTATTTAAATTTATGTAAATCCTAAGCAGCGTTAGGACTCACAAGTAACCCTATGTAATTTAGATACCGCTGTGCACACATAGTGGGTTTATGTGAGCGGATCTGCCAGAGGTTGAGCGGTTTCCTAGCGGTTTAGGAACATTCAACATGTCAATTCTTCTCAGCGGTTTCTGGTCGGTTTTGAGGCAGACAATTAACAAAATCCTCCATAGAAAACCGCTTTAAAAACCGCTGAAAAAAACGACTGTAAAACGCTGTTCAACAGCTCTTAAAACCGCTGGAAAACCGCTGAGAAACAGCTGGAAAACCGCTGGAGACTTCTGAGCTCAGGAGTCTAGGCTCCTTGAATTTTCCAGCGGTTTACTGACGATTTGAACGTCACTAAACCACTATGTGGCACATATCCTAACACGGACACTGCTCGCATTGTAAAGCACAAAGTGGTCAAGGCCCCACTGACCCGAGCATGACAGCTTAATGTATTGCTATGCAGCCACCATGGTCAGGTCAGTAAAGCTCCGTGCTTTACAGTGCGAGTGGCATCCGTGTTATACGATCGCCTGACCCCAGCCTACTACCGTGGCTATGCTTTATTAAAGACTTCCACTTAATTATATAATACAATACCATTGCATGCAGGGCTGGGGAGTTGATAAGCAAAACATCTGACTCCCGACTCCTCAAATTCCCTGACTCCGACTCCAACTCCACCAAAATGGACACTGACTCCATGACTCAATCAGGGCTGCGGAGTCAGTAAGCCAAACATCCGACTCTAACTCCTCAATTTCCCTGAATGTAACTCCACCAAAATGGACACCAACTTCAACTCCACAGCCCTGGTTATATTGTAGTATATAAGAAAAATAAGTAGATTGCAGGTCTAAGTTTTCTGAATAATTTAAAATAATTAGTAAAAAGAAAAGTGTTTTATTTTTTTTAATTATCCCCCTTTTCCCATTAAAAATAAAGACTTTAAAAAAGTATAAATATCACTATCTATTATCACAATCTAAAATTTATGATAAACCCCATGATACAAAAAAAAAGTAAAAAATAAGAGAACTGACATTTTTCAGACTTTTTCACAAAAAAATGCAAGAAAAATTGATCTAAATATTATTTTATATAACCCAAAAAAGTAAGCTAGCCAGTCGCAGAATAAGCCCTTACACAGCTGATTAAATGAAGAAATAAAAGTTATAGATATCACAAAATGGTGACATTATTTTTTTTTCTTACAAATTTTTGATTTTATTCACCATTTGATCGTTTTTCAAAAATAAAATAACTATAAATACTTGTTCTCATAATCACACTGACGTGAAGAATCCTGCTGCCATGTAATTTTTTTACACACATTGAACACTGTAAAACATACCACAATGGAGGAATTATTTTTTTGTTATGATATCACGGGATTTGGATTTTATTTTCTGTTTTCCAGTAAATAGCAGAGTAAAATGAATGTTGTCACGCAAACCTACCACTCAGTCTGCAAAAAAAATCATGTGGCTATGTTGACAGAAAAACAAAAAAGACAAAGATGAGAAATAAAATGAAAGGGTAATACCAAAAATTGGCTCCATCAGGAGGGGGTTAGTTCCTTGGGGGTGGGTACAGAGGTTGACATAATGACTATTTGGGAGCACAAAAAAGCATTGTTACTGTATGGGAGGCACCCCAGAGGGCATTACTACAGTGAGGGTCACAATGGAGCACCAATAGGGTGTGTAGTCCAAAGGGATAATTTTTACAGGTTTGGAATAAGGAGAATATCATTATTACTGTATGTTCACTACTGTGTGGGGCAGAAAATATAGCTCTATTGTGGGGTACAAATTGAAGTATATGGTGCACTGTTACACAGGGCTGTGAAGTCGAAGTCGGTGCCCATTTTGGGTGGAGTAGGATTCAGGGAAATTGAGGAGTCGGAGTCGGATGTGAGGCTTACTGACTTCACAGCCCTGGGTATAGTGGTGTAACTGTCTGGTGGGCCCCAGTGTACAATTTAGACCTTGCCCCCCCACGCACATGTTGGTCAGATGTATGGACCCTGTGTAATGTTCCAAATCTTTAAAAGACTCACAAATTTACCCCTCTACCCCTTCATTATGTACATTGTGTGCAGAATTATTAGGCAAATACGTTTTTTGATCACATGATACTTTTTATACATGTTGTTCTACTCCAAGCTGTATAAGCTTGAGAGCCAACTGCCAATTAAGTAAATCAGGTGATGTGCATCTCTGTAATGAGGAGGGGTTTGGTCTAATGACATCAACACCCTATATAAGGTGTGCTTAATTATTAGGCAACTTCCTTTCCTTAGGCAAAGTGGGTCAGAAGAGAGATTTGAAAAAAGTCCAAAATTGTGAGATGTCTTGCTGAGGGATGCAACAGTCTTGAAATTGCCAAACTTTTGAAGTGTGATCACCGAACAATCAAGCGTTTCATGGCAAATAGCCAACAGGGTCGCAAGAAGCGTGTTGGGCAAAAAAGGCGCAAAATAACTACCCATGAATTGAGGAAAATCAAGTATAAAGCTGCTAAAATGCCAGTTGCCACCAGTTTTGCCATATTTCAGAGCTGCAACATTACTGGAGTATCAAAAAGCACAAGGTGTGCTATACTCAGGGACATGGCCAAGGTAAGGAAGGCTGAAAAACGACCACCTTTGAACAATAAACATAAGATAAAATGTCAAGACTGGGCCAAGAAATATCTTAAGACTGATTTTTCAAAGGTTTTATGGACTGATGAAATGAGAGTGACTCTTGATGGGCCAGATGGGTGGGCCAGAGGCTGGATCAGTAAAGGGCAGAGAGCTCCACTCAGACTCAGACACCAGCAAGGTGGAAGTGGGGTACTGGTATGGGCTGGTATCATCAAAAATTAACTTGTGGGACCTTTTCAAATTGGATGGAGTGAAGCTCAACTCCCAGACCTATTGCCAGTTTCTAAAAGACAACTTCTTCAAGCTGTGGTACAGGAAGAAGTCGATATCGTTCAAGAAATACATGATTTTCATGCAGAACAATGCTCTATCACATGCATCCAACTACTCCACAGTGTGGCTGGCCATTAAAGGTCTAAAAGAAGAAAAAATAATGACATGGCCCCCTTGTTCACCTGATCTGAACCCCATAGAGAATCTGTGGTCCCTCCTAAAATGTGAGATCTACAGGGAGGAAAAATAGTACACCTCTCGGAACAGTGTCTGGGAGGCTGTGGTGGGTGCTGCACGCAATGTTGATCGTAAACAGATCAAGCAACTGACAGAATCTATGGATGGAAGGCTGTTGAGTGTCATCATAAAGAAAGGTGGCTATATTGGTCACTCATTTTTTGTGTTTTGTTTTTGCATATCAGAAATGTTTTTTTCTAAATTTTGTGCAGTTATATTACCGTATATACTCGTGTATAAGCCGAGTTTTTCAGCACAAAAAATGTGCTGAAAAGTCCCCCCTCGGCTTATACACGAGTATATACGGTAATAAAAAAAAAAAAAAAAATATACAGCCCCCCCGTGGTATACCGGGCCCCCCTGTGGCCACCTGTAAAGGAAGCGATGATTATACTTATCGGGTCGCCGACGCCGACGCCGCCGCTCTGTCACCGTCCGTCACCGCGCTCCTCCTGGTCTTCATGCTTCCTTCACCGTCGCACAGGAAATGACGTCATTTTCTGTGCGCCGATGAAGGAAGCATGAAGACGGGAAGGAGCGCGGTGACGGACGGTGACAGAGCGGCGGCGTCGGCGTCGGCGACCCGATAAGTATAATCATCGCTTCCTTTACAGGTGGCCACAGGGGGGGCCCGGTATACCAGGCGGGAGGGCTGTATACAGCCGGGTACCGCTGTATACAGCGGGGGCTGCTGTATACAGCGGGGGCTGCTGTATACCCCTCTGGGGCTGCTAAATACCCCTCTGGGGCTGCTGTATACCCCTCTGGGGCTGCTGTACACCCCTCTGGGGCTGCTATATACCCCTCTGGGGCTGGGGCTGCTATATACCCCTCTGGGGCTGGGGCTGCTGTATACAGCTCTGGGGCTGCTGTATACAGCGCTGGGGCTGCTGTATACCCCTCTGGGGCTGCTATATACCCCTCTGGGGCTGCTATATACCCCTCTGGGGCTGCTGTATACCCCTCTGGGGCTGCTATATACCCCTCTGGGGCTGCTATATACCCCTCTGGGGCTGCTGTATACCCTCTGGGGCTGCTGTATACCCCTCTGGGGCTGGGGCTGCTGTATACCCCTCTGGGGCTGCTGTATACAGCTCTGGGGCTGCTGTATACCCCTCTGGGGCTGCTATATACCCCTCTGGGGCTGCTATATACCCCTCTGGGGCTGGGGCTGCTGTATACCCCTCTGGGGCTGCTATATACCCCTCTGGGGCTGCTATATACCCCTCTGGGGCTGCTGTATACCCCTCTGGGGCTGCTGTATACCCCTCTGGGGCTGCTATATACCCCTCTGGGGCTACTGTATACCCCTCTGGGGCTGGGGCTGCTGTATACCCCTCTGGGGCTGCTGTATACAGCTCTGGGGCTGCTGTATACCCCTCTGGGGCTGCTATATACCCCTCTGGGGCTGCTGTATACCCCTCTGGGGCTGCTGTATACCCCTCTGGGGCTGCTATATACCCCTCTGGGGCTACTGTATACCCCTCTGGGGCTGCTGTATACAGCTCTGGGGCTGCTGTATACAGCTCTGGGGCTGCTGTATACCCCTCTGGGGCTGCTGTATACCCCTCTGGGGCTGCTGTATACCCCTCTGGGGCTGCTGTATACCCCTCTGGGGCTGCTATATACCCCTCTGGGGCTACTGTATACCCCTCTGGGGCTGCTGTATACAGCTCTGGGGCTGCTGTATACAGCTCTGGGGCTGCTGTATACCCCTCTGGGGCTGCTATATACCCCTCTGGGGCTGCTGTATACCCCTCTGGGGCTGCTGTATACAGCTCTGGGGCTGCTGTATACCCCTCTGGGGCTGCTGTATACAGCTCTGGGGCTGCTATATACCCCTCTGGGGCTGCTATATACCCCTCTGGGGCTGCTGTATACCCCTCTGGGGCTGCTGTATACAGCTCTGGGGCTGCTGTATACAGCTCTGGGGCTGCTGTATACAGCTCTGTGGCTGCTGTATACCCCTCTGGGGCTGCTGTATATACCACTGGGGAGGCTACTGTATACTACCACTGGGGAGGCTGCTGTATACTACCACTGGGGAGGCTGCTGTATACCACTGAGGGGGCCTGTATACCACACTGCTGGGGGCTGTATACCTGTGCTGGGGTCCACCCTCGGCTTATACACGAGTCAATAGGTTTTCCCAGGTTTTGGGGGCAAAAGTAGGGGGGTCGGCTTATACACGGGTCGGCTTATACACGAGTATATACGGTAGTTTACCTGGTGAAAATAAACAAGTAAGATGGGAATATATTTGGTTTTTATTAAGTTGCCTAATAATTCTGCACAGTAATATTTACCTGCATAAACAGATATCCTCCTAAGATAGCCAAATCTACAAAAAAAACCACTCCAACTTCCAAAAATATTAAGCTTTGATATTTACGAGTCTTTAGGGTTGATTGAGAACATAGTTGATGATCAATAATAAAAATAGTCCTCAAAAATACAACTTGCTTAATAATTCTGCACACAGTGTATTAATGTCCCTCATCCTGCTCTATATGGTCCTCATCCTGGCATATGGCCCTTATTGTGATATATATGTCCCTGATCATGGTTTATATGGTCTTCCTCCTCCTGCCATAGTACTTCAATTGTAATAATGCATCCCCATATTCTTCCATATATTACAATGTACCCCCATAGTCGTCTATGTATTATAATGCATCCCATAGTCCCCAATTGATAAAGTAGTATAGTCATCCAATTATTATAATGCACCTCCATTATCCTTCATATAGTATAATGCAACCTCATAGTCCTCCATATACTGTAATGCAGCCCCATAGTCCTCCATATAATATAACGCAGCCCCACATCCCTCCATATGAAGGGCTATGATGCTCCATTATACTATGTGGAGGGCTGTGAGGCTGCATCATGCTATATGGAGGGATATGAATCTGCATTATGCTATATAGAGAGATGTGAGGCTGCATTATACTATATGGAGGAATGTGAGGCTGCATTATACTATATGGAGGGATGTGAGGCTGCATTATACTATATGGAGGGATGTAAGGCTGCATTATACTATGTGGATGCTGTGAGGCTGCATTATATGAATTATATATTATATTATTATATGGCTGTGAGGCTGCATCTGCACTACATGGAGACTTTTGAGGCTGCACTATACTGTGCATTCTCAAAACTCTCCATATAGTGCAGATTCAAAACTCTCCATATATGCAGCCTCAAAAGCCTCTCCCCATAACAGTGCCTCCAAGTCACTCATAGCCCTCCATATAGTGCAGCTGCCTCATAGCCCGCTTCCATATAGTGCAGCTCATAGCCCTCCATATAGTGCAGCCTCATAGCCCTCCATATATTTACATCCTCATAAGCCTCTCCATATAGTGCAGCCTCATTGCTTCTCTCCATATTGTAGAATGCTCCCCCTACTCCTCCCCCATAATCCTACAGCCACCTTGTACTGATTTATTAAAAAAAAAATCTGTACTTACTTCTCCCGTTCCGCCGCTGCTTTGGTCTCTTTACAATCAGACTCAGGAGGAGGAGGCAGCGGTGCCTGCGTTCCACTGTGGAACACATAAAGCAGGAAGTGACAACTTCTCCTAGTGTGGAGGACGCAGCACCGGCCGCTTTATATGCGTTCCACAGTGGAACACACATGAAAAGAAGAGAATGGTAAGAAGAAGTGAGGGGCGGGGCGGGGGTGGGGGTGGCAGGAATAACAAGCAGGAGACTCCCTCCCTTTTTGAAAGAGTGTCTGGGCACACCAAATAATGTAGAATGAAACCACAGGTTGCATGGTGAAAAGAACGTGTCCTTTTTATTGCCACATAAAATTGATACACTAATCCGACGTTTCGGCCACACTTTGGCCTTTCTCAAGGATTTTTTTGACAAAGGTTGTTTTTTTGACATAATAACAAATGATACAAGTATTAGAAATAAGTAATGTTGATATAATAAAGTGAGTGTGTTAGTGTCCGTGCACGGTGCTGTGCAACAACTTCAACGTCTGTGAAATGGCTATGGTGACACGTGTAAGGTGATGTGTGAACTGGAAGGAAAGCCTGAAGGAAGAAAGTGAGTAGAGAAGATGGGTTCAAAGGAAGATCGGAGTCATTATTATAGCTAAGAGGATAAGTCAAATGAGCTATAGATTTCCCTATGGTTGAAAAGGTTTAAGGAACAAAATGTTGGTTACTGTATCAAAATTAGGGACAGCTTTAAGGAAGAGGTCTGTTGTAACCTGTAGTTCAGGTCAGGCTGGAGATTATAGTCACTAGGAGGGGGATTTAATACAAATGAAACAAGTATCTTTTAGGGTCGTCTCTCAAGAATTAAGACTTAGTGAAATATTTCACCAGGTTTGTTTAACATGAATTGTGTGGGATGTCCCCTTTATATAGTTCCCCTTCCTGGCCATACAAAGGAAAAACAGAAACACTATTGCTATGTAATACTGGTTAATTCCCAATAAAACTAAATAAGTGTCAGTATTTATTAAAAAACAAGTGCTCGAGATTTCTCGGTCTGACCTCTAATGAAGGTGTCCAGTAGTTAATGTCCAAAAGAGCCCGTAGAAGCGGAAGTGTCTGCGAAACGGTCACCGTCGCCTCCAGCCTCTCTCCCTCCCTGAGAGCACCTTCCCTGTATAACTATGCATGATGAATAAATAAAGCCGGTGTTGCACCAGGGCGCATGAGTGCCGCTGCTTTTCTTCCAACTGGGTGTCCAGTAGTTATCAAAGTGCTAACTTAGTTAATTAAAATTACATATAACAGAGGATAGCAAAATTAGTATGAGTAAATAGTACCTATAGAATCTATAAATGGGCCTGGGAATAGCTCTCCTAAAGAGTAGACTTGTGGGTTTGTGACCTAGAAAGAAAGAATTATAAGAGGCAGGCTCATTATAGTGGCAATGTATCCAGGAAAAGTCAGGAGGTTATACAGGTTTTGAGTTCAAGGCTCTAGTAATTGAAGCCTACAGGAAGATAAAGTATCCTGTAAGTACGGGTATATGGATAAGGGTTCTAAAGTATCGGTGAGCATAGGTTACCTTGAGGCTACTTGTCATATCGTGAGCGGTGGCGGTGTGCGGCATCTATGTGTAGAAAGCCTCTATTTAAGGAAGTGAGGTGGGACTAACCGTACGTCACTTCTAGTACGTGGAACGCATGTACGACGCATGCGTGGTGGGACCTATTGCCCACGCATGCACCCTGTGTGAGTAACGGGAGACAAGCATTAAGACAAGTGCAGTGTTGTATCTAGCTTGTGAGAACTCTGTTCAAGGCGGTGTTGGTGCGCATTTTCGGTGTTTCAGTGACATCCTGTTCAATAATGGGTCTAGAATAAATAACAAAAGGGAAATCAGGACCAATGATTAACAAATGCCAAAATTATAATACAGACATTTATGTAACAAATGAGAAGAGTGAGAACTCCTTAAAGTCAGTTCTTTAGGGCTTATTATACAAGCAAGATATGCTTTCAATTCATATTCAATCTATAAATGGGAATTAATATGGGAAAAGTCAGTAAGGGCCCTTTCACATCAGCGTTTTTTTTCAAATTGCGGCAGATGCGGTGAAAAAAACGCATCTGCCGCGATTACCGCATACCGGCTGCACTTGCGGCACGGTTGCGGCGCAGTTGCGGTAAACGCCATACAAGGTATAGGCGGACTTGCAGCAGGTGCGGCAAGTGCGGTTTTGCACTTGCGGCAGGTGCGGCCGCGAAAAAAAACGCGGCTGACCGTGTTTTTTTTCGTGGCCGCACCTGCCGCAAGTGCCAAAACCGCACTTGCCGCACCTGCCGCAAGTCCGCCTATACCTTGTATGGCGTTTACCGCAACCGTGCCGCAAGTGCAGCCGGTATGCGGTAATCGCGGCAGATGCGTTTTTTTCACCGCATCTGCTGCGATTTGAAAAAAATGCTGATGTGAAAGCACCCTAAGTCATACATCATCATCTTTATCAGTGTTAGAGAATCAACATAATGATGGGTGACATAGTATTGATGATGGACTTCATTACAGGTAACATAATCATGCTCATATGTTCGATAATCAGACAGAGGTTACTATGATAAAGATATATCAGTAAATGACTTACAGTGTTTCGTCTAATCACATGTTTAACGGAAAGTTTCAATTTCACTGTTCAATCCAAGGGGCTCTAGAATTTGTAAGGTATGGATCCAGTAGGACCTTCTTTCTTTGAGCCTCTGGATCCGATTTCCACCTCTTCTCTGAGGTGGAATGCATTCAATAATTTGGAATCGTAGTTGAGACACGTTATGGTTATGTTCAATAAAGTGATGTGGAACAGGTAACAAGGTATTTTTGCATGTTATGGTGGATTTGTGTTTACTTATTCAGTCACGTATATGCTGGGTGGTTTCGCCAACATATACATGACCGCATGGACATTTAATAAGATAAATGACAAATGTAGATTCACAAGTGAAAAAAACCCTGATTGTAAACCATTTACCTGTACGTGGATGGTTGAAAAATTCACCGTTTATGATGTTGTTACATTGGTTACAACTCAAGCAAGTATGTGTGCACCTACGTGGTGACTGTAAAGTTGTCTGGTATGGTGTCCTCTTGTTGGTGCCCATGACTGCCCTTATGAGACTTTGTTTAATGTTGTGTGCTTTTTTGTGGCAAAATAGTGGTTTATTACTAAACTCAGGAACAGAGGGATAACTAGAATGTAGTAGAGGCCAATGTTTCAAAATAGTTCCTCTAATAAGAGTATTAAAGGGATGGTATGTTGCTACAAAAGGGATTCTATGGCCCTGAGGGTTTTCTCTGGTTTGCATGCGGTTTCCCTGTGCTACTTTTGTCGAATATCCTCGTTCTCTGAATTTGGTTACCATCTCATCATGCCTCTGGATTTTTTTAGTTGAATCTGATACGATCCTATCATTTTGTGCATGTTGTGATATGGGTAATGAGGTTTTTACATAAGGCGGATGACAAATCCCATAATGTAGTAAACTGTTTCTGTCCGTCGGTTTGATGTATAGATCAGTAGAAAGAGTATCAAGGACATATATCTGTTTCTGGTCACTATGTACAGTGAATGTCAGATTTGGTACCCTTAAGTTGATGTGGTGATGGAATTCGTTAAGTTGATATTGATCCCCTTGCCAGATGAAAAAAATATCATCTATATAGCGGCACCATGTGAGGACATGGGCCGCTACTTGGGGATAGCTATAGATATGACATGTTCAAACTTGTCCATAAAAATGTTAGCATGTGGCGGGGCCACATAGCTGTGGCTTGTCTCTGAACGTAAAATGTGTCTTCAAATAGAAAGAAATTTCTTACAAGAACTATGTGTAACAGCTTAAAACAAAATTCTTTCTGTATAGGAGTGAAGTAGTCATGTTGGTCTAAGAACCATTGCACAGCTTCGATTCCTATGTTGTGATTGATGCTCGTGTAAAGGCTGTTTACATCCATGGCTACCAAAAGGCAGCCATTTGGAATTTGGCCCAACTCCTTAATGGTATCCAAAAACGCGTTTGTGTCCTTGATGTATGATCGCAAACCTGGTACCAAGGGACTCAAAATCCTCGCTAACTCGATTGCTAAGGGTGACAATATCGAATTTGTGGACTCCACTATGGCTCGTCCTGGTGGTTGTGCCAGGTTTTTATAAATTTTCGGTAGAATGTACAACACCGGTGTGACTGGATGTTTGTTCTTGAGGAAATCAGCCAATTTGTGGTCAATAACCCCAACTTTTAAGTAGTGAACAATTACTCCCAAAATTTCTCTTACCGTATATACTCGTGTATAAGCCGACCCGTGTATAAGCCGACCCCCCTACTTTTGCCCCCAAAATCTGGGAAAACCTATTGACTCGTGTATAAGCCGAGGGTGGACCCCAGCACAGGTATACAGCCCCCAGCAGTGTGGTACACAGCAGCCTCCCCAGTGGTATATACAGGCCCCAGCAGTGTTACAGAAGCCTCCCCAGTGGTATATACAGCAGCAGCCCCAGTGGTAGTATACAGCAGCCCCAGTGGTAGTATACACGTATATACAGCAGCCCCAGTGGTAGTATACAGCAGCCCCAGTGGTAGTATACAGCAGCCCCAGAGGTATATACAGCAGCCCCAGTGGTAGTATAAAGCAGCCCCAGAGGTATATACAGCAGCCCCAGTGGTAGTATACAGCAGCCCCATTGGTAGTATACAGCAGCCCCAGAGGTATATACAGCAGCCCCAGTGGTAGTATACAGCAGCCCCAGTGGTAGTATACAGCAGCCCCAGTGGTAGTATACAGTAGCCCCAGTGGTAGTATACAGCAGCCCCAGTGGTAGTATACAGCAGCCCCAGAGGTATATACAGCAGCCCCAGTGGTAGTATACAGCAGCCCCAGAGGTATATACAGCAGCCCCAGTGGTAGTATACAGCAGCCCCAGCAGCCCCAGAGGTATATACAGCAGCCCCAGTGGTGTATACAGGGCCCCAGTGGTGTATACAGGGCCCCAGTGGTGTATACAGGGCCCCAGTGCTGTATACAGGGCCCCAGTGGTGTATACAGGGCCCCAGTGGTGTATACAGGGCCCCAGTGCTGTATACAGGGCCCCAGTGGTGTATACAGGGCGGGCCCCAGTGGTGTATACAGGGCGGGCCCCAGTGGTTTATACAGGGCGGGCCCCAGTGGTGTATACAGGGCGGGCCCCAGTGGTGTATACAGGGCGGGCCCCAGTGGTGTATACAGAGGCCTCCCTTCCCCCTTGCTGTCAGCCACCTGTAAAGAAATAGATCATTATACTTATCCCTGTCCTGTCACCGCCGCCGCTCCCTGACACCACGCGCTCCTCCGTCTTCATTCGGCTTCTTCCTTCTGTGCCCGGCACACAGACAATGACGTCATTGCCTGCGCCCGCCGGTCACAGCAGGAAGAAGCCGGATGAAGACGGAGGAGCGCGCGGTGTCGGAGAGCGCCGGCGGCGGCGACAGGACAGGAATAAGTATAATGATCTATTTCTTTACAGGTGGCTGACAGCAAGGGGGAAGGGGGGCCCCTGTATACACCACTGATGGTATATGACTCGTGTATAAGCCGAGGGGGGGACTTTTCAGCACATTTTTTGTGCTGAAAAACTCGGCTTATACACGAGTATATACGGTAATTTCGTGTGAGGGGTCTCTTGGTACTGGTTCATATGTTGACCTATCTGATAACTGTCTATGTACTTCAGATATATAATATGATTTGTCCATGATTACTATGACCCCGCCTTTGTCAGCCGGTTTAGTGACTATGTATGAATTTTCTTTGAGGGTCTTTAAGGCTCGAGACTCGTCAGGGGATAAGTTGTTTCTAAGGTGTAGTTCCCCGTCTCTGATATGCCCTTGGATTTCTTCAATGTCACGAGTAACTAGCGAGATGCATGTTCCAATGGAATGATATCTTTTGGGAGGATTGAAAGAACTTGGGATTCTAAGTTCCTTAAGCCTAAATGTATTCGTCTCATCAGTTACCGTGTTAGGTGATGGATTATGTGCAAAGTGGGCTTTGAGTTGTAGTGACCTAAAAAAAGTCTCAATTCCTGATCTAATTGAAAAGAGTTGAAGGATGGTGTCAGGCTAAAGGATAGTCTCTTCTGTAGGACTCCAAGTTCCGAGGGGGAGAGGTTATAAGAGGAGATGTTATATACCAATTGTAGCCTGCCTGGGACCTGGTCAGGAACGTCTTAATAAAAAAGCGGTGATGGATATTGAGGAGGATTTTGCGGGTAGGATGGGTATGGAGGACCATATTCGCCTTTCAATCCCGATGAGAAATAGTATCCAGGTTGGTAGGGGGCGGGTTCTGTGGACCGCCATCTGTACACTTGATTTTTCTCATAATCCTCCTTATCCCTATTGAACTTGGATTTTTTACAAGCCTGTAACGTTTTCCTGAAATCGTTGTTTGCTGAAATTGCTTTTTTCTTCGTCTTTTCTAACTCGGAGCTTGATAAGGCGTCACGTAATTGGTCTTCAAGGGCCTGGACGTTCTGATTAGGTTTTTCTAGTTTGTTCTGGAGGAATTCAATCAGCAAAATAATCAAGTCCATAGAGCATTTGTTTAGAATGCTCTCGTACTTCTGACAGTATAACTCATTGTCCGAAAAAAGTGCTGGACGAAGTGGGATTCGTAAGCCGCTCTATATCCGTTGTGCTTTATGATACTCGGGCAGGGTCACAGAGTGTAGATCAAGGGCCGTCAGCTTCTTAAGTTTTCTTTCGTAGTTGGTTGCATGTGAGGAGTAGAGAGGAACTTATTGGGTCTTCTTACTCTTGATAAGATAGTCGTGATGTGGTTATCATCATAAGAGAATGTCTGGAAGGACATTGGTCCATGACGTTGGTGGAGCTCTGTCAAAAATGTCGATAAAGCAACAAAGAGTAGAGACAGGCTCACTGTCACTTTTCTGGGTGCTCCAGTAAAAATAGTATCAATTTGAAAGAGTATCTGGGCACACCAAATAATGTAGAACGAAACCACAGAGAGAGAGCTATTCCTATGGCCCATTTATAGATTCTATAGGTACTATCTACTCATACTAATATTGCTATCCTCTGTTATATGTAATTTTAATTAACTATCTAAGTTAGCACTTTGATAACTACTGGACACCTTTATTAGAGGTCAGACTAAGAAATCTAGAGCACTTGTTTTTTAACAAATACTGACACTTATTTAGTTTTATTGGGAATCAACCAGTATTACATAGCAATAATTTTACTTTGTTTTTCCTTTGTATGGCCAGGAAGGGGCACTATATAAATGGGACATCCCACACAATTCATGTTAACAAACTTGGTGAAATATTTCACTTAGTCTTAATTCTTGAGAGACGACCCTAAAAGATACTTGTTTCTTTTGTATTAAATCCCCCTCCTAGTGGTGACTATAGTCTCCAGCATGACCTGAACTACAGGTTACAACAGACCTCTTCCTTAAAGCTGTCCCTAATTTTGATACAGTAACCAACATTTTGTTCCTTAAACCTTTTCACCATATGGAATCTATAGCTCATTTGACTTATCCTCATAGCTATAATAATGACTCCGATCTTCCTTTGAACCCATTTTCTCTACTCACTCTCTTCCTTCAGACTTTCCTTCCAGTTCAACCATCACCTTACACGTGTCACCATAGTCATTTCACAGATACTTTGAAGTTGTTGTACAGCACCGTGCACGGACACTAACACACTCACTTTATTGATATCAACATTACTTATTTCTAATACTTGTATATTTTTTTATTATGTTAAAAAAACAATCTTTGTCAAATAGATTCTTGAGAAAGGCCAAAGTGTGGCCGAAACGTCAGATCAGTGTATCAATTTTATGTGGCAATAAAAAGAAAACATTTTATTCACCAGCAACCTATGATTTCATTCTACATTATTTGGTGTGCCCAGATACTCTTTCAAATTGATACTATTTTTACTGGAGCACCCAGAAAAGTGACAGTGAGCCTGTCTCTGCTCTGCTTTGCTTCCCCTCCCCTCCCTGACAGACTGGCCTAAACCAGCATGTGGGCTGCTGCGAAGTGACATGGATGTGCGTCCTTGGAGACGCACATCCATGTGCAATAGTCGCTAGGATCAGCGGTTACAGGGGGCTGCGGGTGGCCCATGCCTCTTATAAGTCTGGGCTCCGTCGTACCTGCGACCCCTGCGACTGCGATCATTTCGCCACTGCCTGGGTATGAAGTCAGAGTCGTGGAGTTGGTGTCCATATTGTTGGAGTCAGATTCAGGGAAAGTGAGGAGTCAGATGTTTAGCTTACTGACTTCACAGCTCTGGTTGTGGAGTTGGAGTCCTGGAGTCAGTGTCCATTTTGGTGGAGTTGGAGTTGGATTGAGGGAAAATGAAGAGTCTGAGTTGGATGTTTGGCTTACCAACTCCATATCCCTGCTATTAACATCTAGCCACACAACTAATGTTTTGGACACCATATGGGACACTTTCTGGCACAAATAAAAAATAAATAAATATTTGTGGCTCTATCTATAATCAGACATTTTTGTTTTTTTCCTTTGGGGCTCCTAATTCTCTAGGCTACGTTGATATGCTGTGTTTTTGCTGCATTTTTTGCGGGTGCATTTTGCCTTGATTTTGAGGATCCGTTTTTAACCTTCCTCATGCTGCATAATTTTACAACGTTAACAGGCTGCAGAGGTACAATTGTACCTTCATATATTATTATTGAAATTTGGCCAATATATTCTGGACCAAAACTGCAGAGATGTCACGAAATTTCAGCCCTCTACAGCTTTTCGAAAAAAAGTTATTGCAATTTTAAAAACGGAATAGTTACAATTGTACCTACTCAGCCGGACGAAGGTTAAATGCACGCAAAAAAATACATTGCATTCAGACGCTGCATTTTTATATGTGCCTTTTGCGGATGCATTTCTTTCTGCACTGTCCACTAGGTGGAGAAAAAAGTGCAAAGAAAGATATTTCAAACAAAAAGAAAGGGTCCCTGATGTCATTTCCTGTCATCTCCATTCCATGGGATGGAGATACAGAGGAGCCCTATTTTTATTTTTGAACCCTAACCCACCTAGGGTTAGGTTTAGGGTTAAAGATACAGGGGAGGCCTATTTTTATTTTATCTTGGAACCCTAACTCATCTAGCCCCCGCTGCTTGGTGTTACCTTCACTGGCAATAGAAAATCTAGGAAAGCCCCTTTTTTTTGTTTGTTTAAATAAAAAACTAAAAAAAAAAATGACATTGGCTTCGCCAGATTTTCTATTGCCAGCAAAGGTAACAATCCTCAGCGTGGTAAGGCCCACCACCCTGAAAATTCTAGCCAGTAGCCGCCCCAGAATTGGTGCCTCAATAAGAGACACCAAAACTGGGGTGGAAGACTGGGTAATAATGGGGTTGGTGACAGCTTTTTTTTGGAGCTGTCACCAAGCCCCTATTGGTTATATAATGTCAGCCCTCAAAAAGATAGCCGGCTATTAGCAATAGTATAAATTTGTAAAAGTAAAGACACACACCAGAAAACAAATTTTTAGCATAAAAAAATGCACACGCCTCTTTCACCACTTTATTAAATACCCACCAATTCCCTCCAACGCAGTCCTGGATCGAGGGTCCCACGACGGCCAATCTGGATTCAATATCATCTGATCGGTTTGCCGGCCGGCTAACCGATCAGATGATGTGTGAGTTTCAAGGACCCGAATCAGCTGACCGCCCAGTAAAGCGATCAGCTGATGTGTCAGCTGACAAAATCAGCTGATCGCTTTGCCGCCCAGTAAGGCGAATAGCTGATTCTGTCAGCTGCCATCAGCTGATCGGTTTTATCTTTAATGCCATTGTTCACTTTTATTTTGTACTTACTTCTAAAGTGAAAGTACACACATGTCACAAGGGAACAAGATTATTCCTTCCCTCGTGTGACATCACATCCTGCTGCTCCACCTGCGCTTCCGCTTATAAGCGCTGGAATAGAGCATTGAAGTGCGCGCCAAAAGGCGCAAACAATTCACATGATCATCCTTTTTACGGACGCGCTTTCGACCCCAAGAGCGCATCCAAAAATTACGCAGCATCTGAACGATAAAAGTGAAAGTCCATTCACTTAGCTGGGAAACGCAGATGAACTTTTGGGGAAAAGTGCAGCAATTACGCAGCGTGTGAACATAGCCTAAGACCATAACATACATAGAAGTTCAGTGATCAGTGCCTTAAATGTGTGCACGCATACTTCTCAAATGATTCAATTGTCTATACAATATTTCAGCATTTGAGTTCCCACTTTGAATTTTGCCCAGTTTCACATATTTATATATTTTGCTTTATTGTCCTAATTTGCTGGCTCATTATGTAATGTTTCTAGCTGCTAAGTATCGTTTGATCCCCAAGGTTCTGTTTAAAACTCCATGCCAAGGAAGATATACAAGAAAATGTAATAAAGCTTTATAAAGAGCAATTTGTATGCAGTATATTTTAATGGAATTTGACATAGTGCTGAAACATATGAGAAATAAACCTGGCAAATACAGTGGATAATCATTAATAATATAATAAAATGTCATAAATTCAAAGACTGGCACAATAAACAGGCACTATTTGCAAACATGATATAAATTTTAATGTGGATGTGTCAGGTCTTCTTCAGTATGATATCCTATCTGTGGTCAACATAAAATGGAGGAACAATGATCATCTTGGGTATATTAAAATTTTGAAGGAGTCTGTATTCTGTATTGGTGGATAAAGAAATATTTACAGGTCTTAAAGGGAATCTAACAATGGGATTTCACACCCCAAACTTTTTATATGTGCATGTAGTTATTTCAAAGACAAGTCTAGCATCTTTGCATGGCCAGTCTGTTCCTCTGATACTGAGAAATCAGCCTTTGAATTGATGTGATTACAGCCTCCAATGATCCTGCTGCCACCTCACCACCACTGGAGCTATGGCATTGGCAACCCCCCAACCTATTTATTATTAATCGTATGCACAAGTATTTTGTATCATATACAAATAAAACAACAAATAGTATAGTGATTTAAAGGAACAGAGGTATAGAGATCAGAGTTGGATGTTGAGCTGTCTATATTTGCATTTGCGTTGTCATTTTCAGTGTAGAAGTCGTTCTTTTCACTAGTATAAGACCTGAGGGGATACTCCTTAAAGGGATCCTGTCACCCCCAAAACACCTCCTAAGGTATTAAAAGCTGTCCCTAGAGCATATTAACACTTACCCTACACTCCTTTTACCTCCTAAATGCACATAGTCAAAGTGAATAAAAACGTTATTATAGTACCTCATTACTGATGATAATGAGTGACTATGGTATTCATAGTCACTCATCCAGGCTGCCCCTCTTCATTATATCACGCCTGAATAGGCGTGATCTACATCACAGATTCAAATTCGCGCCTCCCCGCTCTCCTATTCCGTCCTGGCTTCAGTGTGGGGGCTGTATGACGCGATCCGCGTCATTCCCGGCGCCGGGTGACGTATTTACACCCGCGCCGCGCTGTCAGCTTCAAAATGCGCACTGCGCATGCGCATGCGCAGTGCGGGACTTGAAGCTAACAGCGGCGCGGGTGTAAATACGTCACCCGGCGCCGGGAATGACGCGGATCGCGTCATACAGCCCCACACTGAAGCCCGGACGGAATAGGAGAGCGGGGAGGCGCGCAGGGAGGCGCGAATTTGAATCTGTGATGTAGATCACGCCTATTCAGGCGTGATATGATGAAGAGGGGCAGCCTAGATGAGTGACTATGAATACCATAGTCACTCATTATCATCAGTAATGAGGTACTATAATAACGTTTTTATTCACTTTGACTATGTGCATTTAGGAGGTAAAAGGAGTGTAGGGTAAGTGTTAATATGCTCTAGGGACAGCTTTTAATAGGTTTAGAGGTGTTTTGGGGGTGACAGGATCCCTTTAACAATGTGCTGAATTGTTTGACGCTCAGCTCCACAGTCACAGGCAGGTGAGTCTGATTTCCCCCACTTATACATAAGATCTGCACAGAAACCACAGTTTGTTTCGCTACGTTTTAAGGTGACTCAGATTTTCCCTGGTAGATTGAAGCCTGGTGGCTGGTTTTGTGGGTGATAAAACATTTGAAGCTCACCGTCTACTGCACTGAGCCAAAGTTCTCACCATTTCTCTTCTAAATTGAAATCATGCACAGTGGACGGGGTGCCCGTGCATAGTGTGGAAGTTTCGCGATACTTCAGCATTGTCATATGGCCAGCTGACAACCTCTCCTCTGCGCCGGCGCAAGTGCAGCTGTCATTGAAGCGCCGGCCAGAGGAGGGTCGAAAAATTTGAATCCAGCAGGGTGGGATTAGCAGGAAAATGGCTTCGGAGATCTCATCTGCGCATGCATTGCCTCCACATACATTTTCCTGAAGTCCATCATCTTAGATGCAGCATTTCTGTAGATTGAGATCTCGGCTGTCCGAGATCTCAATCTGTGCATGTGCTGCCTCCACAGCCATCTTACATCGCATCACCGCTGGGAAATCAATGCACTTGGAACGGCTCCACTGTGTCACCCCCTCCTCCTGTGCCCCAGCTTCCAGCATTGTGTCCCTGCCTCCTGTCACCCCGCTACACTGCATCCGCTCCTACCTCCAAAGCTACTTTTGGATTATAAAATGCAACCCCATTTTACCCCCAATTTGGGGGGGAAAGTGCGTTTTATAATCTGAAAAATATAGTAAGCAGTTTGGGGGATGAAATCCTGCTGACAGATTCCTTAAGTCATGGGATGGAGACTGGGGGGCTGTTAAATAAAGCATGCAGTAATTAAACATAAGTGTTATTCTTATCGGGTCCCGCCATCCTGCGTACCACCCCTTCTACTTCCAGGGCGGTCATTAACTTCTGGCTCCAACAGCCAATCACAAATGCTGTCACAAAGAATGGGCGTCTGTGATTGGCTGTTAGAGTAATCCGGATTTAGCCCATACATTTTAGTATGGTAGAATGTTTGGGCTGGTTTCAGGTTACTCCACCAGCAAATCACAGACGACAATTTCTCTGTGACAGCATGTGTAATTGGCTGTTGAGCCCCTCAGCCTTTGACTGACATAATTAAACTGTAAAAATAAATAAATAATTAAAAAAATGATATAGCGCTCTGTTGTATTTTTGATTCTCAGTGCAGATATAGCAAACAGCTACGGGCTGCCACCCCCAACTGCCTGGCTTTACTTTTGCTAGCAATCAAAATACAGGGAAGCCCATTATTTTTTTAAATAATTTAAATAAATAATTTTAAAAAAGTGTGGGCCTTCGCCCTATTTTTGATTGCCAGCCAAGGTAAAAACCAAACAGCTGGGGGCAGGGATTCTTATCGTGGTAACATTAAAAATCACAACCCGCAGGTGCCCCTGAAAATGGTGCATTCTTTCATAGTGCCATGTTCAGGTGCATTACCGGGCCCTTCCAGCATCCCTGGTGGCTGTGACACACTGGATAATGAAGGGATTAATGTCAGGTTTGTAGTGTCAGCTGGCACTAAGCCTGAAATTCATGGGGTTAGGCCAATATTAGACCCAGCCACCATGAATTTCTAGTAAACAGTTAGTAAACACAACACGGAGAAAATATTTTTTAATGGAAATAAAACACAAGACATTTAGGGACTCCATCTTTATTAACAAAAAAAAACCCTCCTTCTGATGTAATCCACAGGGAACATCATTATCTTCAGCTCTGCTACATCTTTGTCAATGCTTAACTAAAAATGTGTGGGCTGCGCCATATTTTGATCTCTAGCCAGGTGGGGGCTGAGATTCTCAGCATGGTAAAGCCTAAGAATTCTGCGCCCCCCAGGCTGAAAACTGCAGCCACCCCTGATAATGTAGCACCATTTCCAGGCACTTTATTCGGCTCTTCCAGTGGCCCTGGTGGGGGGTGGCATGCTGGGTAATAAAGGGTTATTACCAGCTTTCTACTCTCAGCTGGTTCTAAGCCCGAAATATTCATGGTGTTATGCCAAAATAGACATGGCCACCATGAATTTCTATTAAACTATAAAAAAAAAACAGAGAAATTTTTTTTACTAGAAATAAAACAAAACACACAATTAGAGACTCCATCTTTATTAGAAAAAAAACTCAGTCCGACATAATCCATAGGCAGAGCAATGTCAGCTCTGCTTTATCGCTCTAAACAGCTAGCATTTGAACAGACAAGAAGGCTGAGACTGACAGTGACAGTCAGAGTTCAATCGAATTCATAGCTGCGCCATGAAATCGAGTGAACGCTGACGTCACTGAAAACAAAGCCAAAAACTGCCAAAAACCTCTGCGTTCTCAGCAGTGCAGTGAATATCCCCGGAAGTTAATGAGCGGCCCCGGAAGTGCTAGTAGTGGACAGAACAGTGGGACTGCGGGACCACACCGAGGGACCTGGTAAGTATAACAATTATGTTTATTAATTAGATGCTTTATTTCACAGTCCCCCTCGCCCATCCCATAACTGTAAAGTCCAAGCTCGGGGTTCGGGCGCAAGTTCGAGTTATGTCCAGTCCTGAAAAAGGTCTGGGCAACCGCTTGGCGGTTTTGCACTTGCAATGAGTCAAAAACACCTACTAGCAGCAGTTTTTGTCCATTGCCACAAAGGCCAAATTGGCCGGATAGCGGAAAAAACTGCAAGAGCCACACATGTATGCAAGTCCCTTATGGAATGCATTAGGTCAAATGGAGTCTTGTCACAAGTGTTCCAGCAAAACTGACAGATCTGCCACGAATACGAGAAACGTGAATGTGAAAGCATACCCCTCAGAATCCTTGCTGCATTTCTGCCATCAGCACCCTTCTCAAGAACTTGGATTATGGTGCCGTCTGTCAAACTTTCTTTGCAGATGGGCACTTCTCACTGAGATTTGTACTCATCTTTCAAACATGGAACAAAAGAAAACATTCAGTTAATACCATAAAATGCTTGGTCTGATAAAATAAGAAAGTTAAAAAACAGTAAAATAGTGGAAGGTGCTTAAAAATAAGATTCTTAGTGAATTTTCCAATTTTTAAAGTTTTTGATGGCCATCATATTTTGGTAGACTTTTTTTTATGATGATCACTATACTTGTTAGAAACAAAAGCGTTCATAGACCTTTTTTTATGGAATTTTATTTGGGGTATAGGTTTTTTAGGTTATATTGACCTCACTATAATTTATTGACAACTAAGGCCTCCAGTGGGTGTGACCACAACCCCTGCACCCTCTACAGTTACACTTCTGGCAAATGCACAAGGTGGGAAGTGATTATCACCCTGGGTGGCATGATGGCTCAGTGCTGCAGTCTTGCAGTGCTGGTGTCTTGGGTTCAAATCTCATCAAGGATAACATCTGCAAAGAGTTTGTATGTTCTCATCGTATTTACGTGGTTTTCCTCAGGGTACTTTGGTTTTCACCCACACCCCTAAAGGTACTTTACACGCTGCTACGGAGGTTAGAAACCACGGTGTCGGAGACAATTGTACCTTCAAAACACCGCGAGGTAGCGGCGTGTAAATCAGGTTGTTGCCACCGGTCACTGTCAACACCTGTCTTTCAGCAGTGTTCAAAAACAGGTAGGTTTCAACCCGATTGTCGCGGCGTGTAATCGAGGAACAGGAAGGTTTTTTCGACACCTAATGAACTCCCTGGGCGTGACACAGCCTCCGTGATACCGCGCCCCATCAGCGATCATTGGTGGAAGCTTCTGCGTTACGATTGGTTGTCCCTGCATAGGGCGGCATATTTAAGGAGCTGACCAGTCACACTACACAATTGCAATAGCATCATGTATTAGCCAGCCTTCCTGCGCTGGCTGGCCAATCATGATGTTAGTGCTTTGTCAATCACCGTACGAGCGTCTCGTAATCCACAACTCTGGCACGCCTATGTGTTGTCCCTGCTGCCCCAGGTCCTTCCCATATTGCCTTGTGGTAGCGGCGTGTAAATGAGGGAAGGTGCTCTACAGAAGGTAACCTGCGGCACCCGTGGTGCCTCCAGTGATAGAAAAAGCCTTCTGTGGAGCACCTTGTAGTAGCGTGTAAATGCGGTATCGGGTACCGTTAGGAACCGTTGAAACGTGCTCGTGCACATGAGACACCCGTGGTTTCTAACCTTCCATAGCGGCGTGTAAAGGTACCTTTAGAGATAGTGATAGGAAGTTAAGTTTCAATTACTCTGTAACCTAACTAACCTACTGGCAGAGAGATCAGGTCATTGATCACTCATATAGTACTATAATATTCTACAGAACTTACAGACATCTTCATCACTGTCCCTATTGTGGCTCAGAATGTAATTCCCTATCAATATATGTTTGCAGTCTGGGAGGAAACCAGACTAGCTGGAAAAACATACAAAAGCCTTGCAGATGTTGCTTGGTGGGATTTAAATTCAGGACCTCAGTACTGTAAGGATACAGTACAAACAACTGAGTCACTATGCTATCCTTGGTTGAGGGCTAAACTGGAGACTTTTCAAAATCACGCACATGCAATATCATATGATTTGCAGATGAGTAGCAAAAACATTAAGTGAAGTTACTGATTTGTCACCTACATTCTTCTCTGACCCTTAAAGCAGTGTTCCTCAACTCCAGTTTTCAGCACCCACCAACAGTGCACGTTTTCAGAATCTCCTTAGTATTGCACAGATGTTGGAATCATCACCTGTGCAATACTAAGGAAACCGTGAAAACATGCAGTGTTGTTGGGTCCTGAGGACTGGAGTTGAGGAACACTGCTTTACAGGACTGGGCTAGGAGTTTTTTTTATTAACTATAAGCTTAACATCTAACAGGTAGGTAGTTTAAAACTACCTTCCTGTTCTTTCTAGCACTGGCTTAGAAAGGTTTTTTTTGTTTGTTTTTTTAGCAATAATTTTTATTGAAGTTTTAACAGGTTTCAAAACCAGGAATGAAGTGGAGCAAGATTATGATTCACAATCATATTACAGGATAATAACAACAATGTCATCAGGACAAACTGGGGGAATATGAAAGTGAACCTGGGGACAGAGAGAGGGAAAGGAAGGAATGGTAAACTCTCCTCCCGGATGGGGCAAGGGAAAGGTGAGGTGGGTTAAAGTAAGGGGGGAGGATTACAGGGCGGGGTATACTCTCCATTTAAGGTACTTTAAGATTTAGTCATGCGATATGGATGGTCTGGGTAAATGCAGAGGAGTACCTAATAGCTGGTTATATTATATAATGAACATCAGAGATCCTCCAAATCATAATCACTGAAGACTAAGAAGAACATTTTTTATATCAGGCCACGCTCTCCATGTCTGTTGGACTTTGTCCTTTTTGGTGGCGTCTTATGCCAGGGTCAATTCGTAAGAGGAGAAGTCCATTCTGTGCAAAATATCTTCCAGCGTTAGGACCTTCTGTGATATCCATTTGGAAGCAATGGCTTGTCTTGCAGCAATTAGAATAACAGAGCATAACTACCTATTAGCGTAAGGGAGATCAGTGATACCTATGTCTAATAACGCCAGCGCAGGATCCATTGAGATATCAGACCCAGCGCCGGCCAACAAGATCAAAAACACTTTTTCCCAAAATTGTCTAAGTTTACTACAAGTCCACCACACTTGTAAAAATGTACCCGTATCTCCACAGTTTTTCCAGCAAAGAGAGGAAGTACCTTGGGAAAGATGAGCTACGCGATTAGGTGGTAAATACCAGCGGAGTAAAATTTTTTTTTGAGATTTCCAAATGATTTATGCATGAGGCTAGCTATTTGACCATGTATGGGAGTTTATTAAATCCTGGAGAGAGCTTAGATTATCGTAAGCGATTGAGACTCCCCGTGTGAAACCTTTTTTCCCTAAAATAAAGTGTTGAATAGAGGCGGGAGGCACTAATAAGAGAATTGTCTGATGGAGGCTAGTAGGCTTTTCAATTGAGCATAGAAAAGTAACAATTATGCGGGAGGCAGAATAATTGTGATAGGGCTTCGAAAAATTTGAAGGATTTTCCTAATCTTTCTTACTTGTAAACTTTACTTTACTTGTAATTAGTTTACTTTACTTTAGTTAGTTTACTTTACTTGTAAATTAGGACTCCATAGTCATCCAACAATAGAATTGGGAGAATGGGACCACCAGATCAATACTTGTGAATGAATATTTTTTAACAGAATATGAATTAACTTTTTAGAAACCAACTCTCTCCAAATTTTAAGAGCGTGTTTCATCGTGTTTCACAAGACTGCAAACCCAAGCATAAATCTAGTAGAAATGAGTTTGGTGGTCGATCTTTCCATGCAGGTCCTAAAGTGGGTGGACTTAGGGTCCCGCCAATCTCTTAAGGCACTTGTCACGCATGATTTATAATAAAGGTGAATATCTGGTAGTCCCAAACCACCCTCTCCCATCGTATAGTACAACAAAGAACTCTGAAATCTGGGTTTCTAGTTGGCCTAGTTGAAACGGAGGAGCAACCTTTGAATCACATCTAAATATGGTTTTGGAATAGGTAACAGGATGCATGTCAAAACATATAAGATTTTTGGTAAGAAGATCATTTTGCAAGTCTGTATACGGGCCATCCATGAGATCTCAAGTGCACTAATTCTGTTTAGTTCTGGTTTAATGGAATGCAATAAATCTGAAATATTTTTAGTCATGACATTATGGGAAGGAGATACTAGTTGGATACTCAAATATTTAATAGAGCTCTTAGCCCATGTAAATGGTAGGGAAAACGTCTTAGATTATCAAGTAATTCAGAAAGACAACCAATTGGGAGATATGTTGACTTTGAGGAATTCAATTTGTAAAAAGGACACCTTTGCAAACTGAGAGAGGATAGACAATAGGGCATGGAGAGATTTTTTCCTAGTTCATTGCTTAGACTATTACATCGTCCGCATACAGTCTAACAGGGTACGACGTACCACCAATCTGTATGCCCGCGATGTCAGTACAAGTACATATTTTTTCCCCAGGGACTCCATCACCAGTGCAAAGATTGCAAGAGATAATTAACACCCCTGATGGGTGTTATTAGAAATCTCAAAGTGACCAGAACTAAAACCTGCGCCAATACTTTTCGCTCGGTGAGGTATAGAATGTCATGATGGCTTTATTAATATGACCAGTGAGACCAATTTGGTCAGCACCACTCCCAGATACCCCCAGTATACTCGATCAAACGCTTTTTCAGCATCTAACGATACAAGCATACCAAGGAATCCAGCCGTTTCTGCCCCATGAATCACAGTCAAAATGCGTCGAGTACATCTGGCTTGCCTCCCTGGCACAAAACCCATTTGGTCAGGAGTAACCAACTGGGGAAGGACCGCGTTAACCCTGTGAGCTAAAATCTTGGAGTAGAGTTTTCAAATCATAGTTTACAAGTGAAATGGGGCTGAAATTCTTGGTCTTGGTTGGGGGTTTACCTGGTTTTGGAAGGTTACAATAGTCGCTTCTAAAAACAGTGGATTTATGTTATCCTTCACCCTCAGCCCAGAAACAATAAATGTAATACAGGGTTAATTGGTCTGAAAATGTTTTGTAATATTCATTGGCAAAGCCATCCGGCCCCGGGGTGAGTGCAATTTGGATGATTTAATTGTGGCTACGATTTCCCTGGACTGAAGGGGGAGTTTAGAATTTCTAGCTGGATATCTGTGACCTTAGACAAATTAACAGAGTCTAGAAAATGGGTTATTTGTGAGGTTGAGGGCTGGAGTATGTTAGTATCCAATTTCAAATTACAGAGTTGCGAGTAATAATCTGCGAATGCATTTAGCTATAGCCAATGGATCATATATCTTTTCCCCTTTCGTAGTAAGGAGGTGGTCAATCCTCCCTTTTGCCGTTGTTTTTTTTACTCTACAGGGCCAGGAGATTGCTCGCCCTATCCCCCATGGCGTATATTTTGCTTTTACTTTTTTTAAGTTCTGTTCATATTAAGACAGCAGGAGTTTTCTCGTTATTTTCCAGTATTCACTATTTATTAAGGGATCATTGTCATGTTTTGTTTGTCTTCCAATGCCCTTATGAGAAGTAGAACAGACATCACTTCATCTTCTCTACGGCTTTTCTCCTTTGCCGCCACTTTATACAAATTCCTCTCATAAAGGCTTTATGAGAGAGCCACAAAGTCTCGTCAGAGACCTCCATATTATCGTTAATTTCAAAGAATTGTTGCAATTCTCTAGTCAGATACTTTCTCTTTTGATTAGAATTTAAAACAAAGGTGTTGAGACGCCTGCTTGAAGCTGAAGTTGGAGTGTTTTCATCAATGAATTCTAAATCGATAGGAGAGTGGTCCGACCAGGTAATTGAACCAATTCGAGAATTTTTACACAGTGATAAGGCTTTTTATCCACCAAGAAATAGTCTATTCGTGATAAAGATGCATACCTGGGGGAGTAATATGTGTATCCTCTTTTATTTGCGTGGTGGTATCTCCAAATGTCATGGAGTGCTTCTTCTGCTAGAATTCCTCTCAGTTCCTCCCTACCCAACAACCTTTTTGAGTCAGTGTCTAGATGCCTAATTACAGGGGCATTAAAGTCCCCGCAGATAATCAATGGGACCTGTGAAATAGGAGCAAGTTTTTTTGAGAACTTTGTTGAGGAATTTTTTGGTAGAATTATTAAGGCTGTATGAAGTTACAATTGTGTAATGTGAATTATTTAGCAAACAGGTCAGGACCAGGCACCTCCTTTTGGATTCCATATATTGGGATGACACAGAGAATGATATAGTATGTTTTATTAATATTGCTACACCTGCATGTTTTTTTGCGAAGCATAAGCATGGAATATCAAGGGGAAGTTTTTGTGAGGCTGGGGTCACACATAGAAATCCGTTTTTGGAAGTGATTTCCATGACCAATCCGTTTTTTTTTGGGGTGCTTTTTGAGCCTCCTACACCCCTGGATGTTTTTTAGACTTTGTAATTTTTTCATTTTTTTCATTAAAAACGGATATGGTGCCTATATGTGCCATGTGCCATGCGTTAACGCATGCGTTTCCCATAGGGCCCCATGTTAAAAAAAAGCATGCGTTTTTTAACTGATGCCAAAAACGTTGCTAGCAACGTTTTTGGGTAAATGGTAAAAAACGTTCCTAGCAATGTTTGTAGGTGCAGAAAAAAACGAACAGGGTGTTTATTACATCCAATCGGTTTTTCTATCAGTTTTTGGACTTAGAAAAAAAAAATGACAAAAATGAAGCAAAAAATGGACCAAGGGCTTATGTGTGACCCTAGCCTTAGTTAGACGGGGCACATTCTGGGGAGTCAGATGGGTCTCTTGTAAGCAGACTATGTCGCATTTAGATTATGCTATTTCCTTCCAGAGGAGGGATCTTTTAAAGGGGGAATTTAAACCCCTTACATTTAGTGACAAAAATGTAATACCCATGACATGGTAGCAGACCTCTCATATCCATCATTTGGATACCATCCCGCCAGACCATCAGCCAGAGAGTAAAAACTCTCTGAGGAATATACCTACACTAGTAAAAAGGCGCGATGCAATTGCATCGGGAGCGCGGTGAAATGAATTGTGTGTATACAGGCGGGTTAGTGGGTAGCAGAGTATACAGGCGGCTCTGTGGGTAGCAGAGTATACAGGCAGCTCTGTGGTGAGCAGAGTATACAGGCGGCTGTGCGGGGAGCAGAGTATACAGGCGGCTGTGCGGGGAGCAGAGTATAGAGCGGCTGTGCAGGTGGTCAAGGTGAGCAGAGTAATATCGGGGAGTGGGGGTGTGGGGGGAGCAGAGTATATAGGCGGCTGTGCGGAGAGCAGAGTATATAGGCGGTGTGCGGGAGCAGAGTATACAGGCGGCTGTGGGAGAGCAGAGTATACAGGCGGCTGTGCGGGGAGCAGAGTATAGAGGGGGCTGTGAGGGGAGATAGTATACAGGCGGGTGTGCGGGGAGCAGAGTATACAGGCGGCTGTGCGGGGAGCATAGTATACAGGGGGTGTGCGGAGAGCAGAGTATACAGGCGGCTGTGCGGAGAGCAGAGTATACAGGGGGCTGTGAGGGGAGCAGAGTATACAGGCGGCTGTGCCGGGGAACAAGTATACAGGCGGCTGTGCGGAGAGCAGAGTATACAGGCGGCTGTGCGGGAGCAGAGTATACAGGCGGGTGTGCGGGGAGCAGAGTATACAGGCGGCTGTGCGGAGAGCATAGTATACAGGCGGGTGTGCGGGGAGCAGAGTATACAGGGGGCTATGCGGGGGAGCATAGTATACAGGCAGCTGTGCGGGGAGCAGAGTATAGAGGCTGGTGTGGGGGGAGCAGAGTATCCCAGCAGGTGTGTGGGGAGCAGAGTATACAGGTGGCTGTGCGGGGAGCAGAGTATACAGGGGCTGTGCGTGGAGCAGAGTATACAGGCGGCTGTGAGAGAGCATAGTATACAGGCGGCTGGGCGTGGAGCAAGTATAGAAGGGGCTGTGAGGGAGCAGAGTATACAGGCGGCTGTGCGGGGAGCAGAGTATACAGGCGGCTGTGCGGGGAGCAGAGTATACAGGCGGCTGTGGGGGAGCATAGTATACAGGCGGCTGTGCGGGGAGCAGAGTATACAGGGGCTGTGCGGGAGCATAGTATACAGGCGGCTGTCCGGGGTAGCAGAGTATACAGGCGGCTGTGCAGGGAGCAGAGTATACAGGGGGCTGTGTGGGGAGCAGAGTATACAGGGGCTGTGCGGGGAGCGAGTATGCAGGTGCTGTGCGGGGGTAGAGTATACAGGGGGCTGTGCGGGGAGCATAGTATACAGGCAGCTGTGCGGGTAGCAGAGTATACAGGCCGCTGTGCGGGTAGCATAGTATACAGGCGGCTGTGCGGGGAGCAGAGTATACAGGCGACAGATGCCTTAATTAAGGTGAGGAGCGTGTAGCAGGCCCCGCCAGCTCTGCAGCCTACAATGAGAGAGTGTCGGCGCCATCTTACCTGGGGAGGCTGGGGCAGCCGGCTTCTGTCATGAAGCCGACCGCTGATGCTGGTGCCGCCCCCATCTCTAATGCCGCTCCCCTGGCTGCTGCCGCTTTGGACTGAGGGCTCACACTGTCCAATGGACGGTGCTGCCCTGGCGGCGGGGGAGCGGGAAGATGGGGCGGGGGAGTGGCGGTCATTGGTGGGGGTATGTGGTGCCCTGGCGGCGGGGGAGCGGGAACATGGGGCGGGGTAGCGGCGGGCATTGGTGGGGGTATGTGGTGTGCGGCGATAGGCTTTTTGCGCTTCCGGACAGTGTCGGCGGCTCGCAATGGCACATGCGCGCCATCGCTCGCAGCGCGTGATAGCGGCACAGTGGCTGAAAGCGCAAAACTGCCGATTATGTATATAGATACAGATAAGAATAAAAGAAAAAAAAAAAAAAGGAATCAGATCTGTATCTTGTTACCTGAAAAAAACAAGAGAAGGCATATTCTCAGAAAAGAAGAGAGAGTTCAAAAATAGCTCCATAAGCAATACGGGAAGACCTCAACAATTCACAGTGTTCCAATCCATTGGTAATTTTTTGTATTGCTGAACCGGAGGAAGAGGTTAGACCAATCCCTCCGGGAGAAGTTTCCACTTGCCAAGTTGTTTTTCTGCATGTCTTGGCATGAAGCATACCACCACGTCACCGTCTTTGATGATTAACAGTTTGACTGGAAAGCCCCATCAGTGTGGAACATTGATATCCCTCAAGATTTTCATGTAGGGAGTAAATTCCTTGTGTCTTGCTGAAGTCGCAGCTGAGAGATCCTGGTACACGGTAATTTCTTGAAAGGGAGCAGGAAGGTCGGGGCAGTCTCTAATACAGCGTAGAAATTGTTCCTTGATACGAAAAAAATGAATCCTTGCTGAGGTATCTCTGGGCAGTGAGGGGTTCACAAATTTGGGTTTAGGCACCCTATGGATCCTGTCCACCACAAGCTCTGTAGTAGAAGCATCTGGAAGAACTGCTTGTAGTAGCTTGTGAAACAATTGGGCCAACTCAGAATTTTTATTGCTTTCAGGAATCCCCCGCAGTCTCATGTTGTTTCTGCGGGACCTATCCTCCTGATGCCCCATCTTATATCGTAGATGCTCTGTGGTGTCCTGTATCTCATAGTAAGCATTCACCAGGGCATTGTGGGAGACCGCAAATTCCATTTTATCCACTAATCGAGATGTACGGTCCTCTAGGCACCCCTCATCTTTTTTCAAGGCATTCACCATTTGCTTCATATCATCTTTTAGAGATTTACGTAAGGTACTCAATAAGTCCTGCATCATGTTTTTAGTGAGCAGTGATTATGCCATTGTGGGATCATCACCTACAGGTGAGCTTTCATGTTATGGATGCCCTGAGGGCAGAGAGGAGCCAGGTTGTGGTTCACCCCTGGTGGCGGATGTGTGTGTTGTGCCCCAAGAGAAGAATTCTGTTAGCTTAGTGGGAGAGGCCTCTTTTTTTCTAGGCCTACCTCTGGTCATTTTTGCACTCATGTAGTTATTGTGCATTGGACATGCCTCCCCTCGCTTAAAAAGGTCACCGACCGCTCCTGTTGGCAATTCAGATGCTCAATGTGAACAGAGCAGCTCTTCCTCTTCCGGGCTGTTATGTTCACAGGGCGTGCCTACAGATGTCATGCTATATCAGGGGTCAGAAACCTTTTTGGCTGAGAGAGCCATGATCGCGACATATTTTAAAATTTAATTCTGTGAGATCCATACAATATGTTTACATTTTAAAACTTTTATTTTTAATGTTTTTTTTAACTTTAAAGGGAACCTGTCACCATGTTTTTGCAGCCTAATTTGAGAATACCATAATATAGGACCCGAGATCCTGATTCCTGGGATGTGTCACTTACTGGGCTGCTCAGTGTAGTTTTGATAAAATCACTGTTTAATCACCTGGAGATTATCATTAGAAGTCTAGTTGGCTTGCTGCCAGGTAGTCTGGCCTATTCACAGACTGCTAAATCTGCATCAGAGAAAACACTAAATTTATCAAAATGACAGCAAGCAGCTCAGTAAATGACACATCGCTGGAACCAGGTTCTCTATTTCTACATTATGCTGCTCTCAGATGGGATGCCAAAAACCTCGTGACAGGTTCCCTTTAAAACTAAATACAAGTAAATGTGCAAATTTAAGTAAGACCAACACTTTTAAAGTGCAATAAGTCTATGAATTCTTTTTAATAATGTAGTTATGCTGTTGCTAAACAATGATAAAGTACCCCCCTCATCCCCTTGCAGTAACCCCATCATCCCCTTGCAGTACCCCCATCATCCCCATATAGTATGTACTCCCATCATCCCCATGCAGTACCCCCATCATCCCCATGCTGTACCCCCATTATCCCCTTGCAATACCCCCATCACCCCCATGCACTACCCCATCATCTCCATGCAGTACCCCCATCTTTCCCATGCAGTACATACCCCCATTATCCCCATGCAGTACGTATCCCCATAATCGCCATGCAGTACCCCCATCATCCCCATTCAGTAATCCCATCATCCCCTTGCACTACCCCAATCATCTCCATGTACTACCCCCATCATATCCATGCAAGATGTATCCCCATCATCCCCTTGCTATACCCCCATCTTCCCCATGCACTACCCCATCATCCCCATGCAGTACTCCCATCATCCCCTTGCAATACCCCATCATCCCCGTGCAGTACCCTCATCCAGTACCTCCATCATCCCTTTGCAACACCCCCATCTTCCCAATGCAGTACCCCATCATCCCCATGCAGTACCCCCATAGATTTGGATGTGAGTCAAATGTGGCCATCAAAAGAGCCACATCTGGCTCGTGAGCTATAGGTTCCCGACCCGTGTGCCATATCGACAGCTTGTTCCCTGCAGTTGGGTAGTGAGGAACCGGCTGACAATCAGCATGATGTCAGCAGTTAGGCTAAGCCAACAAAGCAGAGAGTAAGAGAATCCTTTGCTCTGCTGATGTGACGTCTGCGGAAGCCACTGAATCACCAGCAAGAGCACTTTGTGACTGCTCTGTGCTGCTAGAGATTGACGCCAGGCCTGTTAGCTTTTAGGCCCATAGTGAAAAAAATGTACATACCCCTTTAAACCTGGCATCATTCTAACTAGGCAAACTCTCTTTAGATAGTGCAGAGATATAGCTGAGAGATGCCTTGTGGGCATCAGCAGGCTGCATATGACCTCCAAGCTAATATGATTTTATATATTTTCACATTTTATCATATAATAGACTGCGATTAGAAATATTGCAAATTAAATGAATAGATTACTGTATATTTGAGACATAAGGCACTCACAAATCTGCTTAATAGAACGAGCCGCTTGTAGACTTTTTCTAGTTATCCATATGGTTTATGCCTCATTGAGCTAATACATGGGTTCTACAATTGCAAGTGTAGCTGTTCATTTTATGGTGCCAAGGTCATTGGACATTTTATTGCCTGCAGTTTTCAGCACTTACCGAAGAACCACACAGAGATTGGAAGGCTGCACACATATAACGGCTAAACAATAGTGTACAAAAGAAAAGGGTAGGAACAAATGACAGAGGAGATGATAACAAGTTTAACAGAAAATTGCCTCTAATTGGAAAATAGTGCACCTCCAAAGAGGAACTAATAGCACTATTTATGGGAAGATTGGACTAAGAAAAAAGTATGCTGTTAACTGCTTAGCTATTTTGCAGTCAAGTCCTACCTTTTTCTCCCGCTTTACTCTCAGATTTACAGTCCACCTGGATGTGGAATCCATGTGCTCTGAAGATGTGGTCTGAATACTCTTCACTATCTGAATATATACAGTATATCAGCTGGGCATCCAGATAAACCACAGGAAACATTTCCCTTTTTAATCAAATTCTCTTACATAGTTCTGAGTATATATATACTCTTTGTTCAGAAAATAAAAATTGACTATAAATATTCTCTTAACAATACAATTAAAATGGCATTTGGGAAAAGACACTAATTGTTGTTTCTCAGAATTGAGCTTCCATGGGTGATAGATTGTACTAGCCTAGCAGCGGTGGGGGTTCAAATCCCAAGGAAGACATCCCCAAAGTGTTTGTATGTTCTCCCCTTGTTTGTGTGGGTTTCTTCCTTGTACTCTGTTTTCGTCCCACATATAAAAATGTAATGGCAGGGAATTTAGATTGTGAGTCTTAATGAGGACAGTGATGATAATGTGAGTAAGGCTGCCTTCAAATTAGCGTTTGTGTCTGCATGCTGAGGGCATGCAGATTCAAACGCAGGCAAACGCAGCCCATAATAATGTGAACGCAGCAGAAAATCTCTGCATACGTTCACATTAGTATGGTGCCCCGGCAGCCAATCAGCTGTCTCTGGGGGCGGCCGGGAGGAGGAGATCAGCGGCAGAGATCTCCTCCTCCTGACACAGCTGATCTCCCGCCGGTGTCAGCGCGGGAGATTTGAAGAAACAGCTGATCTGACAGCTGATCTCCCGCGCTGACACCGAATAGGGTGATATCAGTGCAGGAGATAAGAAACAGCTGATCGCTGCTTCAAATCTCCCACGCCGACCTCACCTATTCGGTGTCAACGCGGGAGATTTAAACAGCTGTCAGATCAGCTGTTTCTCACCGCTGACACCGGCGGGAGATCAGCTGTGGCTCTGCATGAGGACCTGTCAACCCCATGCTGCATTGCAAACTAAATGCAGCACTGAATGCCGCATGTCTGCAGCATTCAGGGAAGGGCTCCCCCATGTGTCTAGCCCCCCTGTAAGCTTTAAAAAAGACATTAGAAACTTACAGTTAAGTAGTCTGATGGGTGGGACCTTATTATGAGGTCTTCACTGCTGGCACAGTCCTCCAGCCTCCTCCTTGTGTATTCCACTCCATTCTATGTCTCTGCCCCACCTCCTGTTCTGCTGGCTCTGCCCTCCTCCTGTCCTGCTCTTTTCTTTCTGATTAGAAGCATAGGACTGACTAGTGCATGGGTTGTGCTGGATTGAACTGTTTCTGAAACTTTAGTTTTATGGTATAATAGACGTTGAAGAAAAAAAAATGCTATTGCAAAATTTCACTTTTTTTGCTATTTCGCCACTGTTTAATTTTTTTCAAAAAACAAGCCTCACATGGCTATATTGACAAAAAAATAAATACGTTATGGCTTTAGAATAAGGGGAGGAGAAAATGAAATTGCAAAATAAAAAAAAATCACCTGGTTCTTAAAAGGGTTATGCCACAAACAATTGTACATTTTAATTAATAGACCTGAGAATAAAAATAAGTTTCACAATTGATTGTGTTAAAAAGTGTTCCTGTCCTGAGATATTCTTATAAATGTGCCTCTGTGAAATTTGTGTGTCCAACCATGCAGTAACAGGTCAGATATACCACAGCTCCTGGGCAGGGGAAGAAGTAAGAGAGTATATAGACATTACAGCAGGGGATCACAGCTGATTCTTTCTGTGAAGTAAAACAAGTTTTTATACAGACAATAAAATGTTTTCATCAGAGAAAGAATCAGCTGCTATCCCTGGCTGCAATGTCTTTATACTCTCTTACTCCCTCTCTTATTGTTAGGCCCCTTTCACATCAGCGGTTTTCGCTGATCGCGGCAGTTGCGGTGAAAAAAACGCAACTGCCGCGATTACCGCATAATGGCCGCACTTGCGGTTCACTTGCGGCAAGCCCCATACAATATCTATGGGGCTTGCGGTAAGTGTGCGGCAAGTGCGGTTTCGGCACTTGCGGCAGGTGCGGCCGCGCAAAAAAAAACGCGGTATGCCGCAGTTTATTCGTGGACGCACTTCTGCAAGCGCTGAAACCGCACTTGCCGCACACTTACCGCAAGCCCCATAGATATTGTATGGGGCTTGCCGCAAGTGAACCGCAAGTGAGGCCGTTATGCGGTAATCGCGGCAGTTTCTGTATTTTCACCGCAACTGCCGCGATCAGCGAAAACCTCTGATGTGAAAGCAGCCTTATATAGCAACAAATAATTTGTCATAACTATCTGGTGTAATTTTTTCTAAAATCCCTAGAGTTTACGAAAGAGACAGAATAACATTTTCAATCCATAGTGTTCTAGGGAAGCAAAGAGGTTGTGTCAGTATATCTAGCAATCTAGAGTACAAAGTAAAGGGTTAATATTGCACTCCTTGTCTTCTGAACCGTCCAGGACCCTGTTAAAGAAGCACTCCAGGCTTTGGCATTTTAAATCTAAATCCCCAACCCCTGTCTTATAATCACCTTCTGGCATTGTCATCTATGTCCAGATCAGTCTCCTGTGATTTATGACCTGCCAGCAGCTTCAGTGTTTCATGGAGCATGCCGGAGGTCACAACCCAATGTAACTCTATGAGAGACTTATTCTGACCTTTTTCTGGCGCTCATAGACTTGTATTGAGCGCTTGTTGTGTAACTTCTGACTTTCGGACAGACAAACGTTATGGACACCAGATGGCACCACGCGACCAACGTGGTGCTGAAAAAGGATGAAAACGCAGAAGGATGAGTATATGACGAGGCAGATGACTTAGATTTAAAGTACCACTCCAGCACTTAAAAAATAATGCTGGAGTGGTGCTTTAAGTAAATTAAATGAGAAGCTAACAGCTATTCTACCCAACTTCCCTGCAAGCTCAGTGTATCATTACTTCCTAAATAACTGTAGTTTGTTGCATTGTTTCCACTTAATAGGTTGGAAAAAATGGGCCTATTCTACATGGGTAGCAATGCAAAAAGGCCTTTTTGGAGCTATGTAAGGGTTGAGTTTTGCACCGTTTACTAATAAGATTATTTTATTTTATATTTTGATAGATTAGACTTTTACTCTGTTTGATACCGTGTTTCCCCGACAGTAAGACCCTGTCTTACATTTTTTTGGGGGCCAAAAGTGGCCCCCTGTCTTACTTTCGGGGGGGGGGTCTTATATTGGCAGCCCCAGCCTACTCACATACACACACATCGTATATACTCATGTACAAGCCGAGGGTGGGAAATGCAGCAGACCGCCACCCCGGTATACAGCCCCCAGCACAGGTATACAGCCCCCAGCAGTGTGGTATACAGCCCAGCAGTGAGGTACACAGGATATACAGCCCCCAGCCAGTGTGGATACAGCCCCCAGCCAGTGTGGATACAGCCCCCAGCCAGTGTGGATACAGCCCCAGCAGTGTGGCATACAGGCCCCCTCCTGCTGGCACACTGCCCCGAACAGTGTTCTGAGCCCCCCGTGAACTCCCCCCCCTTTGCTGCCGCTGCTGCTCACATCTTACCTCCTCCAGCGTCGGTTCTCCGTCCTCGGCTGTCTACCGGATCATGTGACCCGTCGCAGCGCATGACGTCATCGCGACTGCGAACGGCCGGTCACATGATCCGGGAGACAGCTGAGGACGGGAACGGAGGACCGACGCGCTGGCTGCTGCAAGAAGACGCTGGAGGGTAAGATGTGAACAGCAGCAGGGGGGGCCTCAGAACACCGGCTGGGGGGTAGTGTGCCAGCAGGAGGGGGCCCATATACATAATGCACTGCTCCCCCTGCCGCTGATTGACAGGGGGATGCAGTGCATATCTAATGAGAGGGCGCACGTGACGTGTGACCCGCGCCCCCTCTCCCCACCTCCCACCCCCCACTAGGGGCCTTACATTAGCCCCCCCCATCCCCCGGTTGTAAGGCCTTATATTCGGGGGAGACCTTGCATTAGCAGGCCCCCCCTTTACCCCTAAGCGGCCTTACAATCGGCGGGGGGCTTACTTTCGGGGAAACACGGTAGTCCCCATAGAGGACTTGAGTCGCTAATAGTCCATATGTTGCATGCTCTGTCACAGGATTGAACTTGACTCCAACACAGTTCAATGCAGTGGATACCTGGGGTTTGAGTCTTTGACACTAGCAACGCTAATGGTGTCAGAGCTCTGGGTCCCATTCTAAGTGGGACTATTGGGCAGGAGATTGTCCCGCTCTGTTGATCCTTGGGACTCCCATTTGAATGAATGGAGCAGGGCTGCTTACAATCGTACACTGCTCCATTTAACCTGTGCTCTCCTGAGCCTTGAATCTCGGATTGGAGATAAATTTTCTCCTCGGCAGACTGAGCACAATGTATTTACAGCCTCAATCCTCCATTTGATAAGATTAATTTCTTCTTCATGGTCCTTCTCCAGCAGCTCATTGGTATGTGTACTTCCAATACAGCAACATGACTCTGACACAATTTAATTCGGCATCTGCTGGAGATCTGGGGATCTGGGCAAAAGGTTCGGAGCCGGAGCCCTGGATCATCGACGCCATGGCATCAGTTAATAAGTTAACAGCTGCAGTCAGAGCTCTGAGTCCCATTCTAAGTGGGACTATTAGGTTGGTGATTGCCACACTATGCTAATCCTTGGGACTCCTATTTGAATAAATAGAACAGGGTTGCCTACAATTGTCCACCGCTTCATTTAGCCTGTGCTTTCCTTAGCCTTGGTTGTCAGGACTGGAGATAAAACTTCCCCTCGGCAGACTGAGCACAAAGTATTTACAGCCTCAGTCCTCCATGTGAGAAGATTCATTTTTTCTCCTGTCACAGTCCTTCTCCAGCAGCTCATCGGTGTGTGTACTTAAGATACAGCTCCTCTGACTGTTGATACATAGGTCTTGGGAGCTGTGTTTCTTCAGATTTCCGCCCATCTTGACATGTGACTAGAATAGGCTGCTGGTTAAACTATTTTGCATAGGCAATTTTGGTACATTCTTTGAAAACCCATTTAATGCAGTTAACATCTAACCATACTGACCACTTTATTTCCCATCGAAGATAAAACTAATACATGGTCCATTAAAAAAAAATATTGTGCCTATTATGTGATTGGAGATTCTTTATCTATGTAGGAAAATCTCATCCCATTCCTTGAAAGCATAGTATCTTACATTAGTATCTTTATTTGGTACCCATTCAGTTAAAAACAGTAACTGCTTTTCTTGGCAGACAAGATAAAATTCAGATATTGTGCACCACTATCAGAATTACATTAGATTCACTTTTCTTATTTACCTATGTCAGACACTTTTCTCAGATATCTTGTGTGCCTAATATTATTACGTATTATTATGGATTTTATTTTGATTTTCAAATGTACAGTATGTAATTTTTATCTTACAATTTATGACCGAAAACCTTATTTTTTTGCTACCTTTTTTATTACCTTTACTAACTTACTTGCTAAACAAAATATTGTATTATTTAAATTCCCTTAGATCTAGAAGCCTTAAGAACAAACGAAAAGATAAATCTAAAGACAGAAAGAGGTAAAAAATATTTCTGTTATTTCATATGTGCAAAATTATTAAATTAAAATGTTAATATTTTATTGCACATAAAATGTACTGGTATCACCCTATTACATAGCGTTTATTTGATTATATTTAACATTCTCCAAGACATCATAAAGATTGCCATTTTACTTATGCTATATCTTGCCTAAACAGTCGTAACCCTTCTCCAACTAGGCATTTTTCTATTTTTGCTCTTTTGTTTGTTCCTCCTCGTTTTATAAATTTTTATTTTTCTGTTGACATAATCATAGTTTTCATTGATACCACTCAGTTTACCATTCAATGTAATGGAAAACTAAAAAAAAACAAATTTCTGTTTGTTATAAACGAGTTTTGTTTTTACGGCATTTATTGTACTGTGACAAATACCTGGCAATATCAATCTCCAAGTCAGTACGATTTGTATCTTCCTTTTTTTTCTCAATATTTAAAGGGGTTTTCCAGGCTTTTTATAAAATCTCTGTTTGTATCTAGGCTGCAAAATGCTGACAGTTTGCAATATACTCCCTGTCAGCATTTTGCATTGTTACCTAGATATCGCCATTCTGTGTGTGGAGGAGCAGTTCTATGCACTGCCCCCGTCTAGAGGCGTGTTTGTTTTGGAGCCTGGGTGTAAATGTGTCTTCTTGTCGTTTACACCCATTCTCCTACAAGCACACCCCCCAGACACCTACAAGCATGAACCTCAAACTCTTAAAAGCACGCTGTCACGCAGGACACAGGTGGAGTTCGGCTACTGTGTGACAGGGATATAACAACTAGTCCTCAATTATAATATGTCACTCCAAACAAACTATTACTAACTGAGAGAAACTGGGGTCTCAATCAAGGAATGAATTTTTCCAATCAGATCAAAATATTATCAATAATTGAATCTTTATTATCACAAAGGTATAAAATCAAAAACAGAGCTACATTACAGGAAAATCCACATAGCACAACAGATAACCTTCAAAGATACAGGTTCCGTACAGATATTGCACATAAGACCACTGTAGACAAGGAAATACCTCAAAAAATACATCCATATGTATCAAGCACCTTAGATTGCTTCTCATACGATCTATGTATAGTGCCTATCAATTCCCTAAGGTTAAGGTTTAAATCTCAACAAGGGGCAGAGCTTATGGAGTACATGTGGCTATCGGAGGTACCCTGATCACAGACAGCAAAGAAATAAGTGTTAGTTTACCTGTTTTGAAGGGACGCTGTGCCTAGGCTTCCCACCCCTACACCGTTTCGCTATGGAGCTTCTTCCGGGGGCGTGCCAACATGAGGCAGCATGGGCTTTTTATATCACCCCATATGTTGTACGTCATCCAGAAAGGCTCACTGCCATTGGCGCGGCGAGATCGAGCCTCCAGACATAAGACACGCCCTCCGGCGGCAGCGTGTGTAAACACGCAGTATCTATCCGCCGGAAGAAAGGCGCGCCCCGTCATAGGAGCCCGATCGCACACGCGCACTAGTGAGACAATGAGGAGAGGAACAAAGTTATTACTATATCCGGGGCAACCGTCACGTGATACTAATCACATGACCGGCACTACCACTATCAAAGCCCGGATTCTAAACTACTGGCTGCAGTTGTCATGGTAGTTGTATTTTGCAGCCTAGACCTAGACACACACAGAGATTTTATAAAAACCCGGGCATCCCGTTTAAGTGTTTTTTTTTTTTGTTTTTTTGGGAAAAAAAATATTTTTCCAAGATCTATATAATTTTTTTCATTTTTACGTTGATCGAGATAAGTGATTGCTTTGTTTGGTGAACTAAAGTTTTTATTGTCACCTTTTTGGACTATATACGGTTCTTGATCACTTCTTATTGCTTTTTTGGAAATACTATGTCGAGAAAAAAAACACAATTTTAATGTTTCCTTTTTATGTCATTACTTGATTGGGTTAAATAACTTTATACTTCGGTAGATCAGACTTTTATGGACACAGTAATGCCTTTTTTTTTATTCTTAGTGGGAGGAAATGAGAAAGAGTTCATATTTTTATATTTTTTATATTTCATTTTTTTGGACATTATTTTGTAGTCCCTTTAGTGGTCTTGAATCTGCAATCATGTGATCACTTGCGATACACTAAAAAGTCATAGTATAAAGTAAAAATCCCAATTTATTGTGAAGCCCATCCACAGGATAGTCTTCATAGCTATACTGCCATGGAAGCCATAAGGGCCTTCAGCCAACCCCTGGCTCCCGTGGCAATGTATTAGTATATTATGATTGCAGGGGAGCGGATGGAAAATAACAGCCTGGACCATGCACTTTAAAGAACCTCTGTCTGCCCAGAATGACAGTTCAAACCAAATACAGGCCCTCGGTGCATCATGGTGGAGGCAATCATTTAACCGCCATTTAAATTTGTATTTAATAATAATGTATAGGAAGTGATTTCAATAAACTTTGAAATATATTTCATAAGTGAAAACTGGAAGAAAACCTTTCAAAAACCTTCCCGAAGATGTCACCACTGGGCTGTTTCTAAACCTGACATATGCTGGTTGTCAAGGAGATCCGTCTTCAGCTCCACACATGAATGTGGCCATATAAGGATGGGGGGCCAACACAGTATTCACAATACAGCTGATCAGACTCTCAGGTTACTGTAGACATGGACAGTGCTGAGCTCAGACTATTGGCACACAGCTCCTGTAACCTCTCTCCATTCACATTGGCTCTGCTTCGTGTTATCAGTTGATTGTACAGAGCAGAGCGATGTGAATGGAGAGAGATCACAGGAGCTGTGTGCTTACAGCCTGAGCTCAGCACTACCCCTGCCTAAGATAACCTGAGTCTCCGACCAGCTGTATTGTGAATGCTGTGTAGGTCCCCCCTACTCCCTTATATGGCCGTATCCATGTATGGAGCTAAAGACGGATATCCCTGACAACCAGCATATGTCAGGTTTAGAAACAGCCCAGTGGTGACATCTTCTGGAAGGTTTTTGAAAGGTTTTCTTCCAGATTTCACTCATGATGTATATTTGAATGTTTTTTTTTTAATTACTTGCTCAACATTATTATGAAATAAAAATGTAAATGGAAGTTACACTTTAAATACACCTTTTCACCTGCTTGTTTTTTCTCAATCTTCACCCACCTCTTCTTTAAATGACAGCTCTGGCTTCATAGATAAAAGGAGAAAGAAATAACTGGCTTCACGATCGCGCTGTCCTCAAAGATAATAAATCCACGTACCCATGGACTCCGACCAACTCTTTATTCCACTGTAAACACTGAGTTTACAGTGGAATAAAGAGTTGGTCGGAGTCCTTGGGTACGTGGATTTATTATCTTTGAGGACTGTTTGATCATGAAGCCGTTTTTTTCTTTCTCCTTTTATATTTGATCTGCTATACTGGTGGATTGCTGCAGTTCTGTGGATGCTGTGGATTTTACTCGAGGTGCATATGGTTGTTGTGTCATACACAACTAAACCAGGTGAGTGGATCCATATAGAAAATTGACTATATACAATTGAGATAAGACCCTATAGTGTGCTTTCTTCCCCTCTATTATACTGGCTTCATAGAGTTAGAGAAGGGTAAAGGTAAAAAGAAAACAAGCAGGTGGGATGGTGTATTCAAGTTATTGGCCCCAACTTGATGCACTGAGCTCCTGTACTTGTTTTGAACAGTTATTCTATATTGGTAAAGTCCCTTTAAATTCCACTGTCAGAATTTGACAGTAAAATTTAAAAGGTTAACAGCAGCTTATGGAGCTCAAATATGCTCGCTCTTTTTAGAGGTAGATGTTGACTGTCTAACAAAGTAAGCGTCTGCTGGGTATGATGCAGCTTCAACTCCTGAGCCCACATCAAACATTGGGATCCAACACTAGATATACCAGTATGTTCAATGTCAAGAACGGTTACTGTTTATAGGGGATCAAAATCCAGATGCGTTTACATTTTAAGGATTAGGGACTGGTTATTTGTATTATGTGGAGTGCCAACTTTTAATTACCACTATCAGACTCCCTTATTGATATTTTTAAAAGGTTTGTCCACTTATTATTAATGAGTTCAAAGAGGTGAAAAAAAATTACGCTGGCATAGCTCCTTAGAATTGAGTTTGGTAGTACAATTCACTTTGAGATAATAATAAGGCTGAGCTAGGCCTGAGCATTTACACCAGCCACTGCATTGGAGCGAGCAACACTGTGTTGGTTACCAACTTAAATGTGATGTACTTAGTCTTTCAGGCTTCAGACCACCAACAATTACATATTGATGGCCTATCTAATTTAATTTATTATTGATATTTTCAAAGAAATATTTTAATTTATTTGTCTATAAATGTATAAGATTTTCTTATACGGATAGTGAATGGAAATATTATTATACTAGCTCTATTTTGTTTGCCAGTGGAATATCATCAAAAAATGTGAAATCCTTGGTAGTCTAAGTATTTATGTTTTTGGTTTAGCATACTATTTACAAATCAATTCTTTTTTTAATGATTTTTGGCAGATCACATAGTGGATCAACTATCCGTAGAACCCACAGACACAGCAGTTGTAGTTCTCACAGTGCTTCTCCTTCCTCTGACTACAGCACCTCCAAGTCACCATGCAGGTACCTTGGGTTTTCTATATTCAATAATTTTGGCAATGTGAGAGTTTAAACAAAGATACACAAACATGCAAGTAAATAAGCAGAGATGCACCTACTATACATTCAAAGTCAGCATCCCATGATTATTCTACCCTCATATTATATTGCATGCGCAAAAACATCTAAGTATATCTGCAGTACTTTGCCAACATAGAGGCTAAGACTGGAGTCACTAGAGTGTATATTCTCTCATGTGAGGTAATAGGGCCTATTATGCTAATGACACTCAGCTCAAAGTCTGATCAGTTTGAGCCAAGTGTTATTTTCTGTGATCTGAGTCGATCGCATGCGAGAACTTATTTTCTCCATCTTTTCAATTGTCACTGTCACTTCCAGTATAACATAGTATGACATTAGCCCCAGGGCTATCTAATATAACATCAGATATCCCTTGTCGGTGTTATATGCTCATGTGAGCGAGCCCTTATTGTGCTTTAAAAGTGCCATCAGAGTCATACTTTGCCACACAAAGATAAGCATTGTATCCCTACTACTATACAGAGGTCATATAACAATATTGAGTGCCAAGATAGTGCTATGCTGTGCCCATAAAGACACAAAGAGCTGATTGTTCTTACATCAAGTGAAGCTCAGGGGGCCAATTTTTGCCAGCATAGTACCAAGGAGTCCCATATATTTACATATATTTTAAAAACATGCAGCAAAGCTCGTATTGTGCAACATTTTGCCCAGGAACTGCTCAATATCATTCAGATATCTAGTAGACAAAATTACTAGCTATTTATCACAGTCCCAGAGTTGAAGACACCTCTTCCCTCCCTTACTGAACCCTTCCACATTTTTGTTTTATTTTGGAAGCATCACCAATTGTGAAATAGGCAGAATTGTTGTTGTTATTATTATTATTAATAATAATAATAATAATAATAATAATAAAAAAAATCATTGGTTCTTGAACTATGTACACTAATTTTACTTGAACCAATAATATGTAGTCCATCAGTTAATTAGAATTTGCCTGTATATAATGCTGTTGTGCATAGTTGTAACTCAAACACTTGTAAAAGAATACTTGAACAGTTCAAATATCTCATCCCAACAGGGGCGTAACTACAATAGGTACAGAGGTTGCAATCACACCTGGGGCGTTGAACCTAGGGCGCCCCAAAAGTCATTTTAGCTTATAGAAAAGACTATTGCTATTAAAGAATGGCAATAATTGGAGGCCCTGTTGGAGCTTTCACATCGAGGCCCATGAGCTTCAAGTTACAACACTCACCCTAACTCCCATAATCTCAAGGTCACTGCTTCTGCTTTTAGGAACAATATGTCACAGTGACTTCTCGGTTTATTCAGGACATTTTTTTTTTTATTTATATTTATAAAATTTATTTATATATATATTTATTATATTAATTTATATATATATTTATTTATAAAAATTCTGTTTTTACACCAGACATTGTACAATAAACTGATGTTGGAAGTTTTTTTAGCTTAGCCAAGTTCTTAGGATGCTTTAGGATAATATGTTTTAGTCTATTGATATGATGCCAATTAAATAGTTTTTTATGTTAATTGACCTGAAAGGATATTTATTTATTGTCTACTGTAAGGCTATATACACACGTTTACTGTGTAAAGAAAGTCCTGCATTTGAAAAATATGCGTGTTTTTGCATACATTTTTTACAATGTTTTTCATGCATTCTGGGGTGGAAAAATACTGAAAGGATTGACATACTGTACATTCATTTCTGTACAAAATCTGCAAGGGAAAAGTAGACATGTGCACAAAAGTTCAGGCTTTTCATTGACTAAGGCCCCTTTCACATAGGCGTTTTTGAAAAAATGTGGCAGATGTGGCAGGTTTACCGCATCTGCCGCATTTCCCGCCATGCATTGTCTATGGGGCTTGCGGTCAGGTGCGGTTGCAGAAGATGCAGCAGTTGCGGCCGTGAAAAAAACGTTGCTGACCACGTTTTTTTTCGCGGCCGCAAGTGCCGCATCTGACGCAACTGGCAAAACTGCACTTGCCGCACCTGACCGCAAGCCCCATAGACAATAAATTGGGTTTGCCGCAAGTGCCCCGCAAGTGCAGCCGTTAGGCATTTTTCAAAAAATGCGGCAGATGCGGCAGATTTGCAGCCTAAAGCGGCCGTCACACGCTAAGATATCGCTAGCGATATTGTAAGCGATCATGTGCACGCGCGATCGCTTACAATATCGCTCACATCGCTGGTGAGATGTCACACAGACAGACTCACCAGCGATGTGGATCTGCGATCTCGCTGGTTACTATGGTACACATCGGGTTACTAGGCGCTGCGCGGCGCTTAGTAACCCGACGTGTACCATAGTTACCATCTCCCAGCATAGGCTCTGCCGCTGGGAGATCGTTCATCGTGGTGTCATACACCACGATGAAGCAGATCGTGACATCGTTCATCGCTAGATCTGAGCTCCGGAGCTCAGATCTGCGATGTCACGATCAAGCGATTTTACATAGTAAAATCGCTTGATTACATGCAACGATGCAAAAACGATATCGCTTAAGCGATCAAAAAGGAGATCGCTTAAACGATATCGGGCTTAAAATCGTTGCATGTGACGGCCGCTTTAGTGAAAGGGGCCTTACCTGGCATAAGATTTTACTTGCAGTTTTATTACATAACTTCACTTAAAATCACATTAAAAAATGCACGGTGTGCACAAGGACTAACACTAACATTTTGTCAATTACAAAATATTTGGGTGTGGCTCTGTGATTTAGAATTAAACCATGATCCTGGTATCCTATCATTTAGAAATATTTATTTATCTTAATTAGTTTTGGGGTATTATTACTTATCTAGTCATAAACTTAGTACCAACATTATTTTACAAAACTTTGCAAATGTAAAATTGCATATCGATGTGGAGCTAACAGCTGATACATGGCACCACTAAGTGGCTGGAGAATTCTAAGACCTCAAATAATACGTTCATGAATCATGATTCTTAACCCTAATTTGCATACCCTTCCTATTTTCTTACAGACAAAGCCCCAAACATAAGCAGGATGACCACAAACCTTCTAGCCACAGATCCAGCCGCAGTCTCTCCTCTCCTGGCAATACTCACAGTCGATCTGCCACACCACATCAGAATGGGCACAAGAGTGGCAGTCACAATGGTCACCACAATCAAGGACATAGCGTCAGTGCAGAGAAGCAATTGGATGTATGTAAACATTTGTGGTTTTCCATCTACGCTAAGTATTCATTGTGTATAGACTGCTCCCTCTCTGTTCATTTCTTTCTTCCCTAGTAGTAAATAATGTGCTGGTTCTGCAACGAAGCATCAATACTTTACATATAGTTAAAAAGTATACTGTAATTCAGGTGGATATATATCTACCAAATACTAAGAGATAGGATCATACGTGTTACCAGCTGCTTCGTCTGTAAACATTCTAAACAAAAAACTTTCAAGATCATGATCCTTTAATGTACATTCCACATTTTGGCCTAATTACCTGCATAAATATAGTAAGCAAGAAGGGGGAGTGACTATCAAGTGGGTTAGCCTAGCTGCTCTGATTGTGTTTTATAAATACAGCCTCGGTCTATGCCTACCTGCCTAGGGGACTGTAGAGTACGGATTCCTCCTTTTAAATGTATTAAGATTATATAATTATCCTTAAAGCAGGGACAATTTTAGAGAAAGTGGGGCCCTGGGCAACAGATTAAAGTGGGGCCCTATATGCTAACATATTGCATGATCACACTAAATCATTTAGGTTGCATTTACATGAGCTGAGTTCAGACCTTTAAATGTGCATGATCAATGCTATTGAAGTCATTCAGCACATGTTTAGCGGTATCTTTAACCCAGGACCACAAAGAATGGTGGGCACAGAACCTTCACTAGTAGATCTATTTGTCCACATGCAGATAACTAGTAGATCAGTCTGTCCCTACAGTATCATGGTATCGGCGGCACTTCTGCAGTTTGCTCCAGTCGATGTGCAGCTGAGAACAATAATTTTTGTTCCTCCATAAACAATTCAATCAGACGATGAAGGAGAAGCATTTTGCTCATTCATTGGCTGATTGCCGACATGTTTACACCTTTGAACTCTTTACTGTGCATCCAGGATTTATAAATGGATACTACATACACAGTATATGACAAGGCCCCTTTACACGGTTCAGTCTTGTGAACAATGGTGTTAGCGATCTCATGCACGCGCGACCGCTAACAACATCGTTCTGATCGCTGGTGAGCTGTCACACAGGCAGACTCACCAGCGAACAGCGACCAGCAAGAACGCTGGTAACCAAGGTACACATCGGGTTACTAAGCGGCGCGCGGCGCTTAGTAGCACGGTGTGTACCATGGTTACCATCTCCCAGCATAGGTTGTGCTGCTGGGAGATCATTCATCGCGGTGTCACACAGATCGAGACAGCAGATTTGTTGAGTTGAAGTTGTCAGGTTTTTCAACATGTTGAAAAACCTGACAACTCCGACTTGACCAACTATAGTTGTTGAATCGTTGATTTACACGCAACGACGCAATAATGATATTGTTTCAACATCGTTCCAGACGACACTTTTGAACGATGTCGGGAACGATGTTGAGCCGTGTGACTGTACCTACACAAACACTGTATGTTACACACACATATGTATACACACATAGCATACACACATAAATACACCGAGCACCCACACACATTTAATTTACACAGGACCTTCATACAGACACATGTATACAAAGAGCACATACATACAGACACTTATATACTACCAGTCATCCATACATTTTGCTGTCCCCATTAACTTCTTCCCAATGCGGCCAATTTTAGTTTTTGCATTTTCATTATTTTCTTTTCAGAGCCATGACTATTTTCATTTTGAGGACTTGGTTTATGCAGAACACGTCTTACTTTTGAAAAACACCATTCTTTTTACCAAATACTAGAAAATTTGGAAAAAAAATTAAAATTTGGAGAAATTGTAAAAACAAAAACACAATTCTGACATTTTATTGGGGAATTGTTGTTATGGTGTGCATTTTGTTGTAAGATTCACCTCACAATAGGATTCTCCTTATCAGTATGATTACGGCGATTCCAAACATGTCCATTATTCTTCTCTATTTTAGTGATGGAATAAAATCAAAAGTTTGCGAAAGAAAAGATTTTTGGGTTGTGTCACTATTTTTCAATAATTGTAACTTGTTCATTTTTTGGTCGATGAAGCTTTCTAATGGTTTATTTTTTTGTGGGGCAAAGCAGCATTTTTATTAGCACCATGTTGGCATAGATATGATATTTTGATCGCTTGTTGCAGCATTTCCAGCTGCCAAAAACCCTAATTTTGGCATTCTTGTTTTTTTTGTTTACGTCTTTTACCGATTGGGTTAATTATTTTTATATTTTGATAGATCAGACTTTTCTAAATGTGGCAATGCCACATTTGTCATGAAGGGGTTAATATATACCACCTGGAACCCATACATTCTGGAAATGTATACCATTAGGAGCCCATACATTGTAGACATATATTTACCATTAGGAGCCCATACATTCTAGACATACACTAGACATAGGCACACAAACACACACACTTAAAACCATTCCATCCCCTCTTTAGCCCTCTTATGGTGACATCACTGTCACATAACCAGTCACATGATCATGATGCCCCCAAAGGTCCTGAAGTCCCGCATAGTACAAGACCTGTGGTGACATCACAGTCACATCACTGATATAAATGATTGTAATGTCACTAAAGGTCTTTAAGCAGCCTCTACATCGGAAGCTCCTGCTGTACACTCAGGTGGCCCACAAAGGAGTGGGGGCTCTGGTAATTTCCACAGTTTGCCCTCCCTAATGCCGGCCCTGGCTCTAATAAAATATTTACATACTTTCAGCTTCCTCGATACAATGATTTCTCCATGACATTGTATACAAAATGTTATTACATTTTTGAAGGAATGTAGAACATATGGTATTCACTGTATAAGGTCTTTATATATATGATGATGTGTGACCTTCATGGTGACATTGATTACAAGGCTATTCCTTTTTTGCACTCCTTTGCACTCCTTTGACATGCAAATTTTCTTCAGAAATTAACTCAAGTAAACAAAGATTTGTCCTCAGTCCCTCATTCAATGAAATGTCATCTTCTGTTGAGCAGCTTTACTTCCGCTTAACACCGTACCGAATGTACAGGTAGAGAGCAGCACAATACATGGCATATAGTACAGGCAAAGGAAGTATATTACATTTAGGTAGGGTTGGAGCAGTGTACTTCATGCAGAGCAGGTAAAGAGTAATTCAATAAATGTAGACTAGGAGTGTCCAACCTGCAGCCCGAGAGCCACATGTGACCTAGTATGGCTATCAATTTCGTGTAACACAAAATTGTAAATATGGTTAACATATGAGATTTCTTTGTGACACTATCAGACTTTACATATCATATATGCTCATGGTGACTTTGCGAGGTAGTATTTATCAATAATATTTCAATCTGCCATTGCAATTAGAGATGAGCCACCACCCTGGTGTTCGAATTCGATTCGATGTCTCGATCGGGTGTGTGTTCGTCGAATGTTCATCGAATGTTCATCGAACACCATCGAACACATATATAACATCTTCTAACTTAGGACCGGGCTGGGGGAGCAGCTCCAGGGAGCGGGGAGCGCAGCACCAGGGAGTGGGTGAGTGAAAGACTCAAGCGGGGAACCCGGCAGTGAGAAGACTTCACCGCCGGCTATCCTGCTCTGTGCTGCGCTCCCACTCCCTGATGCCCCTTTCCCGCTCCCTGGAGCTGCTCCCCCGCCTGGTACTAACTTAGGTGGGGAGGCGACGGGGGGAGCGATGAGGGGGCATCAGGGAGCAGGGAGCGCAGCACAGAGCAAGAAATCCTGCGGTGAAGTCTTCAAACCGCTGGCTTTCCCGCCGGTTATTTCAAATGATCAGCTGATGCAGATCAGCTATTCATTTGAAGTAGCCATGCAGTGCTGTCAGGGTTCATGTGAGTTCATGCAGAATTAACTCACATGAACTTTCCCATGGCCACCCAGGGCACAGCTCAGCTACATGTAGAGACGTAGCTGATCTAATGAAGAAAACTGGTTTGGACTATGTCAGGCGAAGATATTTTTTAATAAAGATGGAGTCTAAGTGTTGTTTTGTCATGCTTTCTAATAAAGAATTTTTTCTCTGTGTTTTTTTTTTTTTTTAAAAACATTAATAGAAATTCATGGCGGTCATGTCTACTATTGGCATGACCCCATGAATTTCGGGCTTAGGGCCATATGATAATACAAAGCTGGCCCTAACCCCTTTATTACCTAGTGAGCCACTGCACCAGGGCCCTGGGTGAGCTGGATACAGCGCCAGAAGATGGCGCTTCTATGAACGCGCCATTTTATGGGGTGGCTGCGGGCTGCAATTCACAGCGGGGGGGCAGAATTCTTTGGCCTCCCTGCTCTGTGGATTCCAGCCCCCAGCTGCCTAGTTGTACCTGACTGGACATAGAAATAGCGCGAAGTCCCACACATTTTTTATTAATTATTTCATGAAATTCATGAAATAATATAAAAAAAGGGCTTCCCTATACTTCTGTTTCCAGGCAGGTACACATAGGCGGCTGGGGGCAGCTGGGGGGCTGGGGGCAGCCCGTTTCTGCCTGTTGTACCTTGCTGGCATACAAAAATACGGCGAAGCCCACATCAAAATTTTTTACGAAAAATCCATAACACAATCCAAAAAAAAGGACTGCATCTTTATTAACCCCTTGACTATCTACTCTGTCACAGAGATGATGGTCAAGGGGTTAATAAACATGCAGTGCCTTTTTTTATTATTGTTTTATGAATTTTTCAGAAAAATTTCGACGTGGGCTTCGTCGTCTTTTTGTATGCCAGCCAGGTACGGTAGGCAGCAATGGGCTGCCACCAACCCCCAGGTGCCTATTTGTACCTGCCTGGAAACAGAAATATAGGGAAGCCCTTTTTTTATTATTTCGTGAATTTCATTTAATAAAAAAAAAATGCATGGGGCTTCGCGCTATTTCTATGTCCAGCCAGGTACAACTAGGCAGCTGGGGGCTGGAGTCCGCAGTGCAGGGAGGCCCAAGCTTTCTTTATTAGAAAAAATAACAAAACAACACTTAGACTCCATCTTTATTAAAAATGTATCTTCCGTCTTACGTAGTCCAATCTGGTTTTTTTCTTTAGCTCAGCTACATCTCTAGAAGAGAACTGCCCCCTCCCTACCTGATCCTAAGTTAGGACTGTGCGAGGGGGAGCAGCTCCAGGGAGCAGGGAGGGGGCATCAGGGAGCGGGGAGCGCAGCACAGAGCAGGAAAGCCGCCGGTGAAGTCTTCTCACCACCGCCAGCTTCCCCACCCTGGTCCTTTGCTCCCCGCTCCCTGGTGCTGCGCTCCCCACCCGGTCGTAACTCAGGATCGGGATGGGAGGCAGCGGGGGGAGTGGAGGATTGGGCTGAATGATTGTTTGAAAGCGGCGGCTTTTTACCACCGGCTTTTAAACAATCATGACCCCATTTCAGTCTTTTCTTCTGCCCCCAGACCACTTTATAGGGTCCTTTTGGTGAACGAACTGTTATCGAACATATCCTCGAACTGCCGAATTTGAAGCTAATTGTTCGCATTCATCGAATGATTCGAACACCACCCAAAACAGCTCGAATTTGAGATTGGCCAACATTTAGAATCGAACATCGCTCATCTCTAATTGCAATATTAGCAGTTTAATGTTATTTGGAAATCAGGTAAGTATTCTTATTTAGTTACTAAGGGAACTTCTACACCTTGGAAGCACCTCACAAATTTACAACTTCTCTCATCCATTGGCAGTGCTCTGCATGAGCTGCAAGAGGGCTATGCCATAATGTTGCTTATGCAATGTCCTAGAATGTGCTGGCATCTATTAACCTGAAAGTGAACTCGGTGCTGGCACATTCACAGTACAGGACTTTGCTCTGCCCTTAGAAGGGCAGAGTACAGGTCAGGAGCGCAGACTTGTGCTTCAAATGTGTAGGTCCAAGATTCACAATGATCTGTGGATGATGTAAGACACTTCATTCACATTACTAAAACTAGGAGGACGACAGTTGCAGGGATTGAGAAAAAAAACACCCATCAGACCATATTGCCCATATGCAGCAATGTATGTAAGGTATTTTTTGACATATGCAGGTGAAGTTGGGGACTGGATACAGGTCAATGGACTAAAAAAATAGAACAGTTAAGGGTGGTAGCTTAAATTAGATTGGAAAAACTTAATGAGAGGTTCCCTTTAAATCTATGCTTCTCAGTAGCATTATCAAACTCCATGCTGTGCAGGCATGCACATGCTGCTTCACTTATAGATTTGAGCATGGTACAGTGACCTACATACAGTGGGTATGGAAAGTATTCAGACCACTTTAAAGTTTTCACTATTTGTTCATTGCAGCCATTTGGTAAATTCAAAAAGTTCATTTTTTCTCATTAATGTACACTCTGCACCCCATGTTGACTGAAAAAAACAGAAATGTAGATATTTGTGCAAATTTATTAAAAAAAAAAACTGAAATATCACATGGTCACAAGTATTCAGACCCTTTGCACATACGCTCATATTTAAGTCACCTGCTGTCTATTTCTTTGTGATCCTCCTTCAGCTGTGTTTAAATAGATAGGAATTGATTTGACAGGTGCACACCTGTCTATATAAGAACTCACAGCTCACAGTGCATGTCAGACAAAATGAGAATCATGAGGTCAAAGGAACTGCCCAAGAAGCTCAGAGACAGAATTGTGGCAAGGTGCAGATCTGGCCAAGGGTACAAAAGAGTTTCGTCAGTTCTCAATGTTCCTAAGAGTACAGTGGCCTCCATAATCCTTATATAGCAGAAGTTTGAGACCACCAGAATTCTTTCTAGATCTGGCTGTCCAGCCAAACTGAGCAGTCGTAGGAAAAGAGCCTTGGTGAGAGAGGTAAAGAACAACCCCAAGATCACTGGACTGAGCTCCAGAGATGCATTAGGGAGATGGGAGAAAGTTGCACAAAGTCAACTATCACTGCAGCCCTCCACCAGTCAGGCCTTTTTGGCAGAGTGGCCCAATGGAACCCTCTCCTCAGTGCAAGACATATGAAAACCTGCATAAAGTTTGCAAAAACACATGAAGGACTCCCAAACTATGAGAAATAAGATTCTCTGGACTTATGAGACAAAGATAGAACTTTTTGGTAATAATTCTAAGTGGTATGGGTGGAGAAAGCCAACACTGCTCATCACCTGCACAATACCATCCCAACTGTGAAACATGGTGGTGGCAGCATCATGCTATGGGGGTATTTTTCAGCTACAGGGACAGAAGAAGTAGTTGCAATTGAAGGAAACATGAATGCAGCCAAGTACATAGATATCCTGGATGAAAATCTCTTTCAGAGTGCTGTGGACCTCAGGCTTGGCCGAAGGTTCACCTTCCAACAAGACAATGACCCTAAGCACACAGCTAAAATAACAAAGGACTGGCGTGAGAACAACTATGTGACCATTCTTTACTGGCCCAGCCAGAGCCATGACCTGAACCCAATTGAGCATCTCTGGAGAGACCTGAAAATGGCTGTCCACCAATGTCCACCATCCAACCTGACGGAACTGGAGAGGATCTGCAAGGAAGAATGGCAGAGGATCCTCAAATCCAGGAGTGAAAAACTTGTTGTATCATTCCCATGAAGACTCATGGCTGTATTAGCTCAAAAGACTGCTTTAGACTCAATACTGAGCAAAGGGTCTCATCATGGGCTTGTGACCAAAGCTCATTGAGTGACCCAAGACAACTTTTCATTTTTCAACGTGACCCAGGGGTGCCAAAAAAATTGATACTTGTGAGGTAGATAGTAGCACATATACAGAACAGTACAGCACATGCATTACAGATAGATAGCAGTACGGTACATGTATTGCAGGTACAGAGCAATACAATACATATTTCTCTGTTGTATTTAGTCGAAGAGCGCTAGGAGAGCCAGTCAGTGCATCTCATTATTGTAGTTCAGCATCCATCCGTCCTTTCTTTTTCTCTATTCTTACACAGTGTAATGCAGTGTAACTGCTTGCATTACTCCAGTCAAATGTAGGTACTGATTGGCAGAATGTCTCTGCCAAATGTTTGAATAATAGATCAGCACTGTGCGTTTGCTTGTCAGAAATTATCATATATATAGCGATACAAGTGAACTAAGGAAAACATACTGTAAGTAAAAAATAGAAAACAGCAGAAGGTCCGTATTGTTATCTAGCACTCAAGGTATTGTTATAGATTAAATATTAATTTTTTAGCTTTCCTTCATTCTTACAATGATTGACACTTTAATTACAATTGCACCTTATTAACATTTTGTCCACGATTTGTAAATCGTTTTAGAATGATATGCCTCTGGTAGGATCCAGGAGGACAAACATATTGATGACCTTATTATAGCTCATCTGTATCACAATGGCGATGATCACATTGAAGTTAATGGGAGCTGAACTGCAGTATCTGAGAACGGCTACTATACAATATACACAGCTGTAATTTTCTGGCACCATACACTGTGTAGTTCCAATAGCTGTGGGACCTGGCATCAGTATCATAGTTTTGGACAACAAATTTAATTTCAGACATTAAAGCAGCAGTAAAACATTGCCAAATATAACTTCAAATAAATAAAAATATGCACAACAAACATGTATTTTTTTATATTTTAAGTAAAGTACTTTTTGATGTATTATGAAAGAAAATGTGAAATCTAAATGCAATATTTTAATGAAATACTATTTAGAAATTTGGTAATTAAATTACTCAATAACATATAAATGAAGAACTTTTTTTCTAAGAAAAAGATTAAAACAGCAGCAAAATTAAGTAAATTTAAAAAATGGTGAAAGTTAAATAAAAATTTTAAAAAGTCATTAATAATTTATATAATACAAATTATTATGTTTTTCTAATATGTTTTCATTGTTTTAACAAGTTTTTGATTTTCTACTATATAGGTTTAGTGCTTTTAGGCTGGCTTCACACTACGGTTGGGATCTGATCCGTGGCTGTCCGCTTGAGGCAGACAGCCGTGGACTGGATTAGCACACAGAACTGGAAGGCTTTGCCCTCCGGTCTGGTGTGCAGCCGCACGCAGCTACTACTGCTGATAGGTCAGAACTGCGGCTCGCGGGGAGCTAGCCTCGGTCCTGAACTGTCAGGAGGGGCCGGAGCTGAGCTTCAGCATCATGGAGCTGTCCCCTCTGACAGACCAGAACACGGGTCGCTCCTTGAGCCGGTCTGATATCAGTGGCGGCAGCTGCACCGGCTGCACACTGGACCCGAGGGCAAATTATCCCTCCAGTTCTGTGTGCTGATCCGATCCAGGGCTGTCTGGCTCAAGTGGACAGCCACGGATCGGATCCCAGCCGTAGTGTGAAGCCGGCCTTAGATTTATTTTGAAAAAGAAAAAACAAAACATTTATCTAGATGAGATTGAATAGGAATAAAATAAAAGCAATAATAATGAAATTAAATAGTAGAAAAATGATAATTATTGTATTGCAAATTAGTATTTTTCATTTATTTTAAATTAATTTGAGCTTACGGTATAATTTACACAAATTCAGAATTCCATTGCTGTCAGTTTAAACTACTTACTTGAGAATAAATATACTGTACTTAGTATATTTTTTACCAAATTATAGAAATATTTTTAAAGACTAAGGTCTTAATAGTGGTGGGTGAACCCAAACTGTAAAGTTTGGGGTTTTACCCAACACCTAGTGTTACTGTTTGGGTTCGGCTGAGAGGGCTGTAAAAATAAGCAGAACAAAGATTAAACTGCAGCATTATACTTACTATAAGTATGGCACACTTGTACTTCTGGGCCACTCATTAACTTCTGATTATTTCACTCACTTGTTCCAAAGCAAATCACAGATGTCCACTCTCTGTGATATCTTCTGTGATAGGCTGTTGGGCCTGTCACTCATTGTACCAGTGTCCGTGATTGGTTGACATTGAACCTGCCATCATAGGGTTGTAAAAATAAATAAATCATTTAAAAACATTGACATAGGGCTTCACCGTATTTTTGATTGTCAGCGACCATTAGAAGCGCCAATTCTTGGCACTTTACTCGTCTATTCCCGATGCCCTGGTGTGGGGGCATTGGAGTGATTGAAGGGATTAATGAGAGCTGAGTATTGACAGCGCCTGTGAGTAAATAGTTAAACACACACAGAGAAAAATCCTTTATTTGAAATAAAACACAGACAACCCTCATTTTTCCGTTTACTAACCTCAAACATACTCTTTGACTGTAATCCACAATGATGTTCCACAAAGCACATAATCCTGGCTCTGCTACATCCAGAGACTGCAGCAATGGAACAACCATCTGCACTCTCTGGGATCACACTGACTGTGGGAGTGGTGAAGTCACTCACTGAGTCACTGAGGCCATCCCATAGCAGTCAGTGAACTCAGATGACCCTGCTGCCGGATTGCGGGACATGGCGGCACAGCGGTCTGGCAATCCAGCATCAGGTTCAACTGAATTCACCGCACTAGTTTCTCATGCATTGATGAACTCATTGAACCTGCTGGTGGATTGCCAGACAGCTGTGCTGTTTTGTCCCGCAGTCTGGCAGCAGGGTCACCTGTGTTCTCTGACTGCTGCAGGGAGCCCTCAGTGAGTAATGTCACTGCTCCTCTTGGCAGTCAGTGTGATCACAGAGACTGCAACAATAGGATGCTTTTTCCATTGCTGCAGTCTCTGGATGTTAAAGCCAGGATTGGGTACTTCGCTGGATATCGCTGTGGAGGTATGTTTGTAGTTAATAAATAGGAAAATGAGTGTTGTCTATGTGTTTTATTTAAAAAAAATTATTTTTCTGTGTTTTTTAACTATTTGCTCACCGGACTGATAATGTACGGTCTCATAGAAACCTGAACATGATCAACCTAGGGCTTAATGACAAGCTGTCAATACTCAGCTGTCATTAATCCCTTCTACAACCCCAATGCCACCGCACCAGGCCATCAGAAAGAGTCTGGTAAAGCGCCAGCAATTGGCAATTCTAATAAATGCGCCATTTTCTGGGGCGGGTGCAGGCTGCTATTCTGTAACCTGGGGGGTCCTCTAACTTTGGGCCTCACCATGTTGACTGAGAATACCAGTCCTCAGCTGCTGTTCTTACTCTGGCTGACAAAAATAGGGCGAAGCCCACACATTTTTTTTTCAATTAGTTAAATAATTAAAAATAATTAATGGGCTCCTCTGTTACATTTGCACAAATAGCAGCTGAACTCCCTAATGAATAATTATGTTTTGGCAGTTTTGTGTGTGTGTTTTTATTTTAAACTAGGTTTACATTCTTTTATAGTTGTAAAGAGATATTTCCATCCTGAACACGTATGGCCTATCCACAGTATAGATAGAATAGAATGTGTGATAGATCTAGGAACCAACAATAGAACCTGTATGTATTTCCATAATGAGGCATGCATGCTTCTATGTTAGTTAAGAGGGGATCAGAACTCCCATTAGTTTGTATGGCAATTCAGATCCCTTCTCCACTGACAACATCATTCAACAGGGCTCCATTCCTAAGATAGATGCAGATTCCATTTGTGGCACCCAGATGTACTATACATTAGTGGTGATTCAATTAGATATGCCATAAATCTATAGGATGTGAAGCTGCATGTAGCTCTAGAATGGGACCCTGATGCATACCACTGTCATTGGAGAGGTGGTTGAAACTCCCATTCATTTGTACACCAATTTCAATCACTTCTGCAATGACAACATCATCCAATAGGGCTTCATTATTAAAATAGATGCAGATGCCATTGGTGGGACCCAGATCTACTATACATTCATGATTCGTGGTGTATCCTTTGGCTGTGCCATAAATCTATGAAATGGTAATGGATCTGCATGAATTTTTAAAATGGGACCCCATGCACACCACTGTCAGTGTAGAGGTGGCCAGGACTCCCAATGATTTGTATGACAATTCTGACCACATCCTCCTGTGTGATGCACACGTAAGAATACCAACACACTGAAAGGGAAACACAATCTGGATGCACCTGTACCATTGAATCCTATACAGACAAGTACTCCAGCTGTTCAGTCCATAATGGCCCCTGCACAGACTGAAATATCCCTGACCGCAGGCCTAGAAGTTGACAATTCAGAATTTGCTTTCTGATTGGCCTTTGAGTTGTTGTGTACTCTGGGTGATGTATACATTAAATTAGCAATACACAAACTCAGAACAACAGAACAATGAAGGCCCCGCATAGTCTGGCAATAAACAATGCCTTAGCATACATGAGATAACAAGCAAAAGACCAATATGTCTGGGCAAATTAAGAGCATAAAACCCACACTATGCATTGAAAAAAGCTGTGTCGTCACAATATGTGTATGTCATAAATTAATAATATGAAAGTACCTCTTTAATCTCTAATGTTTTATTTTAAATCATTTTCATTCGCATTTATCTGCCAATATATTGTAAAATGTAAAATACTGAAATACTTTACTAACTGCTCAAGTTAATTTTCGAATGATAGTTCAGTCTGACCTATCTTAGATTTCAGACTTCGAATAAGATGTAAATAGGGCATTTTGATGTTCAAACTATCTCATCCTTTACTCTGCCAGAAGAAAAAAGAATCACATGATGTTAAGCAATGATTAAGTTCCGTCTTCCATAGCATAGAAATGCTCATGCTCTATACAGTGTATACATTTAGAGGAGATATCATTAGATGTTAAAACCTGTTGACAGCATGACAGCAATGTTATGTTGGTTTATATAATTTTAGCTGTAAACCCCCATAACTATACAAGCTTAAACTATGGGAAGGGCAGAAATGAAAGACTCTTCAGATGGTCATTTTGGCTTTATTTGAAATTATAATTGATATGTGATATTATAGAGACATCGTGATTATTCCAAACTATTCAAAATTTTTAGATTTCTTGTTCAATAAAAAATAATTCTGGATTGGTTCTCCACTGAGATGACAGAGCCTAGGTGGGAGGAATGGTGACCCTTTGTCTTCTGACGGGCAGCCTGATACTTTAATTTGCCTTCTTCCTATAGAACTTCTGGAAGTTTATCCAATGTGTTTGCTTTCAAGTTATGGTTCCTCTTCCTTATTGAGCTTTAAGATGTTGTATTCTTAATTACATGATGACTTTAGTATTATTAGTAATTTATCCAATGTCAAACCTTTACAACTGAATGTTACATCTAAACACTAGGGAAAAGTACATGTAAAAGTGGCAAGATTTGATGAAATGTGCATAATAATGTTATTCTTTCTATTATTTTGGGGTATAGTTGTTGCTATAGTTCTGGTATAACTTCTTGCTTGTGACTTGGAAATGCAGAACAAAATTATGACAACGTAGATACAGATGATAATGTTAAAAAAACCTTTTGTCTCCTTCTCAATCATTGTTGTTTTTTTTTATAACTTCTTTTATTTTCTGTTTCTCTATTTTTTCTGTTGAACTTTTCTGATTCATGCCTGCTTTTCTGGTATACCGAAAGCTATGTATCGTCACACCTTCACACGTCTAGCCTTCTTCTCTCTTTTACCTACCCACCAACGTATCAAAGATGCTTAGCCGTCTTGTTTTACAGACACATAAAGCTGAATGGGTAGAATCCACACAGTACATTTTTTGGTCATTTTGAGGTCTTACATATATAAAACTGCATGCTTTCGTAGTGTATGTAGACAAGTATAACTTAGATTAATTTATTTCTATTTTTTTAATCTCATCTGTGTTTTTCTTTAGCCTCTCATTTGAAAAGCGGTAATACTTTGACTTTATTTTAGGGAGCAGTGGTCTCATTAGTGTATTTTCACTCATTTCTTCATTTTCTTTCCCATAACAGAAGTGCAATTTTCCTTTTTTTTCTGTGATGTTTTAGAGTTTTGTTTTTGTGTGTCTGTCATTGTGGGCATTTTAGTAGTTATGGAGATTTTTTTTCTTATAACTATACATATTTCTATTTTTGTAGCTAATTTAAAAGGGAAGATAACTGATTATTTTAGATAGCAGTTTCTTTATTAATTAGGTAGATAAGATAGAGGACCTTTTCAAATAAATTTGTGGTCTGATATATTCATTTTCAACCTTAATAGCAAAAAGAATAAAATATGGACTTAATTAGTCTCAAAATGTAGCTAAAATATTTTTCTAATTCCTGTGTGACAATTGTCATATAATATATATGTGTATTATATTTTATAGGCCATAAAATTAACTGAAAACTGAAACTTTATATTTTAATACATACATGCATGTCAATGAATTAAAACATTCAGTCATTCAATACATAAAGTGAAATACATACATTATATAGAGTCATTACAAACAGAGTGATCTATTTCAAGTGTTTTGTTTCTGTTAATGTTGATGATGATGGCTTACAGCTAATGGAAACCCGAAGGTCATTATCTCAGAAAATTAAAGTAGGGAGGATGAAGGGTCTGAGAGATAAAATATTCCCTAAATAGGTATCAGAGGCTTCACCTTGTGTGGTTGTGAGAGTCACAACCACTATAAAAGCATATCACAGCTGCAGCAGTGGTGCATATAGAGTAGGGAGGATGAAGTGTTAAAACCGCACTGCCGTATTCCACAAGGCATTAAAGGGTAAATATAATATTGATTCATTAGTCAGCGTGTTTCAGGTCTACCTGGCCCCTTCCTTGGGACAAATCAATATTATACTGCTGTGTTTCAGGGCGTTTCAGGGAGACCTGAAACGTGTTGATTAATAAATCAATATTATATTCACCCTTTGATATCTCATGGAATACAGCAGCACGGCTTTTAACCCTTCATCTTCCCTACTTTAATTTCCTGAGATAATGACCTTTGGGTTTTATTGACTGTAAGCCATAATCATCAACATAAATAAACACTTGAAATAGATCACTCTATAATGACTCTATATAATATATGCCTTTCACTTTGTGTATTGAATTATGGAAATAAATGAACTTTTTGATGATATTCTAATTCATTAAGATGCACCTGTATTCCAAACATTTTAGCAGAATTCTTTTTTTTTAAAGTGACTACCACATTGTTAGCATTATATAGTATATTTCATTTGGAGGGGGCATTGTGCAGTATGCAAATGTTTATTATTTTAGAAATAATTGCACACACTTTTTGACAAGCCAGTTTAGTTTACTGAGTGATCATTTTCATTTCAGTATTGTAAAAAAAAATAGCATACAGCACATTCTATTCTGTGTGGGTATAAATTATACATTTAAAGAACATTGTCCTTACCACAGGTGGGGGTTTCCAGGCAATACTAAATTATTTTTATGAAAAGCTATTATAATTTTTGTAATATAAAGGGCTAAATGATAGCATACAGTGAAAATATATAGTTATCTTTTATAGTGTAGCCACTTTGAGAACAGAGTATACAGTAAAATGCCTCTATTCCAGCATTAACGAGATATGAAACCTGTTGATTTATTAAATCTTTTATTCTAACACTGTTCTAGAACATTATATTCAACTGAAAAAATGCTTCTTGAGAGACAATCCAAGATGCACCAAGACTAGAGGTGAGTGGATCGCTTTGCACAACCCTGGTTCACAGTCCATCAATGCTATCTGGCCTTAGACAGAAGCTGCACAAATTTCCTGTGTTTTTCGATTTCTTGTGGCATTTGATTTGCCAGCCTGGCGTCACGACACACCAGCACAGCAAACTTAAAATGTTACCTGGGATCCCGGAGGGTCAGGAAATTCGCACAGCTCCTGTCCATAGTCAGAAAACGCTGACCTGGATGGTGAACCAGGGTTGCATGAAGCAATCCCTATATCTCTAACCAAGATGCTAGATGCCAATACATTCAGATGAACGTAAACTGGTTGTCAGACATTAGAAAAAAGTTTGCATCACTTGTTTCAGAAACAGCATCACCCTTGCCTATAGCAGGTATTGCAGCTGAGTTTATATACCAGAAAGTGGATGTGTTACAATTTTAGACATATTGAAAAGATAAGGTGGCAATAATGAGCCTATTTTTGCAAAAAAAAGGGCTTTTTTTGGTAACATTCAGACACCCTCAGTCATTGGTTTTACAATGCAATGCTGGAGTACAGGAATTTTACTAGTTTGACATTGTTTTAGGCTATATAGGCTAAAATAAGACCAAATTAATTGCAACACAAGGGACTAGTTGACTTCCCTTTTAAATAGAAAGTTTCCATTTCATACTGGTTGGCTTCCACTTCTGCTACTTTCTCTCTCACTTTCTTGACTCTTCTCCGAGGGCCTCCAAATTAGTCGGGGGTCCTTGAGTTGTTACATATTTGTTTTGCTGGTGACACTGCATGCACATAATGTTTAATGAAAGAAAAAAAAAAAACGTGTCCTACCTGTTTCTTTTCACCTCCTCTTCCCTCCCTTAAAGTGGCTGTAAAATTGAATACCAAATTTAAAGATGGTCTAGTACATTAGCTGATGTATTTAATTCGAAAAAGAAAACTAATTCTAGTGAAGGGATGTGAAACACATTACTAAAAGAGTCATTGTCTTTTTCCTCCATTCTGCACTCCAAATGTGGAGATTATTCTTTTCTGTTATTGTTCCATTCCTGTCTCTGACAATTAAAGAAGGTAGGTATTTGTCTACCTCTGCACGTTCACATCTGAAGATGAGCCTGTTGAAGCACAATAGCTTTTTTCAATGTTAATGTTTGATTTCATTCAATTATTTTACTTCTTTTTTGTATCTTGTGTGTAATGAATTCAAATCTTGCAGAAAATCAAACCTAGATATATAAAGAATGACCTAGCCATGTGTACATTGGTATAATGCTTTAGCCAAGGAAATATACTTTCTTTTTTTCCCCAGTACAATGTAATATCGTATTCAGGTAATCTTACTGTATCTTGACAAACAACCTGAAGCTTTCAAAGTCAGTGCTTATATCTCCCCTACTGAGGATGATCAGAAGTCCAGCAGGTCACCATGTTTTGTTTCAAAACCTGGCATGGGACCAATGGCTTCTAGAACAGTAGGAGTGCGCATAGCCCTGTATTTATATACAAAGTTTCATGTTTTCTTTTTGATGTTCGTAAGATTTTCTATTTTTTTGGTCCAAGGCAAAGCAATTCGAGCTTGTTATAGGAGCTAAAAAAATTTAAAACATTTATGTAGATGGTAACAACAGCAGAACAATTTTTCGCTAGGATTGTAGACTCGTGATTATTTTTTACGTTTTAATTTATATATAAAAAATGTTTCTTTGAGTCTTCTATAATTAGATTCAAATAATCATGATTATTTTTGGATGTCTAGTTTTTTTCAACTTTACTGTTTTTACCTTCCCCCGCCTTAACAGGTTATTCCTATCTAGTTTATTTATGACATATACACCCACAGTATATGCCATTAATGTATGATAGATGCTACATCTATCTGGAGAATTGGGCAAAGTTATGTTCCACTGTTAGTGCGGAGGTGGCCATACATGTGCTGTGCTCTTGGTGTGAGAAGACAACCCATTTTAATGAGAAATGTGTAATTTTTAATTTCTTCTTCAGAGGCACTTGAATATTTGTTTTCAAGTTTCTCCACGGATTACTGAAGGTCGATGAGGCTCTTAGCGAGTCCATGAATGCTGAAACTTTCTAAGATAAAGAGATTGTCCAAAGTAGACAATCCCTAATTAACTGGCCTGTTTAAATCACTTATATAACATCCATTTTTTTTTTTTGCTTTTGATTTATTTGATCTATTTTATATCTAAATTTCTAAATTTCAATAAGACAGATAATAAAAGTAACCAACTATGCTGATAAATTCTTATGCTGCATTCTTAAGTGATGTAAATAAAATGTTAGGGTTTTTTTCATTATTCATTTGCAGATTTTTCTTTTTTTTCTCTATAGAAAACTAGAAAGGAATTCTTTAACAGTCAATATATGATATATTATATTTTAATTGGAGGGTTACTATTAGAGAGTAGCAGTCAATCCTATTAACTATGTTGAGATTACTCTTTTTATTGTTGCAGCAAACTAGTCTAACAAAATGTGCATAATGACATGATCTGGAGAGCTGGTAGATGATGTGTAATAGACAATGTGTAAAATATGAAGAATGTAAAGTCTGCAAAACTCTTTAAACAAAGGGATGCACTTACAACAATGAGCATCGCTATGGTCATAGTTAACCTGTACCAATGCCCAAAACAAAAAATATCCTAGATATTGGATATGGAATTCTCTGTAAATAGTAATATAATTGTGGCACTGTTGATAAAAACAAAAGGGACCCATACTGAGCATTTTGTTCCCTTGAGACAGGTCTAATCTATGAACCTTCAACTTTTATTCCCAATTTGACTAAAATATTTACATGACTAGAATACAGAATGTTCTGTACAAACTTATTTGGCTGGTAAAAGACGTGATTGTGCAATCTTGTAAGTAGCCTAAAAATAATATTCATTGCAGTAAGTGGTAATTTTACAGTACATCAAGGTTTCTTGTCCAGAAATCACACAATCTACTACTATAGGACCATAGATGGTTGACTGTGACTTAATTATCAATGCAGAAAACAAACTCAAATAATGAGCTTAACCTGATAGGTATGGAGGCACATAGGCTTTTATGGACAGCAAGCTCCTTTCCTGATAACAAATTCGATGACAACACTTCCACCACATTAAATATAAGATGCTCCCTGATTTCGAACTGTCTACCGCAGTGTCGTTTTATGGATAGTGTGCAGATCAGTATGATCCCTTTCCTTATAAAACTAGATTTTGTAGATACCTATGGCCTTTGGTCATGCCTGCCTAATATCCCTATCTTCCAATTGCTTGAGAACAAGATTCCATGCTTGGACTATTGGCCAATTGAAGCCAAAAAGCAACCAATTAATAATTTACACGTGAAACACATAATGCTTCAAATCATAACACCGCTTAAGCCGTCCTCTCAGTGGTTTTAGTTAGATATGCTAACTAAATTACGCTTTCCTATTCCCAAGGTAGTTTCTAAAGTCTATATCAACGTCATCCATCCAAACACATCAAGTAATCCTCTATATTTAACATCTTGGGAGATGGAGCTAAAATATCTTTATCTGATAAAAACAAGAAATCTATCCTTTCCAATTCGCATGGTTTCTCAAGATGCATCTTATTTTAAGAAACTGCCTTCAAACTACTTTCAAGATGGTATAAAACTCCAGACATTTTACACCATTTAGATTTGATTGAAGCCCCCCTTTGCTGGAGATGCAACAAAGTTAGAAGCACCTTTGCCCATATCTTCTGGTTTTTCCAGGAGTTAACACAGTTCTGGGCTCATGACAACAATGTACTACGTGAATTAGACCTGATTAAATCTGACTTGACAGCCCCACAAACTCTCCTGTCACTTTCATCCAAAAATTATACAATAAAAAAAAGACCTTGCCCTTTAATAGGAGCGGCTAAATTTCTCCGATTTCTCTGAAATGGAAACAAACCTCCCCACCAATTTTGGCAGAATGGTTGGTAAAAGTCAAAGAAATATGTAGTTTAGAAGAACATTCCAGTTGGTAATCCACTACTCATGAAAACCTCCTCAAAACTTTGAGCCCTTGGAACAAAAAATTCCATAGAGACTAGTAACATATGTGACTTCCCCCCTTTATTAGTCATCTTAACTCTAATTCCATGCCCAAGGTTGACAATTCATTGAGTCCCACGGAGGGCCAAACCCCTCTGATTGCTCTCCATACTTTAGTCATGCTACTTAGACTATCTGAACATTTTGAATTTTTAGTTTACTAGTTTCCAGACATTTGCTACCAAATGAATTCGCCCCACACCACTCTTTTTTTTTCCTCCCCATCCTATCTTTTAGAAACCAGCTAAATGCAATAAGAAGACTTCACCTGTATTGCTGTTTATGGCTAGTTGTATTTCTTGTTTAGTTTTAGCGACTCAAACTTTGATTTCAAATGATGCAAGATGTCTACCCTTTGTGTAACTCTCCGTCTTTTCTACTTCATATAACGAAATTTAGTTTATTCTTGTATAAAAAAGTTGACTAAATTAAGAATTAAAAAAAAAAAAAAAGAAATCATACAATTTATACATAGGATATTTTTAATGCTTCTGCCTGCAGGTATGATCTTATAGTTGATAAGGTTGAAGAAAGACTCATTGCCAATAAGCCCTGCCAATATTTGTAATATACTGATCCAGTGGAAGGCAAAACCATTATGAGACAGATGGTAATTTTTCCATACTAAGGTGAAAATCCAGTTCCCTGGTCCAACATTTAATTTCCAAAAGTTTTGTATCAACAATTTGTAATATAATTTTATTTATTAAAAAGCAATTCAGGCCCCACTTGAACCTATTCAATAAATCAGTATTCACAACATCATGTAGCAAAGAGTCTTGTCTAAGCTAAAGTGAAACCTTCTTCCCTTTAGATGTAGAAACTGACCCCCAAACCCCTTTTATTAACCTGTCCTGGCGGTCTTTGGCGACTTGTATTTTTTAATGGAGTGCGCCAGAGGTCACAACTCAATACATCTCTATGAGAATCTTCTTCTAGCTCGTCTAGTTGATTGCTTGTGATGTAACTTTTGGCCAATCAGAAGCTACAATCAAAGATGGCATTGTGGGACTGGAGCAATGCTGAAAAAGCATGAAAACGCCAGAGGTGGAGTATAATTCTTGGGGACAGGGAACTTACATTTCCAGGGCTGAAAAAAGAATGCTGGAGTGGTGCTTTAAAACTAGGGTTATTTAGAGAAAAAATCCAAGGTGACAGATGGCTGTCTCTTCCTTTAGAGAATAGATGTTGATCTCATTGGGAGTGCCACAGCTCAGTTACACCAGCATCCAGAATACATGCATGACTGTAAAAAGGGAAATGTTGCATGTCCCAATTAGTGCTATTGCTACAATTATGTATTTGTTAAGAAATGGTGAAGAAGGACCTGTTACTATGTCAAAACAGGCTAGTTATTACTCTAAATTAATTAAAGCACCACTTTTTTTTTGCACCACTAGAGCAGCACTTTAAATGTAAGACCCTTGTCATATACTCACCTTCTGGCTGCTTCATATTTTTTCACCTCCACTTCCGCAGTGCCATCTTGTACCCTTTAACTTCTGACTGGCGGAAGTCAGAAGTTACGTCACAAGGTCTCAATGCAACTTTGTGAGAACCAGAATGAGCTTCTCATAAAGTTGTGTTGAGTTGTAACCTCCAGCATGCTCCATCAAGCACTGGAGCGGCTGGTAGGTCACAAATCACAGGATGCCGACTGGAAAGCAACTGGAAAAAGATGAAGACAACAGAAAGACAGGGCGCTTACAGTTGATTGAAACCAGATATTTACGTATACTATATAAAAAAACATATATATATATATATATATATGTGTGTTTGCCAAATGCCAGAATAATGAGAGATAGAATGTTTTAAAGCACTTTTATTTCTTTCTGCAAAGTCACAAGTTTACATACATTTCATTAGTATTTGGTACCATTGCCATTAAACTATATGACTTGAGTCAAACATTTTAGATTTCATTCCACAAGTTTATCACAATAGATGATAGGAATTTGGGCCCGTTTCTCCTACCAGAACTGGTGTAACTGAGCCATGTTTGTAGGTCACCTTTCTCGCACCTGCCTTTTCTGCTTTGCCCATAAATTTTCAATAGGATTGAGATCAGGATTTTTTGATGGCCTCTCCAAAACATTGACATTGTTTTCCTTAAGCCACTTTGTAACCAGTTTGGCTGAATGCTTAGGGTCATTTTTCATTTGGACCCATTTCTATCTAAGCTTTAACGTCCTGACTGATGTCTTGAGATGTTGCTTCAGTATTACCACATAATCTTCTTTACTCATGATGCCATGTATTTTGTAAATGCACCAGTTTCTCCTGTAGCAAAACAACCCCACAACATGATGCTGCTAACCCCGTTTCACAGTTGGGATGTTTCTTAGGCTTCCAAGCTTTTTCCCTTTTCCTCCAAACTTAACAATGGTCATTATGGCCAAACAGTTCAATTTTAGTTTTCATTAGTCCACAGGACATGTCTCAAAAAAAGTAGGTAATTGTTCCTGTGTGCATTTGCAAAAATTAATCTGGCTTTTTTATGTTTCTTTTGGAGTAATGACTTCTTCCTGGCAGAGTGGCCTTTTAGCCCATGTTGATACAGTACTTGCTTCACTGTGGATAATGGCATAATCTTACCAGCTTTTGCCATCATCTTCAAAAAGGCTCTTGCTCTTGTGTTGATATGCACATGTCAGACCAAAGCACATTCATCTCTGGGACAAAGAACCTGTTTCCTACCTGAGCGGTGTGATGGCTGGACATTCTGATCTTGTTTGTACTTGTATAATTGTTTGTACAGATGAATGAGGCACCTTCAGGTGTCTGGAAATTTCACCCAAGCATGAACCAGACTTGTGCAAGTCCTCAATCCTCTTTCTGATATCTTGGCTGATTTCTTTAGACTTTCCAATGATACTAAACAAAAAAGCAATTTGTGTTTCAGGTGTGCATTATAATACATCCAGACAGGTGTGTCTCTAACTAACTCAGATGTTACCAATAAACCTATCCGAAGCTTTCAAACACATGACATCATCATATGGGCATTCCCAAATTGTTTAAAGGCATGGTAATCTTATTGCATGTAAACTTGTGTCATTGCAGAAAGTAATAAAAATGCCTTAAAACATTCTCTTTATTATACCGGCATTTGGCAAATATTATAATCAAGGTGATCTTAATTGACCTGAAACTGGAAATGTTTATTCTGATTTCATGTCAGATAGTAAGAGAAACATGCATATGTGTCTTTTTATATAGTGTATGTAAACTTATGGTTTCAACTGTATATTTAAAGCACCTGTCCAGTGGTGCAGGAAGGAAAATCTGGACACCCCCATCCTACTAATCGGACTCTTTTTTTTAGTTAATATTTTCTATTCTTTAAATCTGCTGTACAGTTTTAGAGATGTGAATCTTTTCATTCAGTGCTAATTTTTATTATCTTTATCAAGGGGTATGGGTCACGGATTCTCTGTGATCAAAACCCCATTAGCAAGGAGCATAACATATAGCAGTAAAGCATTAAATAAAAAGGCATATATTTCTAAAAATGTATAAATGTATGGCAGATCTAAGAAAAAAATAACAGAATACTTAGGAGCAGCAGGAATAAAATAAGAGCAAAAAAATGGCCTCTTTTGACCGTGTTACATGTCCTCTATGAGTTCCGGTTTATGCTATTGCTATGTAATTTATTTCTCATTGCTTATATAGCACCAAGTTTTTTCAAGAGCCTTTACAGAGAGTGCTTTTTTGTTAAGAGCTCTGTTAATAGGACTCACAATATATATCTTTACAAGATTACAATGCAGTTTAGCAGTATAAGGTGAAGAAAGCTACATTACATTGATAATTTTGTTTTTTTTATGGAAACCTTTACAGTAATACAATGAAACAAAATTATTTGCATGCAGAGAGAACATTTGACATGTGCAACTCAATAAGGTTTTTTATCCGAAGTGGCAAATGTCAATAAGATGAAAAGCAGTTGTATGTTACCGTTATAAGTCTTTACTTTAATGAGATGAACGATAGTTTAAAATCAAATTTATATACCCTGGGAACAGTAAGATATTAGCATTTTGATCTTTGGATTACAGTTTTTCTGTTTCCCCCTATTAAAATAAAAAGCTCATACCTCCCATGCTGCACAGCTCAACGATGTTGCACTCATTTTCCTCGGAGATTGTGATGTCATGCAAACGCTACACCCAATCACCGCCAGCTTCTATCTCCACACCTTTGGACAAATGATTAATCAACAAGAAGTGAGCATAAGCCACGGCTCTCATTTCCTGTTGATTAATCATTTGTCCAAGAAAAGGGAGAGAGAAGCTGACGGTGATTGGGCGTGGGGCTTGTAGACGTCACAACCTCCTGTGAGCCCCAAGAAAGCGAGCGCAACACCGATGGAATGGCACAGGAGGTGAGTATGAGCTTTTTATATTTAATTGGGAAAAATGTGGAATGGAAAGAAGTTGCCCCAGTAGTGGATAACCCTTTTAACCCCTTCGCAACCTTGCGATTTTCATTTTTGCGCTTTCATGTTTCCCTCCCTTTCTTCCAAAGGCCATACTTTTTTTATTTTTCCGTCAATATAGCTGTATGAGGGCTTGATTTTTCCAAGACAAGTTTTACTTTTGAATGACACCATTTATTTTAACATATAGTGTACAGGAAAACAGGAACAATTCCAAGTGTGGTGAAATTCCTAACAAAGTGCAATTCCACATTTAATTTTGGGGGTTTTATTTACGATGTTCACTATATGGTAAAACTAACCTGGCAGTATGATTCTCCAGATCTGTCTGAGTATGTCGATTTTAAGAATGTATAATTTTAATTTATTTTAAGTGGTGAAAAAAATTCTGAAGTTTGTAAAAAAAACATATTTTGTTTTTGGCACCACTTTACAATAACCACAACGTTTGATTTTTCGGGATCTAGGGGTAATATTGGGGTATAGGGGCTATAGTGGCTATATTTTTGAAGCCGGAGTTGATGTTTTTACTAATAGCAAGTTTGTGTAGATACAATGTCTTGACCACCTCTTACTGTATTTGCATTGCTGAGGCAGCCAGAAAACTTAATGCTGGCTTTTTTTTTATCAATACACTGTTTACTGATCGGATTAATTTATTTTAGGTTTTGATAAATCAGACATTTCTGAATGCAACAATACCAAATATGTGAACTATTTTTTAAATTGTTTTAGTTACTGAGTTGCAAAAGGGAGGCGATTTGAATTTTTGTATTTTTTTTCATATTTTAAAAACTTTTTTTGAATTTTATTGTATTCACTGGTCTCTTTAGAGGACGTAAAGCTGTGATTATCCAATCACTTGTGCTATACAGAATGGTGCATCAGCACTGTCCTGTACAGCAGAAATCATGAACTCCTATGAATTCCAACTCTCAGCTGGTATTTACAGGAAGATCGTCCTCACAGACACATGGGTCTTCAGCTAACCCAAGCTGTCATGATAAGATATTGTCGCTCCGTGATGACGTTATGGGAGCACTGATGGGGGTGGAGAATGACATGTTAAGTCAGAGATTGACAGCGGGAGTTAACTGAATAAAAGGATTTAACTGGCAGCTGTTTGGAGGCACATATTGGCTCATTAGATCAGCTGACATGTGCAGAAAAAGTTGTGGGCTCGACATTAGAGCCCACGTCAAAGGAGGACAAAGTGCCTTAACGTCCGCACTGCTGCTCAAGAAATCACCAGAATCACTGGAATGTCTGGGATAAAATTGCTTTATTACACCGATGCGTTTTGGAGCCCCTCCTGGCTCCTTTCTCAGGGAGATATCTCCCTGAGGAAGGAGCCAGGAAGGGCTCCGAAACGCGTCGGTGTAATAAAGCAACTTTTATCCCAGACATTTCGGTGATCCTGGTGATTTCTTGAGCAGCAGCACGGACGCTAAGGCACTTTGTCCTGTGAATTGATCTACACCACAGTGAGCTGTGGAAGTGCGGTCCCTGCAGCAGTTGCAATCTCTGAGCGATCATACCGGTTGTGGTGACACAACCTCACCAGGTGAGCAGTTTTCATTGTGTTGATCACCACCAATTTTTTGGGGATAATACCCTATTTGCGCATTCTCATCCCACAGACACATCAAAGGAGGGGAGACAACCTATGATGTACCAGTTCGTCATAGGTCATGAAGAGGTTATACTTACAAAGTTCTTTCCCTAGAGAACATTCAATTAATATATTTTCTCCTGCAGCTACGCTCACTGTTCAATTCAACACCAATTCCAAAAGTTGTGACGCTGTTTAAAATGTAAACAAGAATGCAATGATGTGGTAATCTCTTTTAGCCATATTTTATTCAGAACATAGAACACAGATTAGAAGTTGAAAATAGACATTTTTCCATTTCATTTGAAAAAATTCTAATTTGGAAATTAAAGGCAGCAACACATCTCAAACAATTTGTGACAAGACAGCGTGTATTATTGTGTAGTATCTCATCTTTTTACGTTTGTCTGTAAACCTTCTGGGAAGTGAGGAGACCAACTGCTGGTGTTTTGGGAGTCGAATGTTGTCCTATTCCTCTCTGATGTAGGAGTCTATCTGCTCAACAGCCCAGGGTCTTCTTTGACAGATTTTCAATTTCAAAATGTACCAAATGTTTTCTACTGTTGAAAGGATAGGACTGCAGATGGTCAGTTCATCACTCAAATGCTTCTTCTGTGAAGCCATACTGGTGATGGTTGTATTATGTTGTTTAGCATTGTCTTGCTGAAATATGCAAGGCGTTCCCTGAAATAGATGTTTTCTAAACGGGAGCATATGTTGTTCTGAAATCTGTATATAATGCTCAGCATTGATAATGTATTTCAAGATGTGTAAACATAAACACTAATTCAACCTCATACCATCAGACATGCAGGAATTTAAATTGTGTCCAGATAACAAGCTGCATGGTCTCTCTCTCTCTCTTTTTACATTCACAGGATATGGCATGTATGGTTTCCTTAAAAAAAATTTAAATTGTAGCACAGAGAAGACGGCAGAATTTCTGGATTGTGTTTACTTACATATGGCTTCTTCATTGTATAATAGATTTTTAACTTCGATTGAACGGTAAACTGTTCACCGACATTGACTTTTGGAAGTATTCGTGAGCCCATGCAGTGATTAGCACAATGGAATCATGATGTTTTTTAATGCAGCCCTACCTGATACCACAAGCATTCAATATTAATCTTTCATCTTATGTACTTGGATTTCTTCATAATGTCAGATTTTTTTTATATAGTGTACTGCCGAAGGTGGAATAGTAAACATCTTTGCACTAATCTGAAATTATTTCACAATTATGAGAAGCAGTTGTCCAGATTGGTGACCACCTTTGCTTCTTAGAGACTCTACCTTTCTAGAATGCTGCTTTTTTTACACAGTTATATAACTTAGATGAAAATGTACCTTAATGCTCTTTTTCAATAGTACCTCATTCTTTTCCAGATGTTTTTGATACCGTTCTAACATTTTGAGATGTGTTTCTGCCATCAATTTCTAAATAAATTTATTTAAATGAAATATTAAAATGTTTAACTTTTAAACAATGTGTTTTATGTGCTTTTGTGAAAGATACTTTCAATTCATTAGATTCTTTTTTTCTTTGCTTTCAAATCATTGAATTCTTGTTTTCTTCAAATTTACAACACGTCCCAAGTTTTTTAGGAAAGTTAGTTGTAGATAGGAAATACTGTATCTTATTTGACTTTTGCATTGAAAGTAACAGCCTGTAAGGCATAAAAAGTGTATAAAATACAATATATTTGGTGCATGATATGGTATGATTTATACCAGGATTATGGCACATTTTGTTCATTTGTATCCATTAATTGTAAAGAGGGAATCTTAAAGATGACTAATATTAGTACATTAGTAAAGCGCTGCCATTGCCATTTGTATTTTACTGAAAAGCTGCTAAAAACTTTGTTTTAGCATCAAGGATGTGACGCACACCAGGGGCCAGGGTTACTCCCGGTTTATACAGGCGATTCTTCTCCTTCCTTGTCACGGGTGGACCGCGCCTGCCGGCAGTGGGGCCCGGTGTAGTGCAGATCAAAATTGAGGTCGTCTTACGGGAACAGATTAAAAGGGGTTTTAATTTGTTTTCTTCGTGACGCCACCTATGAGTAGATTCGGTAAGGGCTACCGACGCTGCGGAACCTCCCGGGGTGATGGACAGCAGCAAGATGTTACGCTCCCCACAGGCTGAGCGGTGATCCCCGGGGGCTGGAGCTGCTCAAGATGTTGTGCGGCAGCTGCGGTTACCTTAAGTTAATGACGGACAGTTCATAAGGAAACACGGACACAGATAGTCTCTGCAACGGTTCTTTACTGTAACCAGCAGGCAGTACATGGCTTACAGTGGTTGAGTAGAAGACCGGGTGGACTCAGCAGTGATAGTGCTCCTCAGAGATCCGCAGTGTACCTCCTTTCTACCTCCTTAGCTTCTCTTGCCAGCGTCGCCCAGGAATACCAGATCGGGTACGGGGAGGCTGCTTCAATGCCCTATCCATGATGTACGTTCTGGATTCTTTGGGGAGCCTTGGGTCCCTCGGTGGGTACACCGCTGGTTAGACGACTGGAAACTGGCTGGTGGTGGGGTGCTCCTATAAAGCTGCTCCTCCACGGGGCTGGTTCGCGTGGCAGAGGTGAACTGCTGCCAGCTTCGGTACCAGTGAACCGGCTGTGAGTTGTGGGCACGGGAGTCTTTTGGGAACCCGTGTAGAAATGCCCATTCCCGGTAGTTAAGGCCTCAGGTGCGGACACCCGACCGGTGACGGCCCAGGGGCCCGCACGGAGTGCGGAGCCCCCGCTCCACTCCAAGTTCTAGTCTGCTCTCTTCAAGTTCTAGACTATCTTCTCAATACTGACTCTCTAGATTATTGTGTTCTCTTCACTACCCTAACACTCCACCCACCAGGACCTATGATTGGTCCCCTGTTCTAGGTGTTGTATGTTGGGTTGGATCTCTGAGTTAACTATTTCACTGCTTTGTCTAGAGAATATTGCGGCTGCAATACTCCCTTGTGACGCACTCGTTGCGGGGCGCCACACTCCCCCTTGGTTAAATCAGCTTGTCCCCAAGCGTCAAACTACTCACATTACAGAGGTTTTTACATTTTTATACATATATGACACACTTTTATTAAAATAGAAAAACAGGTAAGGATATGCTTTGGTGACATAAGCAAAGAAACAGGTAATCACTTTGTGCGGACCCGGCGGGCGGTCGGCTGTACTTTAACTAGAGTCCAGGCTGTAGCCGCAAGATCACACAGTCAATGATTAACGGGAACAGAGTCATTGATGAAAGTTCAAGTTTTAAAGTCACTGGCTCTGAGGGTGATGGCGCACCCGGATAGCAAACCACCCATCTGCACAAGCATAGCGCTCGTAGGTGATAATATCGCCCCGGTATAGGTCGCGATCGGGATGTCCTCTTGGCAAGTTTGACTCAACGTCCCGGCGCCCCACAAACACCTCCTCATTCAAACCCACCTCCCAAGCGAACCCCCACCCGGTATTTAAGTTAAAGGTGGAAATTCTACCTTCACGGCGGAGTTCATCAGGCAGCGGCGGCTGGCGGCGAGCCTCGGCACGGGCCTCCATGTTGGCACGTTCTCGGGCTTGCCACTCCTCTCGTCGTCTCTGGCGTATATCTCCGTCGTTACGGCTCGGGGTGTAAAGATGAGTAATGGAGCTGGTGGTTTGGCGGGAAGCTTGAACTTGGCGGGCTGTCTGTATCGGAACCCGGTGGAACGGCACAGGGGAAGGTGTCGGCAGTGCACCCGACCAGTGTACCCGAGCTGTGCGCCCGGAAGGAAGTTCCTTGCTGTCTCCCCAAGCGAACCCGGTGTCGAAATCCTCAGCGGTGCTGTGGGTCTCGTCGTCATCCTCTCCGACCTCTTCCTCGATGATCACATCAGGCTGCTCGATGATGAAAGACGTTAAAGCTTGTTCCGTTGTACAACAGGGCGGTGGTGCTGCGGATCCTTCCGTAGGGACGTCCTGCAGGGCTTCCAGGCTGCCTGCCTCTTCATCTGTTTCCGCAGGTAAAGGTGTTTCAATCCCGGTTACCAGGTAGGCCTCTGTAGTTGCAGAGGAGGCCTCCGGTTCAAGGGAGAAACAAGCGACAGTCTCGGTAGTGTGGAAACTAGTCGCGGGTTCCTCAGTGGGAACCTGGTAGAGATCGAGTTCTTCCATGGAGCGTGTTATGAGCTCCGGCTCAAGAACGGAATCGGTTGCGATATTGGTCGCTGGAACGGGTCGAGTTGCGGCCTCCACCGGAATGACACAGTCTATTGGCTCAGGTGACGGAGCAGGACAGGTGGTAGGCGAGGGTGAGGCGTTCGAGAAGCTGGTGACGTCGTCTGGGCTTGGAGAAGCTGCACCCGGTCGGCTCTGCTGCATCGCATGGTGTAGTCGTCTGCCTAGGGTCGCGCTCCAGCTGCGAATCGTCCATTCCACTGTCTCTAGTAACCGCACTCGGAGGTCTTGTAGAGCCTCTAGCCAGAAGTCGGGGCTGCCATCTATAGTAAGGGCAGGATCCGGACCCGGTTGGCTGACGGCTGCTCTGGCCTCCGCCTCGACCTCCCGCATCAGGTCTTGGAGTCTCATGCTGGCCATTCTTCTTGGAGGGAAACCACACCCGATCAACCGGTAAGACGTTCTGGTTGAGCTGGTGGAGATGTCTTCTCTCTCTGTCGGTGTGTCTAGGTATGACACTCCCATCTCCTCTGGGCTTTTGTAGTCCAATCGTGGGAAAAGTCTTTGGGATCCGCCCCCATGGTTGATTCGAGCAATCAGGGCGGACAAAGAGTTTGGCGCCTTTTGTCTTTAGCCCTCCCACAGTGAGGGGGGGGGTTGACTCACTCCTGGGCTTCACGTGGCGGCTTCTTGTGGCGGGAACGCCATCTTGGGCGCCATCTTGACCCAATGGTGTAAAGGCGGGAAAGTTCTTTTAGGGACGAACAAAGTCCAATTGTAGACAATAAAGTCCAGTTTAAGCACAATATACCCGTTGGGTAACGGGCCTGCTCGTATCCTGTTCGTGACGCCATTTTCTGACGCACACCAGGGGCCAGGGTTACTCCCGGTTTATACAGGCGATTCTTCTCCTTCCTTGTCACGGGTGGACCGCGCCTGCCGGCAGTGGGGCCCGGTGTAGTGCAGATCAAAATTGAGGTCGTCTTACGGGAACAGATTAAAAGGGGTTTTAATTTGTTTTCTTCGTGACGCCACCTATGAGTAGATTCGGTAAGGGCTACCGACGCTGCGGAACCTCCCGGGGTGATGGACAGCAGCAAGATGTTACGCTCCCCACAGGCTGAGCGGTGATCCCCGGGGGCTGGAGCTGCTCAAGATGTTGTGCGGCAGCTGCGGTTACCTTAAGTTAATGACGGACAGTTCATAAGGAAACACGGACACAGATAGTCTCTGCAACGGTTCTTTACTGTAACCAGCAGGCAGTACATGGCTTACAGTGGTTGAGTAGAAGACCGGGTGGACTCAGCAGTGATAGTGCTCCTCAGAGATCCGCAGTGTACCTCCTTTCTACCTCCTTAGCTTCTCTTGCCAGCGTCGCCCAGGAATACCAGATCGGGTACGGGGAGGCTGCTTCAATGCCCTATCCATGATGTACGTTCTGGATTCTTTGGGGAGCCTTGGGTCCCTCGGTGGGTACACCGCTGGTTAGACGACTGGAAACTGGCTGGTGGTGGGGTGCTCCTATAAAGCTGCTCCTCCACGGGGCTGGTTCGCGTGGCAGAGGTGAACTGCTGCCAGCTTCGGTACCAGTGAACCGGCTGTGAGTTGTGGGCACGGGAGTCTTTTGGGAACCCGTGTAGAAATGCCCATTCCCGGTAGTTAAGGCCTCAGGTGCGGACACCCGACTGGTGACGGCCCAGGGGCCCGCACGGAGTGCGGAGCCCCCGCTCCACTCCAAGTTCTAGTCTGCTCTCTTCAAGTTCTAGACTATCTTCTCAATACTGACTCTCTAGATTATTGTGTTCTCTTCACTACCCTAACACTCCACCCACCAGGACCTATGATTGGTCCCCTGTTCTAGGTGTTGTATGTTGGGTTGGATCTCTGAGTTAACTATTTCACTGCTTTGTCTAGAGAATATTGCGGCTGCAATACTCCCTTGTGACGCACTCGTTGCGGGGCGCCACAGATGCACTGAGGTGACTCTGTTTTTAGACAGATTAGACAAATTGTACCCCTAATACACACTATAATTGATCTATATCAGCACCCCTGGTTTGAATGCAACCCACTCAAATAGTAAAACTGGTATTTGGACACTGATGAAAAGTTGTATGGAAGGATAAGTTCGGAGAGAACTCTTTGAGTTAGCGGTTGTGTTCAGATATCAATTCTGTTGGTGATTGGCTATTGCTTGGCTTCTTTTTGGGAGTTGGCAAACAAAGGCAGTCAAAACTGTAGCATTGCTTTGAACTTGTAATAAGTTACAGTGGTAGCATAGCTCTTGTTTCCAACCCACTCCAGAAGTAGACAAATAACTAAGTTACGTATTCATGGTTGGTTATAAAAACTATAAATGGTGCCATGCAATATACAGTATCATACCATGCTATTATATTGGTCATTGTCCTACTGAATTTATAACCAACAGTCCCATACATATATCATGCTTTTATTTTACTTTTTTTAAATTATTATTATTTTTTTTATTGTTATTATACTTTGTGAGATTATTCATGTGGACCATGGGGTGATGTATTAAAAGTGATTCACATTTGTTTTTTGTAGCTGTAGAATTTTTTTCTTCCCAACTGCATAACCTATACAAGTGTACCAAGAATTTTTATGGGGAAGACAGTTCAGAATATTTTAGGTATTTTGAAATGTAAATGCAAGCAATTTATAACTAAATAAAATAATAAACAATTTTCTTCACAACATTAAATAAGTAATGTTTAATTACTTTTAGTACTATAAGCCCCTTTCACATCAGCGTTTTATGCTGATCCGGCAGCTTGGGTGAAAAAACCACAACTGCCGCAATTATCGCATAACAGCCGCACTTGCGGTTCACTTGCGACAAGCCCCATACAATGTCTATGGGGCTTGCGGTAAGTGTGCAGCAGGTGCGGCAAGTGCGGTTTTGGCACTTGCCGCAGATGCGGCCGCTAAAAAAAGCGGCTGACCGCGTTTTTTTTCTCGGCGCATCTGCGCAAGTGCCGAAACCGCAACTACACCGCACTTGCCGCACCTGCCGCAAGCCCCATAGACATTGCATGGGGCTAGCCGCAGGTGAACCGCAAGTGCGGCCGTTACGCGGTAGTCGCGGCAGTTGCAGGTTTTTTCACCGCAACTGCCGCGATCAGCGTAAAACGCTGATGTGAAAGCAGCCTAACTTGCATTTTGCAAAATAAATTATATCTCCAAGGCCACGGTCACACGTTCGTATTTGGTCAGTATTTGTAAGCCAAAACAAGGAGTGAGCAAAAAATTAAAAACTGGAACACGTGTTTCTATTATACTTTTCCTCGATTGTTCCAGTCCTGGTTTTGGCTTAGAAATTCTGATGTAAATTACTGACCAGATACTGAACGTGCATACGTGGCCTAAATCTTCTATAATCACAGAGATCAGTTTTGATGTTTGTCCTACATCCATGCTATATAAAGTAAAATGCAGTCAATCATCTATTTACATTGACATATAACCCCCAAAATCATCTTTATGGGTAAATTAGGCCATTGTCCAGTCTTACTTTTATATGATTTTAGCGTAAGCTTGCTTAATACATTCGTTCAATAAGTGGATATCTGACAGCAAACTTTAATGGAATTAGCAATCGTATATTTATTATAGATGTTTTATCATACCAAAATTAATATAGCACTAGATATACATAGACCTTAGTCAATATTATTTGGGGCATAAAATCCACTTTCCAATGAGAATAATGCCTTGAAATGAATACCACATTTTTTTCTTGTTTTATTCTTTTGCCATATTTTTATCCATGACATACACAATATATGGTTCACTTTTTTCTTTTTACATCTTAAGTTACTTAAATTCTAGATATCATTGTGTGATCCAATACAAAAATTAACATTAAAGTAATACAATACAGTACATAATGTAGGTTTAAACTGAGTTGAGCACCACAACTTTACTGAAGGTCACTCAAACCTCATGAATGGCCTATACAACCACTCTCAAACTACGAGGCCAGGAAAGTGGGTTTGTGTGTTTTTTTTCTTTATTATTTTTTTCTCTCTCTCTATCTCTCTTGCATTTTTGTGAATCTAATGATGCACTTATGTTGCCCCACTTTTCCCTTCTCTTCATACCTTACCTACTAAAGGAGGAAATGCCACTTTCTTGGTAAGTGGATGTTAACCAAGAGGGACTTAAATCAAAAAGATCACAGTGTGACAAAACTGAGAACATAGGGTGCTGATGAAAGCTCAACAGTACTCTGCCGGAAAAAAAAAGGAATTCAGACAAACTAAAATGAAAAAAGACAATTTATTTATTTCCAATAACATTTGTGAATTTAATTTCATTTTTTTATTTTACTTTATTTTCAACTTTCCCTTTTTCCCTCCTCAATCTCTACCAGTTTTTGTGCTGTTTTGTCCGGATGTCAATCTCACTCCTCACTATTATAATTATTTTATTTGTTTTGTCCTATCTTTTGTTTATCAAATTCATTTTTTTTTTTTCATGACTTTACATTTTTTTTTTTTATTTCTGTTAGGTCTTAATCTTAGAGTTCTCTCTTCCCCACCTGCTCTTTAAAGTTATTTTCTGTTATCAACTTTTTTGTTGCCTTTTGCATGCAAAGTTGCATGAGCTGCATTGTTGGGGTCGGAAGGCTAAGCAGAAAGAATAGTCTCAGTGTAGAATCTCTGTGTTAACGTGCTGTATGCAAATGTGAGTTGACTTTTTTGCCAAGTTTAGATGAATTCATGCTAAAGCATCTCTCCTTTTTCTTCTTTCCCTCTTTTCTACTTTTTTTTTCCTTCCACAGCAGTTGAATTCAGTTTCTCCAATTTCAAAGACAAATTCTAAAGTGGAGACATCACCAAACCGTCATAAGGGCAATAATCGTATGATATTAGAAGTCCAAGATCTATTTCATCAAGTAAAGGAGGCCGTTGTTCATCAGATGATAAAAGAAAGCGTCACTCTAAATCTCCATCATCAGAAAGACGCCATGGACGTTCCAGAGGACAAACTAGGATGCACAAAGAGACCTCAGTGAACTCAGGAAGCCATACAGGCTATAGCAGTGATTCTGAAGGATCAGTATTCTCACATGCACCTGGAGTAGAAAAGACCCATGGTGCTTCAACAAAAAAGTAAGTTCATATTGTGATTCAGGTGTAATCCATGAGGCCAAATTAGTTTGCATGAATAGACTAAATTACATATATATGATCATTGTGTTTAGGTACCAGTTATATCTTCTTACAAAAGAAATTACAAGTTAACATCTTAAAAACATGAACAAATTTTAATCAGTTATTACTAATACAATTCAATGCATACAATCAATGTAGTTATATGTCATAGACCAACAACAGTCAAGCATCGTCGTGGAAAACAAAATAATTGTTCTGAATCTTCGGTGAAGCGTAATCGACAAAACTTTGATAGAAGAAAGAGTCCAGCTCGAAGCAATGGCAACAGAGGTAGTTCTTGGAGTTCGAGCTGTTCACCTTCACGTTCAAGATCTCGAGACAAGAGATCGCAAGAAGCAGATCTCGATCTCTTTCCCCAAAAAAGAATGTAAACAGGTAAACCCTATTACATTTTTACCTGAAATGAAGAATTATTTTAGTATTCTTTTATGTTAAAGTTGAAATGTGACAAATTTCCCTTTTCTCTATTTTTTATTTACAAGAAATTGGCATTTTCTTTTAAATTTGTGATCTAGAGTTTAAAACTAAGGAAATTCTATTTTGCTGTGGTATAGAATATGTGTTTCAGTTATCACAATGCTGAACCAAGAGTTTTAATTGCAGTTACTAACTTATTTTATATTAACTTATTCCCCTCATGACCTTTGATGTACTGGTTCATCATAGGTCGGTAGTACTTCTCGACCTATGACGTAGTGGTTTGTCATGCCGAAATCACGGCACCATTGCTGCGGTAAAGGGAATCGCGTTCCGATATCCTGTGATACAATACACAGGATACTGGAGGATGACCTCTCAGGGGGTGGGTTGCAACCCACCCCCTAACCATGATCGCTGTGATTGGTTATTCATTTGTGAACAGCCAATCCCAGCGACTGTAATGACCAGATGATGAAATTGCCTGGTCATCACTATGCAGCCTGGGTTGGGGCTGCAATTGCCCCTTCCATAGGCTAGCACTCTGGAGGTGGCAGTATCACCCTCTCCAGCCCTGATAGGAGTGATTGTCACTCCCATCAGCATGGCGGCGGTGCGAGCTGCCTATGCCCTTACCGCCCATTCCCATCTGCCTTATCTCCTGTATGGAGGAGATCAGGCTGAGGAGGAGCGATTTGACAACCAGGGATGTGATCGCTATGTCCCAGGCTGTATCACCCCTAACTGCTGCTTTAGGGGGTGATACATCATTATCAATCACAGCAGTTATGGTACAGGGAGAGGGAGCATGCTCTCACCTGTCATCTCACACTGATTGGTCCATTGTAATGTAATTACGATGGACCGATCATCACCATGGTGATCTGGCGTTGCCATATCAACCTGACATTGCCACAATAACATCCGGTCACCTGACCCAAGCCTCAGTTTTTATGTGATCTCTGGGACTTGGTCTGCAGCACTGACAGCTGACAGATTATTGCCAGAGAGTGCAGCATCAGTGTGACCCCAGAGACTGCAGCAAGAGGACGCTTGTTCCTTTGATGTATTATTTACTAATTACTTAGAGGTTCCTGATGGCCGGGTCTAACATTGGCCCAACATTAGGATCCTCGGGCTTGGTGCCAGCTGCCAACACAAAGCTGTCATTAGCCCCTTAATTGCCCAGTTTGCCACCAGCACCAGGGCACCTGGAAGAGTCGGGATATAGCACCAGAATATGGCGCTTTACTGAATACACCGCGTTTCGGGGTGCTTGTGGGCTACAATTTGCAACGGGGGGGGGGTCGCCAGAGCACTTAGGCCACCACACTGAGGATTCCAGCCCACAGCTGCCTGGTTGTACTTGGCTTGCAACCAAAAATGCAGCAAAGCCCCACATAGTTTTTTTTTATTATTTCAAGAAATATTTTAGAAAAGAGCGATGTCGGGCTTCTTTGTATTTTTGGTTGCCAGTCAGGTACAACCAGTGAGCTGGGGTTGGATGGTAACCCGTAGCTGCCTAGTTGTACATGGCTTAGCAACCAAAAATATAGCGAAGCTCCTCATTATTGTTTTAAAAATTATTTCAAGAAATAATTTTGAGAAAAAGGGTTCCGCTGTATTTTTGTTTACCAGCCAGGTAAAACTATGCAATTGGGGGTGGGTGGCAGGCCATAACTTCCTGCTGTACTTGTGTTGGTGACCAAAAATAAAGCACAGCCCCATGCCATCAGTGCAAAATTCATGCTAAATGCTGCGCATTTGCTGAGTATTTTGGAGCTAAAATTGATTCTATGGGTGAAAATCACAGCAGAATTCGCTGAAAGAATTGACATGCTGTCGATTTTTTAGCAGGAAGATGTGCACCATTTCCACCGTGGAAAAATCTGCACCATGAGCTTCTAATTTCTACAACCACTTCTAATTTTACATACACTTTGCAATGAAGGTGCCTTATTGCGGAAATTACAAAAATTTGTTGATAAAACATAGGAAAATCAGAAAAAGAACTGGGAAATCGACATTTGCAATATGGGAGGAAACCAGAGTGCCCGGAGGAAACCCACGTAAACACAGGGAGAACACACAAACTCCTTGCAGATGTTGTCCTTGGTGGGAATTGAACCCAGGACCTCAGTGCTGCAAAGGCTGCAGTGGTAACCACTTGAGCCACCGTGCCACCCTATGTGGGAAATGTTATTTATTAACTATTTTGTGTGACATAACTCTGGTTTAACAGTATAAAATTGCAAAATTTGAAAATTGCTAAATGTACAAAATTTTAGCCAAATTTCCAATTTTTTTCACATGTAAACACAAAAATTATCAACCTAAATTCACCACTAACATGAAGTCCAATATGTCACAAAATAAACAGCCTTAGGGCCCTTTCACATCAGCGCGGTTTTTTTCGCGGCCGCACCTGCCGCAAGTGCAAAACCGCCCTTGCCGCACCTGCCGCAAGTCCGCCTATACTTTGCATGGCAAAAACTGCAACCGCGCCGCAAGTGCAGCCGGTATGCGGTAATCGCGGCAGATGCGGTTTTTTCACCGCATCTGCCGCGATTTAAAAAAAAACGCTGATGTGAAAGGGCCCTTAGAATCACTTGGGTCCGTAGAAGCATTCCAGATTTATTACCTCGTAAAGTGACACTGGTCAGAATTGCAAAAAATGACCTGGTAATTTAAGGTCAAAACAGGCTGGGGGTGAAGGGGTTAAACTGGTGAGTATATTAAGGGAAAAATAAATAGATATTTTGTTTTTAAACTTAGAAGTTAAACTTCATCTCATACCAAGTTCAAGTGAATATTTTACACATTGTTTTGCATCTCTACTTAGATGTGGACTATACAGTAAAACTATGAACATAATATCTGTAAATTATAGGAACCCTCTGGAGAGCATTTAAAGAGGACCTGTCACCCCCCTGCTGCATGCTAATCTAAATGCAGCATTGAATGCAGCATGTCTGCTGCATTCAGGGAAGGGGTCCCCCATCTGTCTGTGTGCTGTGTACCCTGAGATATAGCTTTAGGAAAACTCACTGTTAGAAGCCATGAGGGCAGTCCTTGGTGCAGGAGCCAGCAAGATTGACAAAGGCCATTCCCTCCCCCTCTGCCTCTCTGTGCCGCCTCCTTCTGTGCTGTTTATGCTTTGTTCAGACAGCAGGGCAGGAATCTGTAGCTGAGGTCAGGACAAATGGTTTGCATGCTGTGAGACCAGATGAGAAACGGAGAGGAGGACGGCAGAGCTAGCACCGCAGAAGCTGCACAGAGAGGCAGGGGAAGGGAATGACCCACATGATTAGAGCTAACTCCAGCCACAGGGTCTGCCCTCATGGCTTCTAACAGTGATTTTTCCTAAGGCTATATCTCGGGGTACACAGCACATGGGGGACCCCTTCCCTGAATGCAGAAGGCATTCTGCATTCAGTGCTGCATTTAGATTGCCATGCAGCAGGGGGGTGAAAGGGCCTCTTTAAGAATAGATGTAAAGTGCCTTATGCTTATTATGCTTTTATTTTGCATTTTCTCACTGCATTGGTCTTAATAACCCACAATCTATGGTATGTTTTTATATTTTAGGCCAATTGCAATAGCAAGAGGAAAATGCACTTAATATATTTGACATCTGTATAATATAAAACAGATACATAAGATTAAAAAGAATAAGTGAAATTACATGATAATATTCTCCTCCTAGAAAATGAGCAGCAAAATATACCGTATTTTTCGGATTATAAGACGCACTTTTGTTCCCCCAAAGTTTGGGGGAAAGTGGGGGGTGCGTCTTATAATCCGAATGCAGCACTGCAGGAGAGGCTGGGGGGCAGCTCTGCAGCATGTCCGGGGCTGGAGTGGGCTGGCTGCGGGGCTGCAGAGAGAGCGGGAGATATCCTGCTCCCGCTCATTTAATATGCACTGCCGCTGTCCACCTCTCAGTGCTGAAGTTGCATTGAGATGTGGACGGCGGAGAGCAGTGCATATTAAATGAGCGGGAGCAGGAGATCTCCCGCTCTCTCTGCACCACCCTCCATACGCCCCATGTCCTGCATACCGCTGCCCCACAATATACTGCCCCCATGTAATATGCTGCTCCCCCCTCCATTACAAAGATGGTCCCTCGCTCTGCACTTCCCCATCATTAATATGCCTCCCCCCTCGCCGACGCTGGCCGGCAGCAGATAGAGTAAAAAAAAGCCTCCTTCCTCACCCTCCGGCGCCAAGCTGAAAGCGTCACCGCCGGCTCCTGGTCTCCATGGTGCTCTTCTTCTTCCGTGATCGGGCGATGATGTCATCGCTTATGCCCGATCACATGAGCGGAAGAAGAAGAGCACCATGGAGACCAGGAGCCGGCGGTGACGCTTTCAGCTTGGCGCCGGAGGGTGAGGAAGGAGGCTTTTTTTACTCTATCTGCTGCCGGCCAGCATCGGCGAGGGGGGAGGCATATTAATGATGGGGAAGTGCAGAGCGAGGGACCATCTTTGTAATGGAGGGGGGGGCAGCATATGGAGGGGGTGGGTGTATTACATGGGGGGGCATCAATAGGGAACGTGTGCCAGCACAAGGGGGGGGGAACGTGTGCCAGCACAAGGGGGGGGAACGTGTGCCAGCACAAGGGGGGAAACGTGTGCCAGCACAAGGGGGGGGAACGTGTGCCAGCACAAGGGGGGGGAACGTGTGCCAGCACAAGGGGGGGGAACGTGTGCCAGCACAAGGGGGGGGAACGTGTGCCAGCAGAAGGGGGGGAACGTGTGCCAGCACAAGGGGGGGAACGTGTGCCAGCACAAGGGGGGGAACGTGTGCCAGCACAAGGGGGGGGAACGTGTGCCAGAACTAGGCAGGAACGTGTGCCAGCACGAGGCAGGAACGTGTGCCAGCACAAGGGGGGGGAGAACGTGTGCCAGCACAAGGGGGGGAACGTGTGCCAGCACAAGGGGGGGGGAACGTGTGCCAGCACAAGGGGGGGAACGTGTGCCAGCACAAGGGGGGGAACGTGTGCCAGCACAAGGGGGGGGAACGTGTGCCAGCACAAGGGGGGGACCGTGTGCCAGCACAAGGGGGGGACCGTGTGCCAGCACAAGGGGGGGACCGTGTGCCAGCACAAGGGGGGAACCGTGTGCCAGCACAAGGGGGGGACCGTGTGCCAGCACAAGGGGGGACGTGTGCCAGCTATGGGGGACGTGTGCCAGCACAAGGGGGCTATATCCAATATAAGGGTGCCATATCCAGATTAAGGGGGCTAATTCTAGGATGGGGGGCTGTATCCCAGGATGAGGGACCACGTACCAGGATTAGGGGGCTATGTGGGACATATACGCTATATGATTTGTTAGACGGACACTGGCATTATAAGACGGACCCCATTTAACATTAAAAATATTTTTTTTCTCTTTTCCTTCACCAAAATTGGGGGTGCGTCTTATAATCAGGTGCGTCTTATAAAGCGAAAAATACGGTAAATCTTTACATATATGGTATAAATGATCATATTAACTGCCATTAACATCACAGAGTCCATATCCATAGACTCAAAAGTAATTGAACAAGGAAACGTGAATAGAAATGTATGGATTGTATTTAGTACTAGTTATCTAATTTTCAGCCATTGACTGGAGTACATAGGCATTATCAAATATCAGGTTTTTTTCTTTGAGATGCTCTGCCAAGTTTATCCTACAGCAGGCTCAATCAGTTTACAGTTGGGTAATTGACTTGACCATTGGCTAAAATCACATTCAACACTTGGGATCAACTCTGCATATGTTATCTCCTAAAACTCTTTAAAGGGTCATACTAAAGCATGAAATGGTCTAGCAGTCAACTGTCCAATTACTTTTTAGTCTGTGAAACTGGAGGGATTATGTAAAAATTACTGTAATTTCTATACAAGTAATTCAATATTATGTAAAAGCTCTTGAATTAAAGCTAAAAGTCTATATATTAAATCATGTAGTGATAAGTTAAAGATCAACTAAAAGATGTGGGTGCTCAGAGGTTCTTTTGCTGCAGTTTCTGGATGTAGCAAAGACAATAGACAATCTAGACAATAGTCTAGATAAATAATAGAGAGAACCTTGGCACACGACAAAGAACTCTCTTGAAAAGATGTATGAAAAAAAATCAAATATATCTCTTTTATTGAGCAGGCTTCTAGACATAATAGGCCTTTATAAAGGTTCTAGTATTATTGTATCTACTCCTCTATTCTCTCTCAAAGGGTACCTTTACACACGGCTACATTTGTAGCTTGTCACTAGGTAACTTACTGGTTGCAGTGAAATCATGGATACATGATTCCATTTGTACACAGCAACAAGATAGAACCATGTATCCATGATTTCACTGCAACCAGTAAGTTACCTGGTGACAAGCTACAAATGTAGCCGTGTGTAAAGGTACCCAAAGGGCTAGAGAAGGTCACAAATAAGCCTATAATCTCAATAATATAATCAAAGATATAGGGAATAATGAGGTCAAAAGAAGGTAGAAGTGGAGTAACTCCAAAAGTATCAATTAGAGACATCAGATCAAAAAGGGGATTGGTATACCTATTTCCGTGGACATATCATAGTGGTCCTTTATTAATATATGTTTTGTCTGTCCTCATGGATCCCTGAAGCATATCTCCCTACAGAGTATTTACCATAGTTCCACAATACTGGCCATATGCCAAGCACATATTAATAAAGGATCACCATTGATATGCCCACACAGATAGGTATAACAATCCACACTTTGATCTGAAGCCTCTAATTGATACTTTTGGAGCTACTCCACTTCTACCTTCTTTGACCTCATTATTTTTCATTTCTTTAATTATATTATTGAGGTTATAGGCTTATTTGTGAACATCTATAGCCCTTTGAGTGTGAATAGAGGATTAATTACAATAATACTGGATCCTTGATAAAGGCCTGTTGTGTAAGGCCGAAACGCTGGATCAAGTGTCTAACCTAGAAGCCTGCTCTCAATAAAATAGATACAGTATATTTTTTTCAAACATATATTCAAAAGATTTCTAGTCATGTGCTGAGGTTCTCATTATTATTAATATTTATTTTAATTGCTCTGTTTCAGATCCACTATGAAAACTAATACATCATTTTAATAACCTGAGGTACCAGAGAATGGTATCTCTCTGTTGGGTGAAAATGCTGCAGTCAGCACCCTGTTGCATTAGCCACAATCTGTGTTGACACTTAATATGACCATTTAACCCCTTAAATGCTGCTGTTAATAGTGACAAATGCATTTAGATGGTTAACAGAGCATAAGTGCTCCCTTTTTAAACCCATCAGCACCCTGAGATGGTGATTGTGTGGTCCTGATGGCTGCATGTCAATGCAACACCAAGTAATGGCCCTAGGATCTTCCATCTACAGTGACCTGGTCAGATGGCAGCACCATTTTAGTGGTAAAAATAAAATTAGTAATATTAGTAATAGTATTATGTCATTCCACTTTGCATTAATTCTTGAAAAGCACCTGAAGGGTTAATAAACTATCTGACAACAGTTTTAAATAGGCGTAAAGAAGTCTTTTTAAACTGGTACCACTTTTCAGCTTTTCTAATGTACAGATCCCCAAAAGCTACTTTAAAACTGAATTGGTCACTAAAAAATTAGGTTTTGTAAATTTGCTTCAAAAATGAAAACTTAGGTGCTTAGGTGATACCGGTGCCCCGGCCACGTTAGACGACATTTTTCCTTCGGTTTCCGTTAGGTGCTGGAGATGCGACAGAGGTAAAGCAACAATGTTGCTCATTTGGTGGGAATATGAGTTGATCCGAACCTTCTGGGAATTGGTCTTTGATACCTATCACAAAATTTCAGGGAATAGGGCACTTGCCTCCCCTGAAGCTGCTCTTTTGACGTTTATCCCCGAATCAATCAGGTCTCAGAAGAAAGACATATTGCATTTCTGTCTAGTTGCCGCCCGCATGGTTATACCTCGGTTCTGGAAAACTCACTGCCGAATTATCGGGTCCTAAGGAAACAGTTCTGAAAGTCTGGAGCTCATGGATTTTGTTCCGGGATTCCCCAACCCTTTAAGCTTCATTTAGAGATGACCCTGTACGGTCTGCTCATGGAAACTTAACACCTATCCTTCTTCTGACAATACTTTCATTCTATTCTCTTCTGATCCCACCTTTAGCTCTCCCTGGATACGAATTATCTTTAAAGGGTATATTGAAGTTTTGAGGTCACAAGTGAGACCGCAATGTTAAACCCTTGTTTGACTGCATCGGGTCGGCTAGGACTTATGCTCGATCCGGGATTTCCCTCCCTAGTTCCTCTCCTAGATCTTTCCTTATTCGTTTGTTTTTCTGTCCAATGTTCTTATATATACTGTGACATCCCTTTCCATTGCAGGTGGAGTCGAATATGCCAAACCATACACATAATAATTTGTAATTTGACAGCAAAAGGACACCTGCAATCCTTATTTGAAATTTTGTGTTCACCTTGATACACACTGTCCTGAAACATTGGACTTTTCATGTCATACAGAGACAGTTAATACTAATCAACATACCTTAAGTATGTTTTTAATTCCAAGAGCTATGGTATTTGATATGTTGTATTTGAACTTTTTCCAATAAAAATAGATTACACATGAAAACTTGTACAACGTTTGTTAGTCTCTGTAAGGCTGCTTTCACACTAGCGTTGTTCGCTGATTGCGGCAGATGCGGCAGATTTACCACATCTGCCGCCTAATGGACGCACTTGCGGTACACTTGCGGCAGCCCCATGCATTGTCTATGGGCCTTGCGGCAGGTGCGGCAAGTGCGATATAGCCGCGGTTCCGGCACTTGCGGCATTTTTTTGTCGGACGCAACTGTTGCAAGCCACTTAGAGAATGCATTGGGCTTGCCACAAGTGTACCGCAAGTGCGGCCATTAGGCAACAGATGCGGTTTTCTGCCTGTATCTGCCGGATCCGGACAGAAACGCCGATGTGAAAGGGGCTTAATTAGTATCTGCATCAGTCTTCAAGCATCATTTTATTTTATTAGTTTGTTAGACGGGTTAAAAGTTTAACAGAAATTTCTAATTTTTTAAAGAAATTTACAAAACTTCTTTAGAGACCTCTTCAGATTTAAATGGACTTTGAGGAGCCAATATATTGGAAACCTCCCAAAACTAATACCATTTTCAAAAACTGCACCCCTCAAATACTTAAAACTGCTGTCAGGAAAAATGTTAACCCTTCAGATGCTACACAGAAATTAATGTAAAGTGGAATAAATAATATACGGTAGTAATTTTTACTCTAAAATGTTGTCTTAGCCCAAGATTTTTTTTTTTTTTTTTTTTTTTTTTCAAAATTCTTTTTATTAAAGAGAAAACGAACATTACAAAATGTATTGTCACATATAGAATACAAGCCTTACGATTGTTACACAATAAGATATGTTTAAATGAGCTGGTTTGGGTAATAAAATATAACGACCCTCTGACATTCCAGGCTTGGCTAAGAAACATTGGTTAAGGAAAACTTTTCCAAATAACAAGTACAAACATTTAAAAATTATTAACAAGAGAGAAATAAACAAGGGGATAGTTGGAAAACGGTAAGGGGTGAGGAGTAAAGGGAAAGGTAGGTAGGCACAAGTATTGCGTTTTATGATGTTCATAGAATCTGTTTATGTAGACCGGATGGAGGATCTATAGTTAACCCATGGTTGCCAGACATCCAAAAAGGAGGCTCGTGAGTGATTCACCAAGGACACTGTTTCAGCCACATGAAAGAGCAAATGTACCTTATCTTGAAGATGTAGTAGTGTGGGAATATCAGTGGTTTTCCAGTGAACCGGTATTAATAATTTTGCCGCATTAAGAATATATTGGGCCAAGAGTGAAGCACTTTTATGTTCCGGCCAGATCAAAAAATTCAGTAATGCGGTCTCAGGTTTTAGTTTCAAATCTTTCCGTAAACACAACGCCAATAAGATTCTCCACTTGCTGCCAAAATTTAACGATGGCGGACATTGCCACCAGATATGAAAGTAGCTGCCAGAGCTTGAACCACATCTCCAGCACCTGGAAAAATTACCATCACTCCAGCCAGAGCTCCGTATTGGCGTGTGATACCATCTTGTAATAATTTTAAAGGTGTTTTCTTGGGCTCTGACACACTGGGAGGGACCATGGGAGTGCTTATATATGTAAAGAATCTGGGCCGGCGTGAATTCATAACCCAAGTCTCTCTCCCAATGTGAGTATACGCTCTTTTTAGACTACAGTCAAAGGAATTAAAACTTGATAAATAGTGGAAAAAAATTTCTTGGGTCTAGAGGTCTTGGCACAAAGAATTTCATAAGTTGTTAAATTTCTGAATAAGTTAGTATTTTTAATATGACATTTTAAGAGAGCATTAATGGAGCCGTAATGAACAAAATTTAAGGATGACAAGCCCGGAATGTGTTGTAGCTGGGACAATGGGAGAAGCGCTCCCTCCTGCACCAGTTGATCCACAGAGATATTGGAATACTTTAGGTCTCCCCCAAACTGTCCTGAGTGTGGCATAGAGTGAGCGAGAATGTCTGAAAGCTTAATTAGTGGAGACAAGGGGGGGGCCAAAGTACCAACGTAGTCTTGCCATATTTTAAGCGTAATTTTCGTGTGCGAGTTTAATATGAGATCGCCAGGACGTAAACCCGCCTGAATTAAGAAGAGGTATCTGAGAGGAAGAGGGGCAAGCGCTTCCTCCACCTCGAGCCATTGCTTATCTCTGGAACCTCGAATTATATCTACCGTCCTAGCTAGAATGGCAGCTCTATGATAACGTCTGATGTCTGGTGCACCCATGCCTCCATCCCTCTTTGAGAGCGATAGCAAGCGATAGGAGATGCGAGGTTTCCTAGTCTTCCAAATATATGTGGAAAATAGAGAATTCACCTTCTGTAGATAAGACATTGGTATGTTTATAGGAGCATCTGGAATAAGTAGGTACATTTAGGCAGGATCAGACTTTTCATTATATTCTTCCTTCCCAACCACGATAGGTAGGAGTCTCTCCATTGCTTAATTATATTTGCTATAGAATCAAGCAGAGGAGGAAAGTTCAAGCTAAACAATTCTGCATCCGATTGCCTACCTTCACACCAAGATAAGTAATATGGGACTTAGGCCAAGTGAATGGGTATAATTTTTTCAGTTTTATCAATGAATGTGTAGGTATATGTAGATCCAGAGCTTCAGATTTAGACATGTTTATCTTGAAACCAGAAAGGTTGCCGTATCGCTCCATCAGGGCCACCAAGGTTGGGAGCCCCTTCAGGGGATTGGTTAAAATAATCAGAAGGTCATCAGCAAAGGCTGCCGTTTTAAAATGTGATTTATTTATTTTGATACCTTCTATATTTTGATCCTCCTGTATAGAAATCAACAAGGGTTCTAGCGCCAGAATAAACAGAAATGGGGACAACGGGCAGCCCTGTCTGGTTCCATTATGTATAGTAAACCTATGTGTTAATGAGTCATTGATCTTAATGCGTGCAGTGGGATCCTGATACATTGCCATGATGGTCGTAATTATTGTGGGCGGGAGACCGAAATGTGAAAGCGTCTCCTCCAAGTAAGCCCAGTCCACCCTGTCAAAGGCCTTCTCAGCATCTGTGCCCAACAATACCAATGGAATTTTATGAACTTTGGTATATTGAAGGAGGTGAAGAATTTTATGAGTATTGTCTCTTCCCTCTCTCCTGTCCACGAAACCCGTTTGATTTAATGAAATCAAATTTGGCAAGAACTCGGCGATCCGTCGTGCAAGCATACTGGCCAAGAGTTTCAGATCCACATTCAATAAAGATATTGGCCTGTAACTGCTACACGAGTTCGGGTCCTTGCCTTCTTTGTGTATTAAAGAAATTTTTGCCTCTAACATGTGTTGTGGAAGAGGTCTTCCCTCCAATGTGTCATTACATAATTTCAGGAGACGGGGCAGGAGAAGAGAAGCAAAGGTTTTGTAATATTGTGCTGAGAACCCATCTGGACCAGGGGCTTTACCTTTAGGATACCTTGACAGGGCAGACCGGAGCTCACTCAGCGTGAAAGGCCTAGTTAGCTTATATTGTTGAGACTTTGTTAAGGTAGGAAGGTTCAACTTCTGCAGAAAAAGAGCAGTATCTAACTTTCTCTGAAGTTTATGAGCCTCAGTGTCACTTGGACGTAAATTATAGAGCTGCTTATAATATTCCAAAAAGGCTGTCTCTATGTTCGAGTGGTTCTGCGCTGTCACGCCGTGAGCATTCGTGATAGAATGTATTTATGTGCGAGCTTGTCTTTTACGGAGCTGTGTAAGAAGGAATTTAGAGGCCTTATCTCCATGTACAAACATCCTATTTTTCCATGACGCATACCATTTTGCAGAGTTGGCATTAAGGATATCTTTCAGTTTCTGCCTCTTACCAAGAAGAGTTTCCAGAATAGCCTGGTCTGCGTGTTTTTTGTGACATAACTCTAGCTCAGCTATGTCATCATATAAGCTCTGAACTTCCTGGTGCTTCTTTTTGTTGTAATAGGAAGCAATGGATATAAGTTCGCCTCTTAATACAGTTTTATGTGCTTCCCAAAGTATTTGTGTGGAGATCTCCTCCGATTCATTTTGTTGGAAATACTGTTGTATACTGTTATTAAGTCTTGCCTGAACTTCGGGTAAGCCTAGTAGTGTTTCATTGATCTGCCAAGACCTGGTTCCTGCATGCGATCTGGATATAGATATAGACAGTAATACACCGCGCGCCCCTGTGTAATGGCAACAGTGCCTAAGGTAAACACAAGTTCCTGTTTACTCCGCCCACTGCTCAGCTTCACTCCCCGCCTCCACAACCTCTCTCCTCCGTTGCCACAGACCTGACAGGCTCACTGAGCAATCGCCTGTGTATACAAAGAGAAAGCCGTTGGGGAACAGGTGAGCGGCGTATGTCACAAGGGACCCCAGCAGCCAGTCAAGGAGAGAGGGGGGCCCAATAATAATCCTCCAGAAGGGGTGTGCAAGGCTCAGAGGCTCCAAATACCAGATTATCTGAGACCCAGTATCCACAATTATAGATGGTGGCGATTAGCAGGCAAAAAGAGTAGTCTCTGAGGCCGGATGCTGATAAAAAGAAATTTTTACAAGGAGCTCTATGAGAAGCAGCTTCCCTGATCAGCAGGCCATCTTGAATCAGCCCAAGATTTTTGACTTTTACAAGGGATAGCATAACCATATGACACAAAAGACCCCACAATTTGTTATCCAGTTTCTTCGAGCGCACTGATACCCCACATGTGCTCAGAAAACTCTGGACAAACGGCCAAGCTCAAAAAGGATGGAGCACCATTTGAGTTTTGGAATACAATTTTGGCTAAAATCGATTGTGTACATCATGTCACATTTGCAGGGCCCCTGAGGTACCTAAATAGCATAAACCTTCCACAAGTAACCCTATTTTGGAAACTACACTCCTCAACGATTTTATCCAGGGAAGTAGTGAGCATTTTGAACCCACAGGTACTACATAGAATTTGATAACATTAGATTCTCATACTGAAATTTTTTCCCGAAAGTATTGCTTTAGACCCAATTTTTTTTCACTTTTGCAATAGGCAACACAAAAAGTGTCTCTCCAGTTTTATACCACTTTCTTCTAAGCTTGGCGGTATCCCACATGTAGTGAAAATGTTCTGTTTGGGGAAATGGTAGGGAAGAATCAACATTTGGTGTTTTGAGTAAAAAATGTGGCTGGAATAGATTGCAGACACAATCTCTCATTTTGCAGAGCCCTGTGATACTAAGACATAAAAAAACACAGGTGACCCTTCGGAAACTAAAGCCATCAAGGAATTCATCTAGGGGTGCGTTGAGCATTTTCAACCCACAGGTGCTTGAAAGAATTTTTTAAAATGTTGATATGAAAACAATTATGTTTTTTTCTGATAAAATGTTGTTTTAGCTCCAAATTTGTAATTTTCACAATGGATAAGTGTTCTCCAGCCAAACTGGTTCAGAGATGAATACAGTTGAACTCAATTAATTTTGTGGTGCTGAAAAGAAATATGATGCTTACATTAGCTCATTGGTTCAAATTTTGAAGATCCAGAGGAGATAATAATTACTTATGATATTTTTCATGCAGACTTCTAGAAAAAATTGCATCTTTATTATTTCATCATCATTATTGCATTGTTAGTAGGTGGTACAGTACATCATCTATTTAGTGTAAATTTGCCTGGAATTAATTGCAGATGCCATGCTACATTAGCAGAGTCTCTGACATGCCAAAACAGCAGAAACACCCACCAATAGTAACCTCAGGTTGGAAACTAGACCCCTCAAGGAATTAATCTCGGCATGAACTAAGCATTTTTAACATAGAGGGAATTCACAAACTATATAACATTGAGATGTGAAAAAAATTTTTAAAACTAAATTATTACCGTATATACTCGTGTATAAGCCCGACCCGTGTATAAGCCGACCCCCCTACTTATGCCCCCAAAAACTGGGAAAACTTATTGACTCGCGTATATAAGCCGAGGGTGGACTCCAGCACAGGTATACAGCCCCCAGCAGTGTGGTATACAGCAGCCTCCCAGTGGTATATACAGGCCCCAGCAGTGTTACAGCAGCAGAGCCCCAGTGGTATATACAGCAGCAGCCCCAGTGGTAGTATACAGCAGCCCCAGAGGTATATACAGCAGCCCCAGTGGTAGTATACAGCAGCAGCCCCAGTGGTAGTATACACGCAGCCCCAGTAGTATATACAGCCCCAGTGGTAGTATACATACAGCCCCAGTAGTAGTATACAGCCCCAGTGGTAGTATACACGCAGCCCCAGTATATATACAGCCCCAGTGGTAGTATACATACAGCCCCAGTAGTAGTATACAGCCCCAGTGGTAGTATACAGCCCAGTGGTATATACAGCAGCCCCAGTGGTATATTCAGCCCCAGTGGTAGTATACAGCCCCAGTGGTAGTATACAGCAGCCCAGTGTAATTCAGCCCCAGTAGTAGTATACAGCCCCAGTGGTAGTATACAGCCCCAGTGGTATTATACAGCCCCAGTGGTATATTCAGCCCCAGTGGTAGTATACATACAGCCCCAGTAGTAGTATACAGCCCCAGTGGTAGTATACACGCAGCCCAGTAGTATATACAGCCCCAGTGGTAGTATACATACAGCCCCAGTAGTAGTATACAGCCCCAGTGGTAGTATACAGCCCCAGTGGTAGTATACAGCAGCCCAGTGGTATATTCAGCCCCAGTGGTAGTATACAGCCCCAGTGGTAGTATACAGCAGCCCCAATGGTATATTCAGCCCCAGTAGTAGTATACAGCCCCAGTGGTAGTATACAGCCCCAGTGGTAGTATACAGCCCCAGTGGTAGTATACAGCAGCCCCAGTGGTATATTCAGCCCCAGTGGTAGTATATAGCAGCCCAGTAGTAGTATACAGCCCCAGTGGTATATTCAGCCCAGTAGTAGTATACAGCCCCAGTGGTAGTATACAGCCCCAGTGTAGTATACAGCAGCCCAGTGGTATATTCAGCCCCAGTGGTAGTATATAGCAGCCCCAGTAGTAGTATACAGCCCCAGTGGTAGTATACAGCCCCAGTGGTAGTATACAGCCCCAGTGGTAGTATACAGCAGCCCCAGTAGTAGTATACAGCCCCAGTGGTAGTATACAGCAACCCCAGTGGTATATTCAGCCCCAGTAGTAGTATACAGCCCCAGTGGTAGTATACATACAGCCCCAGTAGTAGTATACAGCCCCAGTGGTAGTATACAGCCCCAGTGGTAGTATACAGCAGCCCCAGTGGTATATTCAGCCCCAGTAGTAGTATACAGCCCCAGTGGTAGTATATAGCCCCAGTGGTAGTATACAGACAGCCCCAGTAGTGGTAGTATACAGCCCCAGTGGTAGTATACAGCCCCAGTGGTAGTATATAGCCCCAGTGGTAGTATACACACAGCCCCAGTAGTGGTAGTATACAGCCCCAGTGGTAGTATATAGCCCCAGTGGTAGTATACAGACAGCCCCAGTAGTGGTAGTATATAGCCCCAGTGGTAGTATACAGGGCCCCAGCAGGGCCCCCCTCATAATTTGGCGCCCCCACCTCAGTTTCTGGGCCCCCCCGCATGCAGCGCTGCACATATACATTACCTGTCTAGCAGCTGTCACCCTCCGATGGCGGATCGCGGCTCCCGGCTCCGGGCTCCATCTTCCTCGCTGACTTCCTGCTTTGTGACCGGGGCTCAGCGCGATGACGTCATCGCGACGCCGGCCGGTCACCTGACAAGCAGGAAGTCAGCGAGGAAGATGGAGCCCGGAGCCGGGAGCCGCGATCCGCCACCGGAGGGTGACAGCTGCTAGACAGGTAATGTATATGCGCAGCGCTGCATGCGGGGGGGCCCAGAAACTGAGGTGGGGGCGCCAAACTTTGAGGGGGACCGTATGACTCGCGTATAAGCCGAGGGGGGCACTTTTCAGCCCAATTTTTGGGCTGAAAAACTCGGCTTATACGCGAGTATATACGGTATGTTCACGAAGGGTAATAGGAAAAGATAAATTACATAACTTGTTCTGCAATTTTTCCTGAAAACAATGATACCCCATATTTGGTAAAAACTAATGTTTGGGCACATGGTAACAGCAGCATCTGTACTTGATATAACTGGGGAATCTACCAGTTTTCATGGCCTCCTGATGAATTTTGACACGTTGAGGTCATGGTGTCATCTAAAGGGAAGTACTATTTTTTCCGATGACTAATCCTCTGGCTGATTCTGATATTGTGGAAGTTTGTTGAGGTGTCCATGTGTCTGCATTCACCACCAGCCTCTCCCTGCATACATGGATGGTCGCTGGTTGCTACAAACCGCCCCCATGTTATAGGTTGCAGGGGTCTGTGTACCGGTGTCTAGACGCATGTGCTACCTCCTGGGGGAATCTGCAGCCACCTGCTAGATGCAAGGGGTAAAAAAAGCGACCAATTTTGGTGAGTTTTTCTATTTTGATATTTAGTACCTATTCGGTTATTTTTGTCTAAAGCTAAATTATACATGTGTTATACATGTGGCTAGGTACTCGTGAGTGTAAGGGCCCTTGACGGTGGGTCACGAGCTTACGATATTCTGGCGCCATAATACCAACTGACACCTTACATCTTTATCTTAGTGTCAACCTGCATCTTTTTATCTTTTGCAGTTGAGGTTGTTTTCCTCTAGGGGGCGTCTGTCACTGTGTTGCATATATCAGTGCTGAACAGCCCGCCCGGTCTAATAGGAGGCGTCACCAATAGGCTGCTCAGACACTATGTAACACCTGAGTGTGGCAGGGGCCTAATGGTGTCCATGTGTCTGCATTCACCACCAGCCTCTCCCTGCATACATGGATGGTCGCTGGTTGCTACAAACCGCCCCCATGTTATAGGTTGCAGGGGTCTGTGTACCGGTGTCTAGACGCATGTGCTACCTCCTGGGGAATCTGCAGCCACCTGCTAGATGCAAGGGGTAAAAAAAGCGACCAATTTTGGTGAGTTTTTCGAAGTTTGTTGAGGGCATTATGGTAGTTTATTAAGAATACACTTAGTACCATTTCAATTATCAGTTCTTTATCTGCTACATAGTCACATTTAAGCTTTTTTGACTTGTTGCATTTAGTGTGTCTAAGTGACTAAATAATTTTCCTTTTTTTGCCATTTATTTGCATCTTTTCCTATTATTTGTTTTATAACTGGGCTGCTTTTTCCACGGTTTAGTTCTATGTACTAAGTCACTTTATCACAGCTGCATTGCTGCCTTTTCCTTGCGGTACATAATGGCTATTTGTGATAGGACTACTAAGGGACATATAGGGATATCTAGGGTTAGACGATGTTGAGTGAAGGTGGCACACTTGCCTTTTTTTCTTAGATTACCATTCTCCTTGGCAGGTAGGGCTTTTTTCTTGGGCCATTTTAGGGTTGTGTTGTTAGTGGAACTTATCTATCAACATAACATTTCTTGTTCCCTTTGGACGTCCTATGACATATTATTGTAATATCTTGTTTTGTACCATTTTTAGTATATAATATTGGTTTTGCTCCTAGTTGGGCATTTGGGGTATATTCCATGTATATTCAAAATATTAGTTTGTAGTGTGGATTTTATTCTATTCGTTAGCCTACTTTTTGATCCCTTTAGATATCCAATTTTGTTGATTCTGATACCATGTTGGGGTATGTAACATTTTTTGATTGCTTTTACTCAGATGTTTCAGATGCAGAATGAACAAAAAGCAACAATTCACTTTTTTTTTTTTCCATGTTGCTTCGGCAGTAAAAGTGAAACCAATAATTATGTAAAAGTGACATCGGACACAAAAAATTATGCAGACTCCGGTTTTGTGTCCGATGCAAAAATCAGACAAAACCGGATCCTCCCGGAAAAGCCCCAAACCAGATGGCAAATAACAGCCATCCAGCCCCATAGTGATACAATGGGAGAAAATTCAGATCTGGGGCTGTCTGGATCACACCGGACAGCCCCGGACCCGAATAACCATGGTGTGAAGCCGCCCTTATGTGTACTTTATTTTTGATTTGACTCTAATGCTGCCTTCTTAGTGACAAAATGGGTTTTTTTTGTTTTTTTCTTACTTTTTAGCACATTTTCTTTCACATTTTTAACTGTTTCACTTGGTTCCACAGTGGGACATGAATATTTTTTACTTAACTTGCTGGTTCCATGCACTGCAATACTTGTGTTCTTCAGAGGCTGTCCATTTTAGACTATGCTTACATCAGGATCTAGCAGGCCTCCATACCCTGGTGTCAATGTGTGGTATTGATCCTGATAAAGGGGGTCCACTTTTACCCACTTAGAAGCTGTTGTTGCAATTGACAGTGGTATTTAAGGAGTTAATCATTCCAAAACCGGTCATGGCAGATGCCTGTGAGTTCCAGCAGTCATATACAGCTGTCACGTGTGGGATTTTCTCCCGCACTTATTTCTCAGCAATGGTAAACTTCAGTGGAATTAAGAATATGGCCCTTTAAGAGCCACTGTTAAAAGGTGTATCGGCAGTCATTAAGGGATTAACGGTATAAATATTACAAATTTGCAAACAGCATGTTTTTTTATTTTTATCAAATATCTGATATTTTTTATAAATAAAAACAAAACATATTGGCCTAAGTACACCACTACCATAAAGTATAATAATTCACATAACTACGGTTGCTCTGTAAAGGCCTCAGAAGTTTGTTCGAGAACATTAGAAATCAAACAGCATCATGAAAACCAAGGAACACATCAGATAGGTCAGCCATAAACTTTTAGAGAACAGTAAATCAGGGCTAGGGTGTATAAAAGAAGCCCTATGCTCTAAACATTTCAAGAGGCACTGTTCAGTCCATCTTCCAAAAATGGAAGGAGCACATATTGCAACTGCAAACCTACCAATACATGGCCATCCACCTAAATTAATATCCCAAACAAGGAGAGCACTAATTAGAGAAGCAGCCAAAAGGTCCTTTGTCACTCTGGAGCAGCTCAATAGATCAACAACACAGGTGGGAGAATGTATTCACAAGGCAACTATTAGTCATTTACTTTACAATTCTGGCCTTTAACATACTATGTCCATTATAGTTTGTCTCCACACCTCGCAAGCCAAGCCCTCATTTTTCCCACTAAGGGTAGGGACACACTATCATGAAAAATGGACGAGTACAACACGAGAAAATTTCGCATTGCACTCGGACCAATGGTATTTAATGAGTCAGAACAGATTAATGTGTGTCTGTAGCTTTTTTGTCATCCAGAATCTGGATGAGAAAAAAGTTGCAACATGCTGTGACAGTATGCGATTCACGGCTGAGACTCGCCAATGCAAGTCCAACAAATGGTCCAATAATGGGTCCAACAAAATGACGGACAGCACACGGACAGTGTAGGGAGAGTTTAGCATGGTGTTTCTCATGCTGGAAAAATAATAGAATATATACAGGACAGATAGAAAAGAATAGCTTGGTTTGGCTCACCTGGCTCCCGCAGCTACTTCCGGGGCCGCCTATTAATCTAATTTCATATTCACTGCACTGTCAGACAAACAGCTAATCAGAGAAGCTCATACTCTGTGAGAGCCACTGTGATTGGCTGTTGTAGTCAGACTGGATCTCCTCAATCTGGACAGTGATTCTGCTTGGTTGCCATACACATTAGTGTATGGTAACCAACCTGGCTTTATAGAGTGTTAAATAAATATTTTTAAAAAATGTGTGGGGCTTCGCAGCATTTTTAAGTCTAGTCCGATGAAAGCAGACAGCTGTGAGCTGCCACCTCAGCTGCCTAATCTTCCCTTGGCTGGCAAAAAAAAAAATGTGTTGGCTCCGCCCTATTTTTCATTGTCAACCAAGGTAAAACTAGTCAGCTTAGGTCTGGTATTCTCAGCGGGGTGAGGCCCCATTGTTATAGGGCCCCCCACGTTAAAGAATAGCAGCCCACAGCCACCCCTGAAAATTGCGCATTAATAATAAGTGCCATTTTCAGGCGCCTTACCAGGCTCTTCCAGCGGCCCTGGTAGCTGGTGGCATGATGTGTATTAAGGGGTTAATACCAGCTTTGTTTTACCAACTGGTATTAAGCCCGAGATTCTTAATGCCAGTCTAGGTTTGACCCGGCCATTAAGAATCTCCAATAAAGGGTTAAAAAAATACACCACACAGAGAAAAAATTATTTATTAGAAGTAAAGACACAGACACTCTTAGGGACTCCATCTGCATTACCTCCACGCAGCCCTCCAACGATCCTGGTGTTCTGTGTTCTTTCTTCTATCTGCTACATCATAAAGCACAGGGAGGACGTCTGCTCTCTGTGCTCTGTGATGACGAATGAGCAGTGGCAGCGGCTGGTAAGCGGTGCCGTCATCGCTGACACCGTTGCCATAGTAACCAAATAAACAATTACTATAGCAACGATGACCGCGGCGAGATCACAGCGGCTCCTGAATGAGCCGACTCATACAGGAGCCACCGGAGTTAAGGCCCTGGTTACCGGCGCTGCTTACCAATAACAGCAGCGCCGGCAAGCAGGGAGTTAACTCTGCTGTCACCGCTACTCCTCTATGCTTTATGTGGCGCTCATACTGGAGCAGCAGTGACAGCAAAGTTAACTCCCTGCTTGCTGCTTTATGATGTAGCAGAACTGAATCATTTGTAGAAGAAAGAAGAGAGAACACCAGGATCATTGGAGGGTTGGGTGGGGTTAATACAGATAGTGTCCCTAAGTGTGTCTGTGTCTTTATTTCTAATAAATAATTTTTTCTCTGTGTGGTGTCTTTTTTAATACTTAAAGGGATCCTGTCACCTCCAAAACACCACCTAAGCTACCAAAACATGTCCCTGCAGCATCCTATCACTAATCTCACACTCCTTTTGTCTCCTAAAAGCATCCTGTGAAAGTGCATAAAAACGTTTTAATACTGACTCATTAGGGATTATAATTAGCAGAGGATATATTCTTTAGCCCTTAGGGCGTGTTGTTTTGCAGCCTTGAGGATCCACCCACTCTCTGTCTGTACTGGTTTGCTTGTGCAGGCTTTGCCCTCCCCCTCTCTGTCACTCATATAATGCAAATCATTAGTCCTGCCTTTATCTCCACATCACAGCAGAAGCTGCACAGAGAGGGCTGGATCATTCAGGCTGCAAAACAACACGCCCTAAGGGCTAAAGAGTATAGCCCCTGCTAATTATAATCCCAAATGAGTAAGTATTAAATTGTTTTTATGCACTTTCACAGGATGCTACTGGGAGACAAAAGGAGTGTGAGATTATGCTGCAGGGACATATTTTGGTAGCTTAGGTGGCGTTTTAGAGGTGACAGGATCCCTTTAATAGCTGTGTCAAACTTGGCCTGACATTAAGAATCCAATTGCAGTGTGCAAAAAAGCCATGTAGAGGATACAGCATGTGGAAAAAGGTTATCTGACACCAAAGTCCTTTTGGGATAAATGAAAACATTGTTTGGTGGAAAACTAACACTGCACATCATCCTGAAAACACCATCCCCACTGTCAAATGTGATGATGGCAGCATTATGTTGTGGGGATGCTTTTTTCAGCAGTGGCAGGGTAGTTGGTCACAGTTGATAAGATGATGGATGGAGCTAAATACAGCGCAATCCTAATTGCAAACCTATTAGAGGCTGAAAAATACTTGAGTCTGGGACATAGGTTCATCTTCCAGCTGGAGAACAACCCTAAACATACTGCCAGGGCTGCAATGGATGGTTTACATCAAAGCATATTGATGAGTGTGAATGGCCCAGTCACAGTCCAGATCCAATTGAAGTTTGGTTCGGTTGGCTGAACTTTTAGATGTTTGCTGCATAGTTCAGCAAACAGTTCGCCGCATCTCCAATTGTGTACGATGGGAGGCAAAACCAAAGGCATAGAAAACACCTTCAGGGGATCCCAAAAGCTGCCCAAACAGCTAAAAGGAGGGGCGGACACCAGGAAAGGTGGCATCTATTCCCCAGAGTTAAAATCTTTATCATAGTGCACCATGGATGTCTGAGACCAGGCCTGGCCCAGCATTATAAGCTTCAACATTGATCAGGAACAGGTGGATGAGAGACAGGTGTAGGCACCATGCTCAGAGAGTCCTGCTAAATTCAGGAAACACAAAACAAAGAGACTCCACGAGAGTCTCCACATTGCAAAAAATTAGGGCCAGACACAACGAAATGGCATCAATTGAGTCAGAATGAAAACTTGTATGATGGCACAGCCTGCATGCATGGCACAGGGTCTGGAACAAGGCTCGGTCTAGCATTTGAAGGTTAAACATTGATCAGGAATAAGGGCATGAGGGACAGGTGTAGGCATTGTGCTCAGAGAGCCCTGCTAAATTCAGGAAACACAGAACAAAGAGAACCCAAGAAAAGTCAGATGCTTTCCTCCTTTTGAGTCTGTGAATCTTTTGAGTAGATCTCTAATGCCCACAGAATAGCATGTGTGAGACTTGCCGTCTGTTTCCCTACAGTCAGTTGGACAGTTAGAGAGTTGTGACACGGGGGGAAACATGGGTAATTGGGGTGCAACCACTGAGGATTGTACTATGTGTAGGGCAAATACAAGCCAGAGACAAAGGATTGAGTTAAATTCTATATTATCACACATGTAAGACAGTTCATAAACACAGCAGAGCGATAACAGAAAATAGTCTTTGACCACAGTTCACACACTACAGAGCCAATAACGGAAATTTGTCTTTAAGCACAGATCACACACTGCAGAGCCGATAACGGGAAATAGTCTGTAAGCACATATAGTCCCGGATTGAGCACAGTGCAGTGCAGTTAATACTAGAGTTCAGAAACAGTCCTTAGCACTGCACTTGCAAATAATAAACAAACTAATAGCAGGTACCTTGCCTGTTAGAATAGCAGATCTAACATACAGGAGAGTTTACCAGGATACTGGTAGCAGGTATAATCTCCCAGGGCATAGCAAGTTTCTGGGAGGCAAGCCCAGAGCAGGTGAGACTATCTGAGCAGATGACTGTAGAGAAGCTAGAAGAAGTGACCCGGAGTAGCTGAAGAAGGAGTAACTAAGATAATGCACAGAGAAGCCAAAGTAGAATCAAAATACTCAAGAAGGCCTGGAAGATGAACTGGAGCTTAAATAAGCAGGAAAGCAGGAACACATGGGCAGGACGAGGTAGCTGACACCATCTTGATAAGGGTGAGGTGACACAGAAGGTAACCTGGAAAAACTGGAATCCTGACACATGTTGAGGTGGAGGAAGAGGAGGAGAGGCCAATTGATGCAGCTATTTCATCAACTATAGCAAATACTCTTTCTGGGCCTCATCTAAAAGTCGAACCACTCTTCTGTAACTGTCAAAGAAGGAGACTGGAGTAGCATATTCAGGAACAGAAGTTGTCACTTGTCTTTGGATAGGATAACCTGGTGTTTGTTGAGTACACTTTTCAGTAACATAAGCGGTAGTACTTACCCTACGTACACCTCGAATGCCAAGCCTATTTTCCCTTATACCACACCTATTCCGCTTTTCCACCATGACTTCAGGATTTCCCACTTATGTTTAATGTACAAAGATTTGGCAATCACTTGTTTGAGGCAATAAAAAGCATTTTAGAGGAAACACAAACATTTGGCAATCACTTGTTTGAGGCCAAAAAAAGCCTTTATGGGGAAACACAAAGATTGGCAATCACTTGATTGAGGCTGAAAAAAACCTTTAGGCTAGGTTCACATTGTGTTTAGCATTGCGTCTGGACGCACGCGTTTTTCAGCTGCATTAAAGAGGGCCTTGTAAACCCCATGCTACATGGCAAAGTAAATGCAGCACTGAATTCAGCATGCCTGGTGCCAGATTCCCGCCCTGCTGTTTGAATAAAGGATAAAGCAGGGTGGGCTCTGCTGATGACATCCGCAATACCGCTCTGTGCGGCAGCATGATTGACAGAGCAGGAGAAGAGGAGGGCAGAACAGGAGGTGGCGGCATTTACATACAAGGGGCTGAATGCACAAGGAGGAAGGGGGAGGACTGTGCCAACGGCGACGACCTGTTAATAAGATCTCACTCATTAGACCTCTTATCTGTAAGCTTTATAAAGTTTATTTCTCGGGGTACAGGGAGGCTACAGACATGGGGGACCCCTTCCTTGAATGCAGCAGACATGCTGCATTCAGTGCTGCATTTACTTTGCCATGCAGCAGGGGGATTACAGGTCTCTTTAACGCAATGAAAAGCATGCGTTAACGTGCTGAACGCAGCCATAGACTTCTGTTGGTGAACACAGTCAAACGCAATGCAAAATGTGGATGCGTTGAACGTATGCCAGTAGCTTTCCCCTTGCACTCGGGAAAAATGCATACATTCAAACACACCCACATTTTGCATTGCGTTTACCAATAGAAGTCTATGGCTGCGTTTAGCAGCATTAACGCATGGGTTTCATTGCGTTAATGCAGCTGAAAAATGCATGCATCCAGATGCAACGCTAAACGCGATGTGAACCTAGCCTTAGGGGAAATACAAAGATTTGGCAATGACTTGTTTGGGTGAAAAAGCTTTTTAGGTGAAACACAAAAATTTGTCAATCACCTGTTTGAGGTACAAAAACAGCCATTTTACGTGAAACACAAAGATTTGGCAATCACCTGTTTGAGGTAAAAAACAGCTTTTTACGTGAAACACAAAGATTTGGCAATCATTTAGTTGAAGCAAAGAAAGCCTTTCAGGGGAATCACAAAGATTTGGCAATCACTTACTTGATGCCAAAAACAGCCTTTTAGGAAAACACAAAGATATGGCAATAACTGTTTCTATACAAAAAATGCATCTTTGTGAATGCACAATGGTAATCACTTGTTCTAAGCAAAATATGCCTATGTCTGGATGGACACTCTCAGAAAACCATCACTACAAATGCAGTAATGCTTTTTTAGACATCTGATCAATTCCTGAACATAGACGTGTTCGCCAATTTCAAGCAAAATGACATCAGCTGAAATGTGAGGGGAATGACGTGAGCTCAGTGGGTGAGCTCACATCAAGCGGTGGGGCATTGCCACTTAGGGGGTACTTATATGTATGTCCTTGGTTTTGAAGGGGTTAAAGCAGCAATGTGTATGGAAAAAATATTTTACTTTTTCCAACAAAAATGCTTTGGACCCCTATTTTTGATATTCACAAAGGTAACAGGAGAAAATAGACCATGCAATTTATCCTGAGTATGCCGACACTCCATATGTGGTGGAAAACTACTGTTTGGGAGCAGGGCAGGGCTCGGAAAGGAAGAAGCACCATTTGACTTTTGAAGTGCAAAATTGCCTAGAATAGAAAGCAGATGTCATGTCACATTTGCAGAGGCCCTAATGTGCCTATACAATTGAAACTCCCCGTAAATGACCTCATTTTGGAAACTACACTGCTCAAGGAATTTATATTGAGGTGGGGTGAGCACCAGAAATCAACAGGTGCTTCATGGAATTTTATAACGTAGAGCCGTGGAAATGAGAAAAGACATTTTTGCACAAAAATATTGCTTTAACGCCAAATTTTAGATTTTCACAAGAATAACAAAAGAAATTGTACCATACAATTTGTTGTGCAATTTCTTCTGAGGACACTGATACCCCATCTGTTTGAGCACAGGGCTTGGAAGGGAAGGTGCACCGTTTTACTTTTGGAGTGGAAAATTGGCTGGAATCATTAGCAGCCGCCATTCAGTATTTACAGAGTAAATGTGCTTAAACAGTGGAAATATCCCTTAAGTGACCCCATTTTGAAAACTACACCCCCCCCAAGGAGTTTACCTAGAGGTGTGATGACCACCTTGAACACACAGGGGTTCTTAGGATTGTGTAACATTGAACCAAAAAAATGAAAAAAAATATAATAATAATTTTCTCTACACAAAAAATGAAGCTTTAGTCTCAATTTTTTATTTTTATTAAAGTAACTGGAGAAAATTGACCATACAATGTGATGTGCAATTGCTCCTCAGTACAAAAATGTCCCATACAGTATGTGGGGAAAAACTGGGTACATGACAGGGCTCAGAAGGGAAGGAGCAACACTTCAAGGGAAGCAATTTTAACCCTCAGATGATTCACTGAATTGGGCTAAGTAAATGTAAAATTATCTTGTTTTCCAATAGTTGCCTCAAGTTTTTAATTTTTAAACAGGGTAATGGGTAAAAATGAACAGTACAATTTGTTGTGCAACTACTCCTGAGTATGCCAATACTCCATGTGTGGTTGAAAACTACTTCTAAGGCACAATGCAAAGTTCAAAAGTGAAGCAGCGCCATATTGGAGTTCATAATTCACAGGATGGTTTGGGGGTGCCATGTCACATTAGCAAAGCCCCTGAGGTGCCAGAACAGCAGAACCCTCCATAAGTCATTCAATTTCACAGACTACAGCCCTCAATGAATTAATCTAGAGATGTAGTGAGCAATTCAACACCACAAGTGTTTCACAGAAGTTTATACCATGGGGCAGTGAAAAAAAAATAACTACATTTTTCACTAGAATTATTTTTAACATCAAGCCTTTACTGTTTTAAAGGGCTAATAGGGGAAAAATGGACCACACAAATGTTGTTTTGCAGTTTCTCCTGAGTGTACCATTACCACATATGTGGTCAGAAACTACTTTTCAGGAGGCACAGTACAAAGCTCAGAAGGGAAGGAGCGCCATATTATAGCGCAGATTTTGCTGTTATAGTTTGCGGAAGCAATATCGCATTTTATTGTTCATGTCATTCACTATGTGGTATAAGTGTTTGGACAGCTTTATTCGTCAGTTTGCTGTGATTGCAGAGATACCAGATTTAGATAGTTTTTTTTATATTTGGCTACTATCACACAGTAAAAATGCTTTTTTTTTGGCATGCTGTTACTTTGCCTTGCACATTTAAGGAAAAGGAATTACAGAGACCTCAAAGAGCCAAGCAACTTTTTCTTAATGTAAATAATGGACTGAGTACCATTAATCCCTTAGCAGCCAGCATGGTAAATTAGCAAATTAAATTGACTGAGAAAGAAAACTGATTATGGTGGAACTTGCTTTCCCTCAAGAATTATGTCGATAAATCTATTATCCCGAAGAGGTTAAGAATTAAAAAAGTGTCAAACAAAGTATACTCAGACAATCATCACAACATGAAACAACATTCTTACTGATTGTTCTTTGAAACTGATTAAAGTAATAATCCAGCATGAAGAAAAAGTACTTGCTCAAATCTAAACTAATTTGGAATCCATGAAAAAAGATCAGGGTGCCTACATTTTACAAGCTCAATTTGATAAACTTTTGGCATTCAATAAAAATTCAGTGGAAAAAACTGAAACTAAAATAATTGAAATTAAGAAATGCAAATTGGATCAGAACTGACTTGACTATAATAATATTCAAAGAAGGGGAAACAACCACCGAAGTTAAGAAACGCTATAGGAAGAAAACAGACGAAGAGCGCACCAGAAATGCTATCATCTGAGGTACAGGAATTAACTAACTTTGATGTGATCAATTTATCAGTCTTTCCCCTTACCATAGACCAAAAGAAGATCTTATCATATGGTATGAACTTTGTTCCTTCCTGTAACTTTGACCTTTTCTTTACCATCTGTGACATTAACAAATTAATGTATAATGTAGTCTTAAAAAACATTTTGAAAATGTAATTTATGCTCAACTTAGTTTGAGTATCTTTGATTACACCTAAAGGACTTCAGGCTAACAAATTACCTAATATTACTAAACTAGTTGATCATGCAAAAATACATATTCCTAATCCAGGGTTTTCTCCAACTAAAAATAGACGTTTAGCAATGGACAGGTTTTAGAATAAAATGGAGGAGGATCTTAAGGCATTGTTGGAATCCATCACAGAACATGATCAACATCACAAAAATAATTTAAATCACATCAATGTCTAGCACTACAGACTCTCAGAGAAAACTCCTATCTAGTTATAAAAAGAAATCTGATAAGGGGGGTTCTGTAGTAGTGATGAATAAAATCGATGATACAAATTGGATTATGACATGTTGGACAATGTGAATACCTATGTACCCCTACAAGATAATTCCACTCATTCTTTTAAAGTTAAAATACTAAACTTATTGATGAGAGAATTCATAATGGTTGCTTCAACACTAAGGAGGCAGATTATTTTAAAACTCCCAATCTGGTACTACCCATACTACATGCACTGCCAAAAACACACAAAGATTGTTTCCCCCCTCCCATGAACCCCATAATATCAGGCATTGGTTCCTTGAGCAAAAGGTTGGAGGAAGGGTTGGACCAACTCCTCGATCTTCTGACTTGAGATTGTAGGTTATGTAAAAGACTCTTCTGATGTTCTGAAAAGCATGAAAAATAACAAATGGCTTCCAAGTTACTCATGAATTTTTGCTGATGTATTCTCACTATACATTGTGTATCATGCCAAATTGGCATACATGCGGTAAAACATCATCTTATGAATTATTCTGATATGCCTTTAACAACAATGAATTACATTTAATGGTAAATTCTATGCACAAAGGATCAGAGTCTCCATAGGAGCCAAATACTCCCCATTGGTAGCTAATCTGACAATGAGCTGGTGAGAGGAGCTGTATGTTTTTAATACTGAAAATCCTTTACTCACTCACATCTGTTGGTACGCTAGATTCATCGACGACGTATTAAATTACGTCAGATTAATTTACCGTACCAGATTTCACTTACTATTTGAATAATATCATGTTTAATTTTAAATATAATGTGGAAAATAATGTGCATGTAACACAATTCCTGAATTTCCAATTTACTGGTTATTTTTTGAATAGAATTAAAACAACTATATATAGGAAAAAAGTTACTGGAAACACTATTCTCAATGTCTCAAACCATCATCCTGTTAACACTATCTAGGCTATCCTGGTTGAAGGAATTCATGCAGGCAAAAAGAAATTGCAATACTACTCATGCCTTACAGAAAGAAACTCAAAATATTGAATCCTGATTATTAAATAGGGCTTACAGTAAATGGTTGTTGAGGAGAGCTAACAAAATTGTACAAGATAAAAAAAACAATTTAGTAATTTTGAGAATATGGAATCAAAACATTAAAACTCCTTTCGCATTAGTCCTACAGTATAGTAAGCAATTAAAATAAATAAAGAAAATGTTCCATGAAAACCTGTTTAACTGGAGCTTACAATCACAGAGAGTACCAGTTCTATGGAAGACTTCTTGTCTGGTGCCGGTTCCCAAGACTACCTTCCCGAGCTCCCATAACGACTATAGACCGGTGGCCTTAACATCGCATGCGATGAAGTCCTTGGAGAGAATTGTACTTGCCTACTTGTGTCCGAGGGTGTCTGCTTTTACGGACCCCCTTCAGTTTGCGTATCGGCAGAGTCTGGGGGTGGATGATGCTGTAGCGTATCTGCTACAAACAGTACATTCTTTATTGGACAATGATGGAACCACTGTGCGTGCCATGTTCTTCGATTTCTCCAGTGCATTTAATACCTTACAGCCACTATTATTGCGTAAAAAGCTGGTTGAAATGGCAGTTGATGAGGGATTAGTGAATTGGATCATTGATTACCTGATCGGACAGGCCACAGTTCGTAAGGTTGGGGGCGGCCGTATCGGATAGTGTTCGGAGCAGTGTTGGAGCCCCTCAGGAACGGTCTGTCGCCATTCCTTTTTACGTTATACACAGCTGATTTTCAGTATAAATCAGTCCTTTGTCACCTTCAGAAGTACTCTGATGACTCAGTGATAGTCGGAGGTATTGAGAAGGCCGGGGGGAGGAGGAATACAGAAGGGTGGTTTTGGACTTTGTTGACTGGTGCCAGGCTAACCATTTAGAACTCAACGTAAAGAAAACCAGGGAGTTGGTGTTGAGTTATGGAAGGTGCATGAAGGATTGCTTACCTATCACTATTGATGGTCAGGATGTGGAGATGGTGGAGAATTTCAAATATTTGGGGGTTCACCTGGACAGCAAGCTTGATTGGAGGTGCCATATGGAGAAGGTTTGCAAGAAAGGGATGAGTAGACTTTACTTCCTAAGGAAGTTAGGGTCGTTTAATGTGTGTAGCAAAATGCTTGAAATGTTCTACCAATCTATTGTGGCGAGTGCAATCTTTGCTGCAATAATATGCTGGGGTAGTAGTGTGCGCACAGCTGACGCTAATAAGCTGAATAAACTTATCAAGAAGGTTAGTGCGGCGGTGGGTCTACAACTTAGGACTTTCGAGGAGGTATTAGAGGATAGAATTAATAAGAAATGCAAGGCTATAATGAGCAGCAATACACACCCGCTCTCTGAACTGTTTGCGAAGCAGAAGAGCACATTCAGCAAGCGTCTAATCCAACTAATGTGTAAAAAGGAAAGATACAGAAAATCGTTTGTTCCGACAGCTGTTGGGATGTTTAACAAATGTATAAGTGTAAAGCATCCCAAGACTAAGTGAAGTTCTAAGGGTATGGGGGGAATAGGTGAGGTACATGTACCAGTCTACCTGCATCTGCGGTCCATATAGACTTATTTTGTAAAGTGTGTAATGTTCTTGATCTTTGTTCTGCTGCTGTAATACTGTAATTTCCTCCGGATCAATAAAGTTTATCTTTATCTTATGAAAATTTCTCAATATTAAGTAATGATTCAGATTTAAAAAAAAAGCGTTGATGGAAATTGTAGAGTCGTCTCCCGCCGTGCTGTTTCTCTGGGCAACATGTTATCGCCCAGCATGTTGCACACCCCAAAACCAGAGAACATAAATAGTTGTTAATTAGGAGTTTTGACAAATGTGGAATTAAGCATTGTAAAATGTATCCTTTTGCAAAAAAGTACAATGTTTTCTGACTGCAAAAAGCGCAGAGAGAGGGTAAAGAGTGTACAGGGGTGAAGGCAGTGAGCAAGAGAGTGGGCAGAGAGCTAAGGGGGACCAGAGAGAGAGAGAGCAGGGGGAGGCAAAGAGAGTGCAGGGGGAGCAGTGAGACCGCACAGGGGCCAGAGAGCACAGAGAGTGCAGGGGAGCCGGAGAGCACAGGGGGCAGAGAGAGTGCAGGAGGGCATAAAGGCGAAGATGAGGGACCAAGAGAGTGCATGAGGGGCAGAGAGAGTGCAGAGGGGCAGAGAGAACTCTGGGGGGCCAGAGAGAGGGCAGGGGGCCAGAAAGAGCTGTGTGGTAGCTTGTTTTTTATGAGACAAGATGATGTTTTCAGCAACATCATTTTTATTTACGTCCAACTTTTTTAATGCATTTTATTCCACTTTTCTATTGATGGTATGATGAAAAAGTTTCACCTCGTAAAAATACCCACGACACCCTCCCAGGTCCCTCTGAGTATCTTAAAGTAAATTTACACACAAATTCTTATAAGCAAACAATTATCTCTTTATTAGATGCTATTTAAAATATTTGACATATTCAGAGAATTAATATTCCAAATTCTAAAAACAATACGGGATTTGGCATATATATATTAGGCCATTTGACACAATTTCATAGCTTGCATTATCAGGTATTAAATGCTGACTACCAAATAACTGCTTGAAGTGTCAGTGTATACTGCAAGTTTTATTCACACACTGTCACTTTAAGAGAATTAGGAGGATTAAAATATTCTCCCCAAACTCTTTTCCTTAAATAGCTATCCCCACCTTAGTTCTAATCATAGGATGAAAGCTATATCCCTCCAATTTAAACTGACAAGTTTTTTCTGTATATTGCAGCTATCATAAAATGGCCAGTTTCATCATACCTTGTGCTTTAGCTGTATCCTGCACCTGTTTAGTCTTTCTTTGGGCCACAATCCCAGCATCGGCGAGGTACTTTTCAATATGGAATAGCCTTGAGGAAAAGTTCAAGGGGGCCAAATACTTTCACAACGCACTGTATATATATAGTTAAGTAGTGTGACATTTTTATAGATCGGATTGTTCAAGTGCAGCAATGCCAACTATGTGTACTTTTTGGTGTATTTTTTTTATTATATAATGAAACTTAATTATTGGTATAGTATTTTTTTTTTTTTTTCGTTTTTTTGTTCTTTATTTTGTGATTTAGTTTTTAATATTTTTACAATTTAAAAGAAAATGTAAACTTTTATTAGTCTCTTTATGAGACTTGAAAGTGCAGCTGTCGTTTAAATTTTTATCACACAATATCAATAATAATGATTGGAGCACTGGAGTCCTATGTTCAAATCCCACCAAGGACAACATCTGCAAGGAGTTTGCATGTTCTCTCCATGTTTGCATGGGTTTCCTCCAGGCACTCTGGTTTCATCCCACACTCCTCCCAAAGACATACTGATAGGATGTTTAGATTGTGAGCCCCAATTGGGACAGTGTTTCTGATTTATGTAAAGTGCTATGGAATCAATAGTACTAAATAATGAATAAATATTATTATTATTAAATAGTATGCATGTAGAACAAGGAATTCCTTGTTCTACTTGTTACTTCCCCATACAAGATATCTATGAGACGTTTTAAATAGTATGCATGACAATAAGCAACTTTGTAATATATCTTATCAGAGAAATCTGCTTATTTCTCTGCCATAATTGATCAGTCTTTATCAACACTCTCAGTTCTTAGGTAGAACTTGTATTCAGTAAAGACTTTCCTATTACTGAGATAGGAAATGTAACTGATGAGATTCTATGTAAATAGAAAAAGGAGGAGAGGCTGAATTAGCCTCTAGCTCCTCCCTCTGCCTCCAGATCCTCCCTCCTCCATAGCATCTCATCAATAACAACTGCCATCTCCTATCTCAGTAATGGGAAAGTCTTAATTGAATACAGATTTTACCTCAGAAATGAGAATTTTTCTAATGTTTGATCAATTCTGGAAGAGAAGTCTAATAAGATGTATTACAAAGTTGCTTATTTTCATGTATACTACAGATTTATGAAATAAAAATTAAAACAACAGTTACACTTTAACTTTTAGTACTCTGGTAGGCTAGCTAAAGTAATGTATAGCTGTGCACAAGAATGGCAATAAATTACACTTGTCAATTTTGCACTCACAGAACACATGTTAGATCCTACTTCTGGCTGGTTTTAAGAGACCACCGTACATGTCAGTCCCGGAGGTCATTTGACCTTTGCTGCCATGATAAGTCTCGGCTCTCTCGTGATCATATTGCGGAGGTGCCGGTGGGGAGAAGGAAGGAGCCCACTCCATCTCACAAACTTACCTCGAAAGCTATTGGTCGCAGCATATGGAAGAAAGCAAAGGGTAACATCATCGGAACTTGAGCCAATCAGGTACACATAATGTGTTCTTCTTTAGAATCGCTGCATTTGTGGGGCCCTAGAGTTCCTGTTCCCAACCTGACCACTGACCATAAACAAACATTGGCGCTGCACAAATCATTTATTTACAGTGGACGGTCGGGTAGAGGTTATTAGGAGCACCTGTAGTGACAGGTAAATACGTGTACTATGTATTATCATTCAAAAAGACAGGGTGTAAAGCAGTTTGGGCAGCCTGTTTTCATCTTAGCACCCCTGGTGTCATCCAACAATAAGAAATCAGGAAGTCGGGATGGACAGCAATGTGATGAGTCCCTTCTTTTCTCAGTACCACAGTAAAATGCCGTACTAGATCAGGTAATTGTAATTGACTTCAACCTGAGTGCCCTCCTACCTCAGCTCCCATGACAGTCACTATTAGATCAAAAAGACAGGGCAGACAGCATTATGAGTAGCCAATTCTTACCTCAGCACTGCTAATATCTACAGTATTAGATCAGAAAAATAGTCGATGACAGTGTGAATAGCCTCTTTTTACCTTAAAAGCTGTCATGTTTCGAATATTAGAAAGGCAAGGTTGACTGTAGTGTGAGCAGTCTCTTCTTACCTCACTACACCTGGTATCTCCAGTATTAGATCAGAAAGACATGTTGATACCAGAGTGTGCAGCCTCGTCTTATCTAGTCACCTGGTGTCTTCATGATTGAAGGGAAACTGTCAGCTTGTTTTTACCCCCAAGCTATCACTACCTGTCCCGGCACCTTGCTACTACATCCCTAACCATTCCTGTTTAAAACTGTCCTATAATATTTGTAAAAAATGAGTTTTCTACTTACATGGCTGTATGGTAATTAGTCTTCTAGACTACATATGTAGTCAGACTAGGCGGTCTCCATGGCTGCATTCTATCTCACTGGATGCTGGGATCATGCCCCAGTGGGCGTGATCATTCAGTGAGGAGCGTGATCATTTAGTCAGGAGCATGCACCCAATTCAAAATTCTTGTTCCTCCTTCCAGGTATGACACATTGCCGGACGAGTGTCATTTCCTGTCCTGTGTAAGAGGTGTATTGGAGTACAGTCCGGCTCTGGAGCATGCGCAGTGTGCATTCCGTAGCCGACCTGTACATCCGATAATTCCTCTCAATGCACTAGACCGGAAATGATGCATGGCTGGCAGCATGCCCCTGACTGAATGATCGCGCTCCTGACTGAATGATCGCACTCCTGACTAAATGATCATGCCCAATGGGGCATGATCCCAGCATCAAGGGGGGAAGAATGCAGCCATGGAGACCCCCCCCCAGTCACACTACATATGTAGTCCAGAAGACTAATTACCATACGGCCATGTAAGTATAAAACTCATTTTTTACAAACATTATAGGACAGTTTTAGGTCAGACAGGGATGTGGTTAGAGATGTTGTAACAAGGTGCAGGGACAGGAAGTGATAGCTTTGGGGGTACAAACGAGCTAACAGGTTGCCTTTAAGTCTGAAATACTTGGTGGACAACAGTGTCAGTAGTTTCTTCTTACCTAAGCACCCATGATATCTCCAGTATTAAATCAGAATATCTACTGGTAGCACTTCTTCATATACATGAAGACAGAGGTGGGATGCTTTCAACTGCAAATATTTAAAAGCACCTGATCTAGCATCTTAGGATAGTCAGTGTAACACACTGGTGGCCATTTTCATTTCATAGTGATTACCTCACTAGACAAAACAATTGGGATTTACTAATTACTAGCTGTGAGCCCGATGCAAATGCATCGGGATTCTAGAACGTGCATTAATTTGATTATAGTAGTTATAGCTACTTTTTGGGGAGTCCAATACTTTTTTTGGGGGGTCCAATACTTTTTGGGGGGGGTCCAATACTTATTGGAGCGCGTTCAATGCTTTTTGGGGCGCGTTCAATACTTATTGGGGCGCGTTCAATGCTTTTTGGGGCGCGTTCAATGCTTTTTGGGGCGTGTTCAATACTTTTTGGGGGGCGTTCAATACTTATTGGGGTGTGTTCAATACTTTTTGGGGCGCGTTCAATACTTTTTTGGGCGCGTTCAATACTTTTTGGGGTGCGTTCAATACTTATTGGGGTGCGTTCAATACTTATTGGGGTGTGTTCAATACTTATTGGGACGCGTTCAATACTTTTTGTGGCGCGTTCAATACTTTTTGGGGTGCGTTCAATACTTTTTGGGGCGCGTTCAATACTTATTGGGGTGTGTTCAATACTTATTGGGACGCGTTCAATACTTTTTGGGGCGCGTTCAATACTTATTGTGACGCGTTCAATACTTATTGGGGTGTGTTCAATACTTTTTGGGGGTGTTTCAATACTTATTGGGGTGCGTTGCTACCTCAGCGGTAAATCGCTAAGTTTGTGGCCGAGCCTCTGGTTCTATTTTCGGCCAGCGACTCGCTGAGTAAAACAGCTGAGTGTGAGTGCTGAAGATCCGATACATTCATGAGCCTAATGAGCGGCTGAACCTGTGGGGATGAGTGCTTTGCTGGGCTAAACCTGAATGGTGCACAGGGGGTTAATCACATGTCAGGTCTGTGTGTGAGTGAAGATGTGCTGATTGACTCACTGGGTTGCAGCTGGGAGTGAGTAGGCTGGATAGGAACCTGCCAGGTGTCTGAGTGAGGAGAGGACGGTTCAGAAGGTGGTAGTAGTAGTAGTAGTAGTAGTAGTAGTAGTAGTAGTAGGCCACACATTTAAGTCTTTGTAGTGTCATAGCGACTCGCATGGATCCCCATTTAAAGTATAAGGGGACTTGCGGCGGCTGACGTAGCGACTCGCAATGGCCTCGCGGCCATTGCTCGCGCTACACAGCGAGTCGCAATAGATCCCCATTGAAAGTATAGGGGGAGCTGCGGCAGGTGCGGCGACTGAGGTAGCGACTCGCAATGGCCTCGCGGCCATTGCTCGCGCTACCTCAGCGGTAAATCGCTAAGTTTGTGGCCGAGCCTCTGCTTCTATTTTCGGCCAGCGACTCGCAATGGCTGCTTCGCGGCCATTGCTCGCGCGTGGTGACGTCACATAGTGACAAAGCCACGGCGTTTTCGGGGGCCGACAACGATTTTGCCTACGGCAATTATAGAGTAGATATGCATTTAGAAGTTTATTTGTAATGACAATTCCTTAATTTATTTAAACTGATCCTTACTAATGAATTGATTAAATTATATACTTTGTGCCATTTTTGATATTGCTCCTGACACTATTTTAGTCAAGGATTTTGATTTAAATGTATGTTTCAATATTTTCTATCTTTGTTGTTTATATTAGGCTGCTTTCACACTGTGGTTTTTCAAAAATGCAGCAGTTATGGTAAAACAAACGCATGACCGCGTTTTTTTTCACGTCTGCATCTGCCGCAACCGCACTTGCAGCAGCTGCCACACACTTACCGCAAGCCCAATAGACAATGCATGGTGTTTGCCGCTAGTGTGCCACAACCGCGGCCGTTATGCGGCACATGCGGCTGATGCGTTTTTTTTTACCGTAACTGCTGCATTTTTTAAAAAAACAGTGTGAAAGGGGCCTTATATGTCACACAATATGTTTTCAAAACAACAGATTAGAACTCTTGCAGTTTTCACATTGGCTACTTGGGCTTTTTTGGACTCTTGCTTCCTTTTGTTTCAGGAAATAATACATGTCCATAGCTTCAATAGTTGGATTCCAATCCTATCTATTGTTATTGAAGAATTCGTTGTGCCAATGCAAAGGTCATTGAAAAGGGAGGTGTAGCAGGGTCAGATATTAAATGATCTATTGTGGTTGGTGGATCTTTTCATCTGTGTATAGTGTGTAACTAGTCATTATAATCCTTAATAAGAAGAAAAAAGGACTGATTCTTTCAATGACAATCCATAATAAGAATAAAAAAAGGACTGATTCCTGCCTTTGATAATATCAAACCTTGCTGTAAACGTTTCCTGAAAGCACAGGAACTGTAAGTCCTAGTGGCCAGAATATTGACTTTGTTTTCTTAATAAAGACCATAACATGGAAAAATGACATTTTTTAAACACATCTTGAGCAAAAATTTGATTTAAATATCTGGTATTGTCTACTGATAGCTTCCATTTCATTTTCTTAGGGAAAAAGACAATGAGACTCGAGCAAGGCATAATGACACAGAAGCAACAAGACCTAGAAGACGTTCTAGAAGCTACTCACCTATTCGAAAGAGAAGGAGGGACTCACCAAGCTTCATGGAGCCAAGAAGAATTACAAGGTAAATGTTTGAAGTATTTAGGGAAATAAGACATACTTGTTTATTTACCCATGGTCAGACATTGATATACTAGAGATATACTAGGTATAATAAAAATCATTGTGCATATCTTAAAAACAGCTGTATACAGCTACCAATTAGGTCAATAGGAACCATATCAAACTAAAAACAAATTGGATCCAATAAGCAGCGAATAATATAACAGTACATAGGATATGTGATCTGTGGAAAAGGAACAGGTGATGAAAAGCCATTGAAGCTCTATTTTTCTAATGCATGACTATATATGCCATGCATAATCATTATTATATTCAATGTAGAAACGGTATGCAGTAAGCTTATACACTCCTGATCTTGGTGGTAACAGTTATTTATCTTTATGAATGGGGATATGTAGTCTGGATAACTATAAAAATTAATTAAACAAATGAACAGAGAATTTAAAGAACAATATATAGAATTACAGATGTGGTATTGAGACTAATGTAAGAATGAATTGCTTAACACATTACATGGAACAAACAACAACAAAGTCGCAACTTTATTTTTAAATCGTAGGTTTGGAGAAGTATAATAAAAATGCTTGCTCTTATTTTATTCCCAATGGTCCCTGGAGTAATCAATTTTTTCCTTTCTTTAAATCTGCCATACAATTCGATAAATAGGGGTTTTTATGGTCTGGAGATATGGGTTTTTATGGTCTTTACCAAGTGGGCAGTACTCACTGGGTATTACAGAGAGCAGTCTAAAGAAACGCCTCCAAAACACCTTGTGATCCACACCCCCCTGTTAAACAGCATTTAAATTAGCACTAAATTAAAAGGAACCTCTGGACCAGTATAGTGGATTTAAGGTACCAAAAGAGGAATCCTCAAAAGAAGAGGAAATAAAATAAGAGCAAAAAATGGCCACGTTTGACCTTTCTTTAAAAATGTTGCACCGTTTGCCTTCTACCACCTTTGCTCTATTGTTGACTGCTAAATGAGTAATCTTTGTAAGTTTGAGTTACATAACAGGGAGTTTGTAACTCCTTTATCCATCATTTCCTGACCTCCTCTCAACTGTTTTTTGATTGCAAACCACATTAAATTGAATACACAAAAAAACTAATTGGCTGTAAAAGCAATACGGTTTTACATTTTTGAAGAAACCAAATTGCAAAAATGATGGAAAAATGTGGAAAAAAATGCCTCTTGACATGCACAATCCCTTGAGTTAAATGCAATTTTTTTTAAATTACAAATGATTGCCCTCAAAGATAGACAAATCCTTTAATAACAGTTCCATTATTAGTAACAGTACAAGTGCTATTGTGTAGACATAAGCACTTAAAGAGGTTTTTAAAGAAAATTGATAGAATGGTTGCTACAGCTGCTTCTATTTGTACAGTCTACAAGTAAATAGAGCAGAAATATTAGCCATCAATATTTTGAACCTACAAAACCCCTTTAACACCTTTACGACCAAGGACGTATGGTACGTCCTAGGTCGCCTTCCTAACTTTGATGTGGGCTGAGCCCACATCTTTCCCAGCACATGTCAGCTGCTCTTATCCACCAACATGTGCAGCTAACAGATCCACCAGCACCTGTTAACTAGTTAGATTGCTCTGTCAAACTCTGACAGTGCAATCTAACAAAGGCCCATCAGGGATCACGCCATTCCCCGCTGCCATCAGCAACCCCATTATGCAATCATGGGGCACCAACAGGTTGTCATGACAACGAGGGCTCCTCTGATGACCCCTTTTGCTGTGATGTTGTTGCTGGAAATGCCAGCAGAGCGCTGGCATTCACAAATCTGCAGCATTTCTGCTGTTCAGAAGGATACAGAAGCATTTCTCTTAACAGCAGAAGCGATCATATAGTGCAGGTTTCAGGCGTCCTATGAGGGCCAATAAAATCAGTACAAAGTGAAAATAAAATTAAAAAATACGAAAAAGTACATAGGTTCAAACACACCCCTTTTTCCCCATTGTAAATAAAACTATTAAAGAATAAGACACACATATTTTGTTTTGCGACGTTCAGAAATCCCCAATCTATCAATATATAAAACAAATTAATCTGATCGGTAAACTGCGTAGCAGATAAAAAAAAATCAAAATACCAAAGTAATGTTTTGTTTTGTCGTAACTTTGCAATAAAATGCAATAACAAGTGATCAAAGCATCACATCTATCCAAAAATGGTATAATCAAAAAAGGCAGCTCCAAACACAAAAAATAAGTCATTACACAGCCCCAGAACCCGAAAATGAGAATGCTAGAAGTTTCTGAAAATGGCAACAAAAGTGCAATTCTTTTTTTTTAACAAACCTTTGAATTATTTTTTCACCACTTAGATGAAAGTAAAAGTATACATGTTTGGTATCTATGAACTCGTACCAACCAGCGGAATCATCCTGTTAGGTCAGTTTTACCATATAATGAACATGGTAAATAAAAAAAACCACAAAAATAATCATGAAATTGTACTTTTTTTGCAATCTCACCGCGCTTGGTATTTTTTTCCTATTTTCTAGTATATAGTAAAATGAATGATGTCATTCAAAAGTACAACTTGTCCAAAAACAAGCCATCATATGTCTATATTGACACAAGATGATAAAAGTTATAGAAATGGAACAGAAACAAAAAACATAAAATTGCCCAGGGGTAAAAGGGTTAAAGGCTTTTTGCATGTTTGCAAATTAAAACAGACTTATTGTCTCCATAATAACAGACTATATTTACAAATCCCGTGAAAGGGAAATGTTGCAGCATTTATTATTACTTCACTATTTGTGTCCATTTTTCGACTGACTGAAAATGATAAAAGGCGTAGAAGAAAGCGAGGTACCTTGACTGCAGCAGTTGACTATTCAAAGTATTTGCTTATGATCTGTAATGACCAGTGCAAAATTTTGTTTTTGGGGCACATATGACTGTTTGCCTGTCCCTGCCCTGGCTGGAAACAGTAGCGTACCAAAACATGCAGTCACCATTTTCCTGGCGGAATCATCATAAGAGTATCTGACTATATCCTCAATATGCAGATACAGTTGAACACAATGGTGAAACAGGGAACCATTATAAACTCCCTCTTCCACCATTCAGCTTGTGCATTTGAGTCTCAGAACAGCAGGCCCTATGATATCACTAGATTAAGTTTACTGCATGAAGTTTCAGTGCACACAGGGCACAGAGCTGAGTAGCATATCTGGACAGCAGAGCAAAGTGAGTAGTTTTAACTTTTTTATTCAACACATGTAGGGGGTGGGGTGTTCTGGGACATTGAAATGCATGTTAGAGACAGTGGGTCCATCATCCTGAGTGATGGACTGTGGGGGCCATCATACTGTGTGTGGGGAAAACAGCTTTTATGGTCTCTCATGTGGACCTTTTGGAAAATTTTGGAAAATTAATTGCCCACACCTGGTCTATAATCATGCTGACACATAAGTCTGTTTATGTATAGTCAGAAGAGTAGATTTTGTAAAGAATGTTTAAGGATATGTCCACACATCCAGAGTGACTGCGTCCTGGAAGCATTGTCTCCTCTCCTGCGGGGACACCTGTGATGTCCACGGGTGAACACAGCTGCCCATGCCCACGATCAGTGTTCTGGGCACAGCAGTTATCCCCTTCATTCTCCTGCTCATATTGCTTCCGTCTCCGCAGGAAAAAATTGACATGCTGCGGATCAGGAAGTCGCCCCACATCAGTTTTAGGTGCGCAGAAAAGAAGCACAGTGGGCACAGGATTTCTATAAATCTCATCCACTGTGCTTGTTTCTGAATAATGCAACATTATGGACACAATGCAAACACACTGCATCCAAAACACTGCAAACACTGATCGTGGGGATAAAGGTGCATATTTATTTTATACATTGGATATATAAAACATAATTGAATAAAGATGATTTTTATTATCAGCCAGAATTGACAACAAATAAGGAAAATAATTTGTACCGTGTAAATTGATGCGTTTCCATCCCATGTTAAGGTTCCTTGTGATGACATGCTGCCAGTGAAGTCCAGTACAGCAAGTATACTTAATTACTAGGGTAATCTTGTTTGTCAAACCTTTCTGGATGAAGTTGGGCACTATTTAAAATATACTAACAGCTTACAGGATGTCTTTGTCTTCATGCAATCTCTCTTACATAGGAATCTGATAATTTCACTTTTGTACTGTTAACACTTGCCTAAATGTTCAGCACAACCTTTACTAGTTCTGGGCACTTTTCTTGGGCAAAAAATGATTGCATTTCATTCATGGACACCAAGCTACTAGTGTAGGGAATCCCAGTACATGCTTAACCATTATGGGAATTTCTTTAGACACTACATTATTGTCTAGACACTTAAGGAGCTTTAAATATGTTGTGGATATTGGATTTTAGCTCATTAATATTTCAGTACTTGGAGTGTGTAGTGGCTGTTAAAAGAACACATGTGAATGTGTCAAAATGTGCACATCCAAAGGGTGCTGAAATAAGAAGGTGCCATTTATGGTGTCCTTCTATTCATGCTTGGTTGGTCTCTGGAAGCATTTTTGAGAGATGTGCAAAAAGCTTTCACATTTGTGGCTTTTCTTTTGCACCATCTGTCAGTCTTTTGAATATTCCATAACATCTTCCAGTGAACTGTTAATATATATTTTCAAGTACATTGTCATTTCCCCCTTTTATATTACGCATAAGCTAATGAACACCATTATTTTATATTGAAATGTAAACCATGTATATAAATCATTTATGTAAAAACATTATAACACAATATATAGGGTGATGATATCGCAAGATGTGCTCATTTTGGATATTGTTCAGGAACCTTTTGCTTTGATTGAAAGAAATGCAATTCATTTTGGTCAGCACTAATCATACTTTCAGGTTAACTTATTTACTAACCCCCTCTTTCTGCATTTTCAGAGTCTGTCTAGGGTGTGGAGTATGTGGGGTCAACTGAGAATACATTACAAAATGTACATTACATCAAGCCTAAGCATCATCTCTCTAGGTTTGGATCTATAAGAATGTTGAACCTGTTTTCAGTATATATCAACTGGGGGAGGGTGGGGGATTACTTTGGCTAAAATGTATTTTAGTTTATTATATTATTGTAGTTTTATTCACAAATTAATGAAATATGAAGCCTGGACATAAAAAGCATCCTATTGTGTTGACTTTTATTAGAATAAGGTTAGGTATACTGTTCACTTTTAGGTAAAGAAGTACCGTATATTACCATTTGGTACAATGTTATCTATGGTTTTACAAAGGACAGTAGATACCTCCACTGCATTATGTTAAATTACTGAGACACCAGGAAGCACTTTAGATAATGTCTAGGAGTTATAAACATTTTAACCTTTTTACTTTATATTGTCTTATAATAGATTTTTAAGCACCCATTAGACTATCTTTAATCAAACCCACAAGTATTGACTCATTCAACCGACAGTTTAATGTGTATGTGGGTTCACAACAGAGTTGAATAGTTGGCATTGAAAGAGTAAGGAATCCTGGCAATTGGTGTTCTCAAGGCTCATGAGCTATATGGGGCTTTAGACTTGAAGTAATGTACACCTAACCTTATTGGTCTTTTTATGGGCTTGGATTGGCCCCATTTCCATCATCCAGTACTTTTTAACAAATTGATTAATACCCTTTTTTTGTAGGCAAATGTTCAAATCTAATACTCCAACTTGTAAAATAACTTTTTAACAAAGAAATGTATTAGCATATTACTTGGCATGTTAGTAGACAACAATATTCCATAATAATCTGAATGCCTGGGTTTGGTAATGTAATTATTTATTTGTCTTCATTTGCAGTGCCCGGAAGCGTCCTATTCCGTACTACAGACCAAGTCCCTCTTCCAGCTCCTTGAGTAGCTACTCTCACAGTCGTAGTCGAAGTAGGAGCTATGACAGCTATAGCAGCTACAGCCGTAGCCGGACTCGGAGCCGTTCTCCCAGCCATAGTAGAAGCCCTAGTTACAGGAGCAGCTCAGAGAGTGCTGGATTTTAAGCCTCTGTGCATCAAATCAACCGTCTACTAATCACATTTGCTTCCTAAAGTAGATTGTGTGTTAGCCCAAGAAAATTCACAGGGTTGGAATAGTGAAATAGAATAATATATGTATATATATTTATATATATATAATGGCTATTCACTGTCTTTCTCATCTGCAAAATCACATTAATGTAAATCTGTCCTAGGAAAGCTCTTACAATCATACACATCACACAAATGTAAATTCTGTTCTTCATTCTGTCTACATTTTGTGTTTTTCCATGTGTACTAATGCTGCAAAGCACAGAAGTCACAACCTCTTCACCCCTGTATAGAAAGGTGGCACAACGTGAACGGAATGACAGCATCAATCTTGATTACTTGACTGTACTTTCTAAAGTCGCATAGTCTGTAGTAAGGATGTGTTTTTTCAGTATTCTAAAAACAGTGATTTTGGACTTATATTAATACAAAACTATAAATATGCTTTGTCAAAACATTCATGAAATATGTTTGGAAGTTATAGACAGGTCACAAAAAAAATAAAACTTTTTTTTAATTTTAAGAGCATAAGTAAGCTCTGAGAGGAATGAAGAGTGTGCAATTTAGTTTATGAATTGTGATACCTGTCTACTATAAAGTATGTCTGCATTTAGGTGTCATTTTATATAGGCTCACTTTGTTTCTGCTCCTACATTACTGCACAGCTGGCGACTGCTTTATTCAAAACACTCTGTCATTCCAGGATCTACTGAGAATGTCCGTGATGTGTTTAACAGCATGAGTCCATACATGAAAGCTTTTAGCTGCCGTATTTTATGGGCTTTCTTTAAATTAGTTGGACTGGTAAAATTATGGTAACTGGATATATTAAAATGACTTATCAGAAATAAACCAACAAGCTAGAAATATCTAGTCCTGCTCACTGTGGATTTAATTCTAAACAGTGAATTTGCGGTTGGAAGTTTAAACCACCACTCCAGAATCTGTTTTTTGCGCCGCTGGAGTGGTACTTTAAAGGGAACCTGTTGCCCCCATGGCCTATTAAACTAAAAGAACCACCTTCAGCAGCACCTATGCTGCATTTTGTGAAGGTGGCTCTTATCATCCTACCCCCCTGGGACACCAAAATAAACACTTTATTAGAAATGAGTTTAGGTCCAGGAGGTATAGTCTCCTCCCAGGACCTAAACCCCTTGCTGATATTACCCCTCGTCCTCTGCTGTCTGGGACCCACCTCCTTTGTTCCTTACACTTGGCTTCGGCTCCTGCGCACATCTCTCAGCTCTCAGGCATTTTCATGAGCTCTGCCCGAGAGCTGATGTCAAATGATGTCGGGACACTGCGCCTGCGTATAGGGCAGGCACCAGATCCCGCCCTGTGTGGCCTTATGCTTAATGCTGTTTTTTGGCTGGGAATCTGAAGGAGGGAACAGGCGCAGTCATGCTGTTCCCTCCTTACCAGATTCCCATCCCTGTAGCCTGCATAAGGCCACTCAGGGTGGGATCTAGTGCCTGCCCTATGCGCAGTGTCCCGACATCATATGACATCAACTCTCAGGCAGAGCTCACGGAAATGCCCGAGAGCTGAGAGATTTGTGCGCAGCAGCCAAAGCCAAGTGTAAGGAACACAGGAGGTGGGTCTCGGACAGCAGGGGAGGAGAGGTAATATCAGCAAGGGGTTTAGATCCTGGGAGGAGAGTATTCCTCCCAGACCTAAACTAATTTCTAATAAAGTGTTTATTTTGGTGTCCTTGGGGGTAGGATGATAAGAGCCACCTTCACAAAATGCAGCATAGGTGCTGCTGATGGTTGCTCTATTATTTAACTAGGCCCAGGGGGTGACAGGTTCCCTTTAAATCTACATCCCCTGAGCCCTTTTGATAATCGTCTTCTGGTGGCTTAATCTTTTTCCAGTGCTGCTCCAGTCGGTCTCATATGATTTGTGACCTGCCGTGAACTCCAACATTTGGTGGAGCACACGGAAGTCACAAGTCAATACATTTCTATGATCATTCTGGCTCTAATAGAGATGTGTTGGGAGCTTGTGATGCAACTTCTGATTCCCAGCCAGTCATAAGTTACCATCACAAGGTGACGTTGCGGGAACGCAGAAGCATCAGTAAAAGATTAATCCACTGGAAGCAAGGAACCTACGGGGCAAGAAGATACATGTAAAGAGCCACTCCACCACTGAAAAAAGCAAAATGCTGAAGCATTGCTTTAATTAAAACCTTAAGGTAATGTGCACATCTGACGTTTGTGCATCTCTGCAGTCCGTCCAAAAACCTGGGTTTTTTTAGCAGAAACTGAGTTTTCTGTGCTCAGCAGTGTCCCTCGTTTTTTGCTCGTTTTCCGCCCGGTTTTACAGCGTTTTTCTCGGCGGTTTTCTCGGCGGTTTTGAAAACTGAGTTTTTTGTGCACTTGATCAGCTGAAACCGCTGGAAAAACGGTGGAAAGAAGTCACTTGCTCTATTTTTGGAAAACCGGTGGAAAAACTCAGTTTTGACTGAGAAAACTCAGTTTTGACTGAAAACGACCAGAAGAAAACCGTTCTAGTGAAGACAGAGTTTTCTAAAATCCATTGACTTGCATGTTAATCCAACCGGAGGATAGGATTAACATAAATTAACATAAAACTGAGCGGAAAACGCCGACGGAAAACGTCCAAAAGCAGCCCACAAAACGACTGATGTGCACATACCCTAACTCACCACCAAAAAATACACTACCAGTGTGAATTTATATATATATCACAAATACATTTACACAGTAAATCAGTGGCATGTTAAAAATGTATTTCACCCTCTGCACATACATACATATATATGTATATATGTGTGTATATATATATATATATATATATATAAAAATATGTATATGCAGAGGGTGAAATAAATTTTGAACATGCCACCGATTTACTGTGTAAATATATTTGTAAGGGTGCTATTGCCCTGAATTTCTCCCCAGATGTTAGTAACAACCCATCCAATCAACACAGGCAAAGAAATCAAACCATCGATGTCCATAAATTTAGTGATGTGTAAAAATGAAAAATAACACAGGAAAAAGTACTGAACATGCTTACTAAATGTGTTTAATACTTCGTACAAAGCCTTGTTGGTGATGACAGTTTCAAGATGCCTCCTGTATGGAGAAACTAGTCGCATGCATTCCTCAAGTGTGATTTTAGCTCTTTTATACACACACTCTTCAAAGCCTGAATGTCCCATGGGCTTCTTTGATGAACTCTGAAATTTAGTATCTTGCATAAATTTTCTATTGGATTCAGGTCAGGTGATTGGCTGGACCATTCTTGCAGCTTTATTTTATTTCTCTGAAACCAATTGAGAGTTTCCTTGGCTGTGAGTTTGGGATCATTGTATTGCGGAAATGTTCACCCTCATTTCATCGTCATCATCCTGTTACATGGCAGCATATATTTATCAAGAATGTTTTGGTACATTTGTCCATTCATCCTTCCTTGAAGTTTGCTATAATTATATGCTGAAAAACAGCCCACACCATAATGTTTATAAAACCCAAACATTACTGTTGATATGGTGTTTTTGGGGTGTAGGCAGTGTCTTTTGGCCTCCAAACATAGTGTGTATTATGGCACCCAAAACATTTAATTTTGATCTCATCTGACCACACTATATTCTGCCAGCATTTCATAGACTTGTCTAAATGTTGTATAGCAAATTTTAAATCCACTTGAAATTAGTTCTATTTAGCAATAGAGACTTGCGTGGTGAGTGTATATGCAGGCCATGGAGGTTAAGTATTTTACTTATTATTTTCTTTGATATAATTTTACCTGCTGATTCCAGGTCTTTCTGTAGCTCTCCCACAGGTGGTCCTTGGCTTTTGGACGACTGTTCTGATAATTCTTTACACTCCTCTATCAGAAATCTTATGCATCTTATTTTTTTCCCTTTCCAGAAGTTCTTCTGTAACCAATGCAATCAGTATATTTTACAACAAAAAGGTTGTGGAGGTCTTGGGACAGCTCACTGGTATTACTATTATGAGATGCATCTTGTGTTACATTGCTAATGAGCCACCTTTTTATAGGCCATCAATTGAACCAGTTGATAATATTTTTCATTGTCAGGATTGCTTTCTAATTACTGATTTCAGCTGATGTTAAGAATTTCCATGGCTTTTTGCACCTCTCTCTTCATGTTGTTTAATACTTTTTCCCTGTGTTATTTCTAATTGTTGCACATCACTAAATTTATGGACATCTATGGGTTGATATTTTTGCCTGCGTGATTTGGATAGGTTGTTTCCGACATCTGGTTAGAAATTTTGGTTGATAACAACTGTAGAAATATATTTACTTAAAGAATTGGTGATGCGTTCAATATATATTTCATCCACTGTATATACAGTGCCTTGTGAAAGTATTTGGCCCCCTTGAACTTTTCAACCTTTTGCCACATTTCAGGCTTCAAACATAAAGATATAAAGTCTAATTTTTTTGTGAAGAATCAACAACAAGTGGGACACAATCGTGAAGTGGAACAAAATGTATTGCATATTTTAAACTTTTTTAACAAATCAAAAAGTGAAAAGTGGGGCGTGCAATATTATTCGGTCCTCTTGAGTTAATACTTTGTAACGCCCCCTTTTGCTGCAATTACAGCTGCAAGTCGCTTGGTGTATGTTGCTATCAGTTTTGCACATCGAGAGACTGAAATTCTTGCCCATTCTTCCTTGCAAAACAGCTGGAGCTCAGTGAGGTTGGATGAAGAGCATTTGTGAACAGCAGTTTGCAGCTCTTTCCATAGATTCTCGCTTGGATTCAGGTCTGGACTTTGACTTGGTCATTCTAAAACCTGGGTACGTTTATTTTTGAACCATTCCATTGTAGATTTTTCTTTATGTTTGGGATCATTGTCTTGTTAGATGATAAATCTCCGTCCCAGTCTCAGGTCTTTTGCAGACTCCCAACAGGTTTTCTGCCAGAATGGTCGTGTATTTGGCTCCATCCATCTTCCCATCAATTTTAACCATGTTCCTGTCCCTGCTGAAGAAAAGCAAGACCAAACCATGAAGCTACCACCACAATGTTTGACAGTGGGGATGGTGTTTTGAGGGTAATGAACTGTGTTGCTTTTACGCCAAACATATCGTTTTGCATTGTGGCCAAAAAGTTACATTTTGGTTTCATCTGACCAGAGCACCTTATTCCACATGTTTGGTGTGTCTCCCAGGTGGCTTGTGGAAAACTTCAAACCAGATTTTTTATGGATATCTTTGAGAAATGGCTTTCTTCTTGCCACTCTTCCATAAATGCCAGATTTGTGCAGTATATGACGGATTGTTTTTCTATGGTCAGACTCTCCCACCTCAGCTGTAGATCTCTGCAGTTCATCCAGAGTGATGATGGGCCTCTTGGCTGCATCTCTGATCAGTCTTCTCCTTGTTCGAGATGAAAGTTTAGAAGGATAGCCAGGTCTTGGTAGATTTGCAGTGGTCTGATACTCCTTCCATTTCAATATGATCGCTTGCACAGTGCTCCTTGAGATGTTTAAAACTTGGGAAATCTTTTTGTATCCAAATCCGGCTTTAAGCTTTGCCACAGCAGTATCTCGGACCAGCCTGGTGTGTTCCTTGGTCTTCATCATGCTCTCTGCAATTGAAACAGAACCCTGAGACTATCACAGAGCAGGTGCATTTATACGGAGACTTGATTACACACAGGTAGATTCTATTTATCATTACCAGTCATTTAGGACAACATTAGATCATTCAGAGATCCTCACTGAACTTCTGGAGTGCGTTTGCTGCATTGTAAGTAAAGGGGCAGAATAATATTGCATGCCCCACTTTTCAGTTTTTTATTTGTTAAACAAAAGTTTAGAATATGCAATAAATTTTGTTCTACTTCACGATTGTGTCCCACTTGTTGATTCTTAACAAAAAAATTAGAATTTATATCTTTATGTTGGAAGCCTGAAAAGTGGCAAAATGTTGAAAAGTTCAAGGGGGCCAAATACTTTCACAATGCACTGTATCTTTTGCTGGTGTGTTAAGGTTGATTACTTTTAATTAAAGAAACACTTCAATGATTTGTTTTGTTTTGTTTTTCAGTGCCTCTTGAAATGTAAAGGTGCCGTCACACAGCACGATCTGGCCAGCGATGTCGAAGCGATGCGCGGGTGCCCGCTCAATTCCGACATCGCTGGCCACTGTCACACAGCATCGCTGCGGCCGGCGACACCGCAGCGATGCGGGTGGTGACATCGCTCGCTGGCTGGGCTCAGCCCAGCGAGCGATCCGCAGCAACTCTGCGGTATAGCTGGATCGCCGCCGACATCGCTCTGGCGATGTCACACGGCGCGATCCAGCTTATCGCAGGTCGCTGGTTGACAGGTTTACGGTTCTTCATTTACACAGCACGACGTCGCTAGCGACATCGCTGATACTTCACTTTTTCGGCGATGTCGCTAGCGACATCGCCAGGTGTGACACCACCTTAAGTCCCTTGCCCTGGTCTTAGGGTTCTATTCTTTACATCACCCAGGACAAAGATTCAGCTTTCCACCCTTTTCTTATATCTGAATATTCAATAACCAAAGTACTAGGGAGTAACAGGGGTATGTCCCTGCCAGGCCCTCTAGCTATATCTTTGCCAGTCATTCATAAAATTATAAATTTTTCTGGCAGCATGCAAGTACTATATATATATATATTACAGTCATTTTTGAAAGTGTTGGCACACATGAAATTCTTCCAGAAAATGAAGTATTTCTCCCAGAAAATTATTGCAATTACACATTTTTTTATACACATGTTGTTTTCCTTTTGTGTATTGTAACAACATTCTTGATTATGTTGTTCACCGTTAACAAAGAAACATCTGAAGATGGACTTGTAACCTTGAGATTGTTGATATTTTTCAACAATTTTGATTCCCAAGTCCTCAGACAGTTCTCTCTTCTTTCATGTTTAGAGTGACACATAGAGACACACAATGCAAAGATTGAGTCAACTTCACCCCTTTTTATCTGGTTTCAGGTGTTATTTTCATATTGCCCGCATGTATCACATATTTGGAACAAAGTTGTTTACCCCACATTTAGGATAGCTGTGAAAATTTTGGATGGCCTAGTTTTGGGGTTTTGTGTGAAATTATGTCCAATTTGACTTGTTTCTCTGTTTATTTTTTGTTGTTCTAGTATTTAAAGGAAAATAATATGTATTAAAAAATGTATAACTGCAATAATTTTCTGTGAAAATATATAGTTCTCTGTAACAATTTCAAGGGTGGCAACACTTTCGGCAATGACTGTAGATATACATTTAGTATGTATGTAAGATGTAATTGTTTATTATTTTATTATTTCCTAAAAACATATTTATTGTATGCAAGTGTGGCCACTCTCCATTAGTACAAATCGATAATCTTCAATTTCTAATGTTAGTTTATTAAAAGTATTCTAAAAATTGCTGCCTGTATAATCACTAAAAATACATTCCATGCAAAATATATAACTGTTGAAGGTGAATGGGAACTTTTAACCTCTCAAAGGACATTTATTAACTTATTTTTTATTCATTTATTCACTTATTTATTGTAATTTGTTTTTTTGTGTTAATTTGCTGAAAGAACAAATGTTGATTTCTCACTCGAGACATTAACAAAAAAATTGCATGATCAAGACAATCTTGTTTAAAGAGATTTTTAGAGGTATAGTGAACCAATTATGTGCAATTCTTCCATTAAATATACAATTCACAGTATAAAAACATGATACAGATTTGAAGCCACAATGAACAAATACACATTTGGGTCTGTACACAGTTGTGGATTGGTCGTCAATGCTGCTTACATATATATGTATATTGATATTAATATGCACAGTACAGTCCATGTACAAGTTACACACGCCTAAGTGTGATGGCTGCAAGTCAAGTAATATAAGGCATATAATTCTAGTCCAAAGTGATAGCCCAGAGAAACCTGAAGTAGGAAGGCTAGAGCGTCATGATAATATTTGGTTATCTGCAGTGAAGCTAGAAGCTAAATAATTTGTGTGGCGCTTCAAAGAATTTTGACATGGATGCAAGTTCCAACAAATATTGAGTTAACCTGCCAGCTACAATAATGAGATTTTACCATGGAGCCCTAGCCTTAAGTTTTTAGTGCTGCATACATCACTGAGTAAGATGCTCTGCAGCATATGTTATTTCTGTAATTTGGACAAATGCTATATGTTTACTTGTATTAGAGTTAATATATGTTGTATAGTTTCTCTAAGATTTCAGAATAATTGTATAAATTGTGTAAGACTGTTGAGCAAGACAACCTTTTTCTTGTATATTTATGAATTGTTTCACAAGATAACCAATAATGTCCTTACAATGTGTTCCAACATACAGGGGTCCAGTAACTGTCCATTGAAATGAATAGTACCTCCTGCTGATCTGACTTTCATGGCATGTCTTACCGGCATACTGACAAATCTACTTTGCTCTTGCACTGTCTCATATGTATATCACTTCACAATCATGGCAAATATGATGTATGCAAATTACTGACTGCTTCACCAAATTGTCACCAGTGAAGGATTAACCATTTTGGTTTCTTCTCTCTAGATTTGTAAATTTAGCATTTTTATTGCATTTATGCTGATAAAATCCACGTACTGCAAATCAACATCAATTGTTATTTCTTATCAAAATGTATAGTTTCAATTATTTGGAGTTTATCTACTAATCTTGTATTTGGTAACTGTCATAATGTTCCAAAGGATTTCAATGTGATGTGATATTGGCATTTTCCATAAACTCCTCCATGTTTTAACATATATGTCTATTGTTTTACTGAAATTACAACACAAGCACATTATGGGACTGGCATGTATCTGAAGATAATCTGTTTAAACTGGTTTGCTCTTAAATTATTGCATATCATGTAATCCAGGCAACAGACATAAATGGATGAAGACTAAAAACTAGTGTAATTTTACCATATGCAATTAAAGGTAATGCTTACATGTTCTGCCCAATTATGCACTGACAAAGTATTGGTAAACAAGATGGCTGCACACATGAAAAGAAAAAAGTCTTTATAAATTTACTTTATTTAAATAATTCATATACACAGATCAGCTATAACATTAAACCAGCTGTCTAAAATTTTTTACCTTTCCTATGTGCTACCATGACACCTATGGCTTGTCAAGGCAATGAATTCCATTGGACTTTTGAAGGTGTCCTGTGGTGTTGGTCATCATGCTATTAGCTTTAAGTTCTATAAGTTGCCAGGTGGGTCCTCCATGACTTGGAAATGTCTCTCCAGCAAATGCTATGGATGTTAAGTAAGATCTGAATTTGGAGGTCAAATGAACAACTTCAACCCAGGCAAGCAGTGCCCTTTTTCCCAGGATATTCACATTTTGTAAAAAGACAGGAATAATCAGCCCACATCACCTTCATCGTCCAGTTCTGATGCTCATATGCCTATTGTCAGCATTATAAGTGGGAAAAAATGATCATCATTGGCACTCTAATGAGTCTTTGGCTATGCACTCTCAAACTCAGCAAGCTTTCTGCAATACACACTAGAGGTGAACAGATTCTTAGAAGATCAAATTTAAGTTTTATTTCCTGAAATGTGAAGGTCTCTGCAATATTTAACATTATGTGATTTGATTCAAAAGGATCATAAAATAAAAAACCTTAAGACATTTCACACCTTTTCATAAAGATATCATTTAACATGGACTAGCTTATCAAATTGGGGGAGGGGTGGGAATTTTTTTCAGCCATTATAAAAGATTGTTGCTGGAGTGCCAGTTTTTTCTTGTACAATATATGGATTGGATTTCAGATGCTGGAACGTATTCTACATAGGGATAGAGAAAGCCTAATCTAATTGTGGTGAACTACTTCATTGTTGAGGCATATTGAAATGGTGCTGTTCTCAGTCTGTAAATTAAAATATAAAAATTCAAGTCATATATATGGGAGTATGATACTTGTATAGTCACTCAGTGCTACTATGAATTGATTAATGTGAGATATACTTCAGTAGCAGAACCTTTTTTTTAATCAGGTACATTTTTATTAAGAATAAAAGACTTTATAACAGCATATCAAAACATTATACAAATATTTCCTCAATCCAACCCCTCCCCCCTCTCCCCCCTACCAGACAGTCTAACCAATCCCGGGTACAAAGTTATTGTTATCAGTATGGAACCGATATGCATCAGAAGATAGGAAAGAGTCCAGTCCAAATACACAAGAATGGAAACACCAGGGATCAATACCTATACTAAACGGTTTTAAAGAGTTTACAAAAATCGTCAGACACTGTGTGTAAAACCTAAAGCACCTTATTCGCTTTGCAGCCAGGGGGTCCAGAGCTTCTCAAAAACTTTGGGGTTTCCTCTTTTTTCATATACTCCCCTCTCCAATTGGATGACAAGCTCCACCTGCCTAATATAGTCTCTCCTGGACGGAGGAGTCTCGTTAATCCAATTCTTGGCTATAACCTTGCTGCATATAGTAGTCTGGCAATAGCAATTTTTTTTTTGGTAAATCAGAATTTTTTATTTTCAACAGAAACATATAACTTCGGCACAATGATATGGCATATGACATTAGATACAAAGAATACCTTATAACATTTAAACCTGTAGATCCCATAACATAGCTGGTGAATCGTTTACAGAAAAACATAAAAATATATGAAAATTAAAGAAAATCTGGGTAAGGAAGCAATATACACATTAACGGTTCTGTATAAGCTTATAAACAATTTTGTTCCCTGACTCCCCATTTAATGAAAGAACTGCAGCTTGTATGGGTGTCTATCCAGTGTCTAGGTTTGCTATCAAAAAATAATAACATACATAGTAGTAAAAAATGAAAGTAAAATATAGGCTACGTTTATAAGCTTTAACAAGTTGAAAAGAGAGAGAAAGAGGGGGTGGAAAAGGGGAAAAAGGGGGAGGAAAGAAGGGGAAATGGTCGTGTAGGTCCCTTATACCATTACAAATAATGTTCCGCGTCAGGGTATTACTAAAAGGTCAGGTTCGCATAAACTCAGGAGGATTCAGATAACCATGACCGCAAGCCTGCGGTTTCCCTAAACATTATCCATGAGGCCCAAATATTACAGTGTCTTTCCATTGAATCTGAATCCAGTACCGAAAAGGTCATCAATTCCTCTAATCTGCAGATCTGGTTTAACTCTGCAACCAATTCTTGACGTGTCGGGATGATGGGGCTCTTCCAATGTCTCGTGATCAAGTGTCTTGCCGCTGTAAGACAATGTCTCAACATACTTCTTTTAAATTTAGACATGGACATATGCGAGCAGTTTAGTAAGGCTACTTCAGGGGTGAACAGCTCCCCCTCCGGCTCTGTTCTCCGATATAAGTCTTCTACCCCCCTCCAAAAGGCCGCTATAAGTGGGCAACTCCACCAGATATGTAAATAGGTTCCTTCTGCTCCACATTCTTTCCAACATAAGGTTGAAGCTGATGGGTAAATTCTACTGAGGTCCACCGGGCACCTGTACCACCTTGCCACCACCCTATAGTTCCGATCTTGCGCATCCGCTGAATGAGATGCCCTACTGGAGAATAGATATATATTTTCCCACTCTTCCAGGCTAAATGTCTTATCTAAATCCTGTTCCCACCTGCGAACAAAAGAGGGGGTCCCCGGGGCTGTCTCCGGGGGGACAGAGAACCATTTATATAAGACAGAGATTGCGTGCTCTAGGGGTTCACCTTTCTTGCATCTTTGTTCAAAGACTGTTGGCAATAGCAATTTTAATAATAGTTTCCACCCCAAGTTCTTCCACATACCCAATGGAGCCCTGGTAATGCCACACCCGTATGCCCCCCCCCTATTTTATTAACAACGGATGTCTAAAAGGGGATCCGTCTGGGACATTTCCACATCATGTGGTAAATTCCTGCCTCACTACCCCCGCACCTTGGGCAAGCCGAAGTGGACACCAGCCCCATCTTAAACAGCATCGAGGGAGACCTGTAAACTCGGTGAAGAACATACAAGTGGGATAGCCTGGCCGGTTCACTAACTGAGAGCTTGGGTACATATTCCAAGACAGTCTCCCACACCTCCTCCGTAATAGTCCCAACCTCCTCTTCCCATTTTATTTTACTTTTAAGTGGGTGTTCCAGAAGGTGTGTAATATAATATATCTTTATACAAAGAAGAAATTACTCCTCTAGTAGCTCCCCCACTACTGCAAACATATTCCAGCACCAATTCGGATTCCACAACCACACTCTTTGTAAGGTTTTGAGCTGTAATAGCGTGCTTTAATTGAGTATAGTGGTACCACTCAGACCCCAGTAGCTGGAACTCTCTCTGGAGTCGTAAAAAAGGCTTCAGATGTCCTTCATCTATAATTTGGTACATATAGACTATACCTTTGCATCTCCACTTCCTAAAGGTACCCATTTTCTGGATTTCCAGAAGATTAACATTCTCCCAAATGAATCTATTGCACTAATAAAGTTATAATTCTCACTATTCTACTACTCGTGTGTGTTGCTCCCTCAATGTGCCTTGTCTTCTCTCCACCATGCATTCTCCCAAATGGGCGTGAATCTGTTTAGTCTAGTCATCCCTCTCATCCTTTTAAGCTTGTCCCATACTTTGTTTATGAGGCCCAATGTGGGAGAAATTCCCCCCCATGGATCCCATCATGCCGTCTTCCACTCCAAGTATCTAAGACAATTTCCAGCACCTCCTTATTGGCTCCGTCTTTCCCCGCCACTGGATCATCCTCTAAGATGTTGGCGCTGCACAGCTATAAAATAAAGTTCTGGGTTTGGCACCGCCAACCCACCCTCATCCTTTGGTCTCTGTAAAGTCTCTAACTTAATTCTAGCCTGCTTTTTGCCCCATATCTGGTCTCTGAATAGTGAATTAATCGCCTTAAAGATTTTACTCGGTATCCAGACAGGTGCATTGTGGAGCAAGTACAAGAGCCTGGGCATCAACACCATTTTCAGTAGGTTGGTCCTCCCCACGATTGACAAGTGTAGTTTGTTCCAGGCAATCACCTTTGCCCTCAGCGTTTTTAGTAACGGTGCTATATTCAAACTCATATATGTTGTTACCGGCAATGACACCTGTATGTCCAGGTATTTAAAACTCAACACACTGGAATTTATTAGCCCCTTCGTCTTCATGTCTCCAGCCTACCCCACTATCCACCTTAAGGAGGTGCGATTTAGACCAATTAAGTCTCAGTTCCGAAATCTTTCCAAATTCCTCTAGTATCCACATGGCATGATCCAATGAAGCCCCGGGATCTTCCAGGAACAATAATAAATCATCTGCATACAAAGCTATCTTCTCCTCTATGTTCCCATATTTAAATCCTTTAACCTCCATTGATTTCCTAATAACTGCAGCTAGGGGTTCTATTGCGATTGCAAAAAGAAGCGGCAATAACCCCTGAGATACCACCCCATTTACTCTAAAGGTACCTTTACACGCCGCTACAACAGGATGGATACAATCCGCTACTTCACGTGCACGAGCACGCACAAACGGTTACAAACGGTCAACGCACCCTCTTCACACGCCGCCACAAGGTGCGCTACGCTACGCTACATCTGTAACTAGCTACATCGCCGTTTGTCTCAAGTAGCCATCTGTAGCTCAGCGTACCAGCTTTACACGCCGCCACCACAGAGTGATCTGGGAGGAACAAAGGCAGGACGTAAAACAAATAGGCGTGCCACAGTCCTGTACGCCGCGCCCAAACCACAACTATTGGCCAACACTACGGAGTTGTGATTGGGCACGACGGAAAGGGCGGATGGGCGAGACGTGCCGTACTAGTGATCGGAGTGAAGCACGGAATAAGCGGTTGTGACATGGCGGAGCATGGCGAATGCATCGAAATCGATGGTAATGCGTCACACTGGAGCGGTGGCCAGTCACATACCCCGTGTGTATAAAAGTAGCGGTCCTGAGCTATGTGTGCGTAGTAGAAGTGTTTGCCTTGTCACGCACGATCAGCGCTTGTGACAGCGGCGTGTGGCGATTGCACTGAGGTGCGTTTGTGCGACACACAGTAGCGGCTTACAACACACAGTATGTGCGTTTTCTGTCGAAATTCTATCTGTGTCAACTCTGGCTAACTATGTGTGAATACAGGCTCAATGGTGTTCATATATCTGCTCACAGATGTGAATGTAGTGGAACAGCTCCCAAGGCAACATGTCAAAGATCTGTGTGACAGTGTATTTGAAAACACCTGAGAAGAATATGTGCTGCATCAATGTGCTGTGTGCAGGGGACCCTCTGCCTACAACAAAATCAAGGATCATGTACGCACAATGGCCACAAACACTGTTGGGCAAAAGACTTGTAAAAAAAGATGGCAACCCACACATATTGTCTGCACAATCCCAGCCAATAGGTGGCTATGACATCCCTGGCCCCCACCAAAACCTCCATCACATTGCCCTCCTCCACCAAGTAATGAGGCTCACACATATGATTTTGGATCCAACATAATAATTTTTAATAAAATGCATTAATGTTGATCTTGGATTGTAAAAAAAAATATACAGAAAGTAAAAACAATGGACAATTAAAGTGCATGTCACATTCTTGAACCACATAAAAGGGATAACCAATTGACCACACATTGAAACCTGTGCAGCCAAAAATTTTAAAAAAAAACCATACCTAAACTAACTAACTAACTAATGAAACCTTATGCACATAATGAAACCAAAGATCCAGAAAAGGGTCAGCCAAAAAGAAAAGGGGCGCAGCTAACCTGCTGTCACCTCCATTGCAACCTCAAAAGCAACTCCCAGAGCCAGCCACATTACATGGCCTGGTTCTGCCAGCTCACTGCACCAGACCCATTGAAGTAGGAGCAGTAAGCGTCTCTACTGTCCCTGGCCTCCTGCCGAGTGCGGCCATGGCTCTGCGGCTGGAGTGGCACAATCACATGGCCCTCATCACGCCAAGACCCTGGACGGAGCTCCCCTGTTGTAGCGTCTGCATTATCTACATAACCTACTGGCGTGTATGATGCGCTATCCCTACGACGCAGGAAGTTATGCAGCACACAGCAGGCCACCACTACCGCATCAATAGACTCCGGTTTCATATGCATAGGCGTATGAAAAATCCGGAATCTATTCGCCATTATCCCAAACGCATTTTCAACTACACGGCGGGCCCGGGATAGCCGGTAGTTGAAAATGCGTCTCTCAGAAGTAAGGGCCCTCTGGGGATATGGCCGCAGTAGGTGCTCCTGAAGTGGGAATGCTTCATCCGCAACAAACGCAAAGTTGAGATGTTCGGTCGTGTCCTCATTTGAGGGTAAGTTTAGCCCACCACTCCCTAGTAGTGTTGCCAAGGAGCTTCGGGCAAACACCCCCCCATCTGAGTTGCGACCGGGCATTCCAACATCCACGTAGAGGAACTAATAGTGCGCATCCACTACAGCCATGAGGATTATACTACAATACCCTTGGTAATTGAAAAACAAAGAGCCAGAGTTGGCAGGTTTGGTAATCCTCACGTGCTTACCATCCAATACCCCGCCACAGTTGGGGAAGTTCCACCGGGTTTCAAAGCCTCGGGCTACTTCCAGCCATTCTGCGGCGGTTAGAGGCATTTTCATGTAGGATGGCTGCAGAGCTCTCCAGATGGCCCAACACGTTTCAGGGATCAGGCGGCTCAGCAGGGGCAGGGAGACACGTGACAAGTATGTGAGGGATGTCATGGACTGCCCTGTAGCCAGGAACCGCAAAGTGATAGCCAACCGCTCAGCAGCTGATACTGATGGTCGCATTATAGTGTCCTGACGCGCTATCAGTGGCCCAACACGCTCCAATAGGAAGGTGAAACAGTCCTCGGGCATACGGAGATAGTTTCGGTAATCATCAGGACAGTTAAGCTCCAGCTCCCGCAACAGCTGCATGTGGCCCCGGGTTTCCCGCCTGCGAAGCCAATCCCGGGTCCACAACCGCCGCTGTCTGCGCCTCATCAACCTTTCATACCGATCCTGAAGCCACATTTGCTCTTCCACCAACGCAAGAGCCACGATAACATTGCGGTCATGGATATTCTGCATCCTCAATATCAGCACCTGTAGATGAGAATACACAACATGAGTACATAGAACAATATGTGGCCATGTCAGCATGTTAAACAAGCCACACCTCTTTTCGATTACACACTATAGCCAAGTGGATGGGATCTCTCGTGTGGGCCCAAAACACATCCCTGAAGCAAGGGACAGCAAACACCCAGTAGTCACCCCAACCAAAATGGAACACGGCGAATGAGAGTGGCCTCCTATACATCAACTTCAATCGGAGGGTCTCAAAGTCACACATCTGCACCTAGGTGAGTTAGAAAGGGACATGTGTCACCAATAATGTTGCTCAAACAGGTCCCAGAATCCATTAGACAGACCATAATTTAAATTGGTTACATTAAAAATGAGAAGAAAAGCAAATCTTACGTACCCCCATATGCCAGGTTGAGTAAGCCTACATGAACCAAACAACATTGCACATGACTGCGGATGGTTAACCATGGTTACATATGTTTTTGCAGGTGTCATTTTTACTACACATCTATGCTATGTCTGGAGCGCCACACCTCCAAGCCATGTGTGATCCTATTCCCCTTGGACCCAGTCTCCATTGGCCACAACCAGTATGCCGAAATCGATCCAGTCGACATGAGTTACACATTTCTGTCTACAGTCATGCATCCATTCTCCTCTATGGTGTCTGGAAACAAACACAGCAATGTATCTCAACAAAAGTGTGAAGCCCTAGACAAAATGCCTACTCAAAATCCACACAGTACACTATATCGTCCCCAACAATACAAACCCCTATATAGTCCGCTAAAGCAGTCTTCGGCGCTCTCCAATAACATCAACATATGCACCCCACCCTGCGCAAATTCCATGTGTGCCCACAAATACTTACTTAATGGGTCTGGCCAGCAAGCGTAATGTTTGCCGGAATGCGCAGCTTTTAAAGGGCCGCCAACCTATCACGATTCAGCGATCTCCACCAATTAGCGGCAGTCAAATCCGCACCCAGGTGTCCCATCACGATGTGCGTAATTGTGTCCGCTGTGATTGGTTTAGCGGACTTTAAAGCCAGGCCAATGGCCACTGCACCTTGTCCAGACGTCGATGTGCATTGAGCTACTGGTGTCCTGTTTTACTTCTGTTGCTCTGACGGTAAGCCTCTTTAGCGGTTTCAAAGAAATTGTAATGAACGCAGATGCTTCTGTCACAGGCCGCTTAGGCAATGTGAGTATGGGCATGTTTGATACGGCATGTAATTTTTGCCCTGTAATAATACATATGGCAACGTTATTCTCTGTAGGGCAATAGCCAGGTAGTGCCTCTACTTGTATTGTGTAAGTATAGATTGCACCTTGAGGTTATTTTCGATGGCAACAGATAAAGATTTTGTTTTTGCCGGTACTTCACATCACCATTTGATGGGTGGAAGAATTTCCCCGTTGATTCCAGGGATGTTTGGTACATGTGTTAAAATTGTAGTCCCATGGATGGAGGAACACCAACATGATCATGTGGGTGCACATTAGATGTAGTATGTGCAGTGTTGGCACACACCCAGCCCTCGTTTCTCATATATTTTACCTCAACCATTTTGGACAGTGCACAGGTACTAGCTTGCACAGAATGTGTTTGCTCACATGTTGGCCTACAGGTATGTACGCACACACCGTGTAAAGGTGTGTTTAAATAGGTACATTGGGGACTTAAATCATGTATGAAACATGTGTAGGTGGACACAGATATCCGGAGATTGATGTTTTCAGGACACATGTGTTCGACTTTGGAGCGGTGTGAGATTGAGAAAATGCCCCACACACGCAAAGTTGAACTCAACCAAATAGCAGCATATATTCTCCATGTCACAACTTTATGAGCATGTTTCTGCTTTTCCAAAGTTTGTAAAGTTCGGTATGCCTTGTGTAGTGACTGTCATTTTTTGGTGTGTTTTGTGATTGGCAGATGCCGAGGGGTACTGTGGAGTTGGAGTCCCAGCTTCTCACGGAGTATCAGCGGCACGAGTGTTTGTGGCGCAGCTCGCTGCCTGAATATAAAAATCAGGCAGCGAGGGCCGAGGCCTACAGGTCTCTTGTGGCTCTAGCAAATCGGTTGGAGCCAATGGTAGGCAAGAGGTGGGACAAGCATATGGTGGCACTAAAAATCAAGAACATGCGGGCGTCGTTCATGCGGGCTCACACTAAGTACCAGCGCCATCGCTCAGGGGCTGGAGCTGAGGAGGTACCATCACCTACCCTATGGTACTATCCACTCTTCACCTTCATCCTGGGCGAGGCTCGCCCGCGTGGAACGACGACCAACTGCCCGTTGCTGCGTCCCATGTAGGCCCGGCTGCATCACCATCTGCGCCACAGGAGGTGGGTAATTGTGTTTACAGTGGTGGCCCACAATGTTTCCTACACATGTGTGCTTGTCTAAATCCTTTACACCAACCTTTTTTTCATATTTTCCTCCTTGCTGTGGGAAACCTTTGGGTGTCAATCAATCTGCCCTCCTTCCAGGAATTTGTAGGCTGTAAATTCTATGCTTAGAGCCGTATTCCAATGTTGCATCTACCACAACATATTTTTATGTTGACGTTACTTATGTAAGGGTTTCTAAATTGATGGTGGTTTGAATTTAAACAGCCACATAGTACCATGTAGTAAATGGTGCTGCCACACATGTGTGTTGGCTCTGGTGCCAGTGGGTTATAGGTAGTTGAATGTGGGGTGGATTCTCATCATAATAGGAGTCCAAACGGCAAGGTGGCCAATATGTGTCTTTGGGCAGCACAGCCCCCAGTATCAAGGTGTTGTGGTGACATGTACTAATCGGGTTACGGCTCTGTGAATAACACCTAATTCTGTATTGAGCTGAGTACCTGGAATGGTCGAGGTGAGTGTACAGGAGAAGTACTGGTCTTGTGGTATTTAACCTTTGGTGGTTTACTGGGTTTTTCATCATTTCCGATCTTGGTTTGTTGGCTTTGTGTGTGTGGGAGTGGTATATTGAGTCCTGTCGACAATGTATTGAGTGGATAGTGCCTTCACTAATGAGGTTTTATTTTTCTCCCCCCACAGGCCCCTGAAGAGGACGGCTCCATTGCGGAGCAATCTGTCGCTGATGATGCTCAGCCAATGACATCTGGGGCTGAGCAGGAGGGCGCGGCGAGTGATGTGGGTCCGGTCCCAGGGCCCAGCTCCGGGATCCATCGCCGCAGACGGCCAGCACCACCTGAGACGGAGCTGGGCACCTGGGCCCGACGCGTGCTGTTGAGCGAACAGCGGACCCACATCGACAGCTACGCCCTCTACATGAGCGACAGGTTGCGAAGGATGGAGCCGCTCCAAAAACAGATCCTTCAGCGGGTCTTCAGCACTGCCGCTGATGCTGCTGAGGATGGGGCCCTTCAATGGGGATGCCACATCCCCCCCCCTATGCCACATAACTTGTGGCCCCTTTCCCCAGCCGCCCCATCCCAGCCCGTGAGAAGACCGGCCCCGCCACAGTCACCCAATCCCCCCCCAACACGTCGTCGTACATCAAGACGCTCTGGGGCAGGTCGGGGCTGCCATGAGAGGAGGGGGGAGCCGGCATTGTCAGAGCCCACAGAGGATGAAGAAGTAGGACACTAGTAGCCAATGCACAGAATTGGCAGTCTGGACTATTTAATTTGGAGCAATCTCCTAGTTGCTTGACTTATGTTTTTTTTTTTCCAAAATTTAACAAATCACGTTGGCTGGATGAGAGCATATTCTTTTTTGATGTTTGTTATGTTTTCCGGCTGGAATAAAATTTTTGTGGAACACAATTGTGTATTTATTTAGGATTAAGGATTGTGGGGGTTAGCGTGGGTGAATGGTAGTGTGCCCAATATAGGTTTACCAAAGCCACACAATATGGGCCAATGCCCTCAGAGCAGGACCACCATCGGTTCCTTTGTAATGTGTTTGCACTTTGACAAAGGGATGTGGTGATGTGGCTAACATAGTTACCTCATGGTGAGGTTTAGCCACCAAATATTAGTAAGGTCACATGAAGGAGCGTACAAAACACTTACACCAGCATTGTATTGAAAACATACATGTGTCACAGCCATTTGGCACAATACACAGAATGCTTAGGCCAGATAGGGCTAGCCAGTCCACACTCGTGATGGTCCCAATGTGGGACAGTATAGGTAAAGAAGGCAAAGGGCTAGGCAGTCCACACTCCTGATGGCCCCAATGTGGGACAGGATAGGTAAACAAGGCAAAGGGCTAGGCAGTCCACACTCCTGATGGCCCCAATGTGGGACAGGATAGGTAAAGAAGGCAAAGGGCTAGGCAGTCCACACTCCTGATGGCCCCAATGTGGGACAGGATAGGTAAAGAAGGCAAAGGGCTAGGCAGTCCACACTCCTGATGGTCCCAATGTGGGACAGGATAGGTCAAAGGGCCAAAGGCCTAGGCATCCCACAATCCACCAGTTCATAAAGTGGGACACTATAAGAAAAGAGCCCAACGGGGGCAAAATAAAAAAAAAAATATCAAAAGCCAAACAGGCAACGTCTGAAATTTCCTGGTCCAACAAGGACAACATATTTTGGGGTCAGGGGAGCACATTTTGTTTAGGGAGTAGTGACATGTCAATGTTGGCCATCCTGTTGTTGCTGGACAGTAGCCAGCATGTCAGACAGGCGGGTGAGATCCTGTATTCCACGTTGTAGGGCCCGTTGCAGTCGGTGGGCAAACTGGTGGTGGGCCCTCACCACGTCCTCCATCGTGGGTACACCTGTATTGTGTGTGAAAAAACACATCTTTACTTTAGAATACTACCTCTGCAATTTTTTTCTGGTTCACACAACAAATATTGTCCTTACCCTGGGGCTCAACATCATCCTGACTATCAGGGGGTGATGGGGAGGCACTTACACTCCAGCCCGCAGCTCCAGCACGTTCTCCATCTGCAAGAGTGGGTGAAGGACATTATGTAATAAATGTTTAGCTTTCCCATTTCCCAAATCGCAACAACACTGCTTAAAGTGTTCCGCCCCTATAATCCAACTAAAATCACTTACCGCCATATTCATCAACGCCAGCCTCATTTTGAGGTTGAGCCATAGGCTCATGTTGGCATGCAGGCGATGCCACCTCTGCCTCCAGCAACGCAGGATCATCATGATCCTCCTCCTCGTCATGCCCTGGTGAGGGTCTATTCCCTTGTGGGGATGGTGGTCCAGCTGCGTCTTGCGGCGGTGGGGTTGGTGGGCCACCTGCAGGCGCTTGCAGGGGAGCCTCATCTGATGACACATCAGCATCTGGAGATTATGAAACAATAAGTAATGTGTCAGCAGAATGTTTCGGCTCTCTGATGTAGAAACAGTTCAATATTTGGTATATGTGTTTGCTGTAGTTCTGATATGGGATGATCTGATGTAATCTGCATGGCATATGTATGAGGCATTAGTGTGGTAATTGTGTGGAGAGCATCTAACACTGTGGAGTCATCTTGGGTGCCACATGAACATTAGTTTAAGGCAGATGTGTAGGCAGTCAATCTCTAATGTGCTGCCTATATTGTCCCCCATTGCATGTATGCCGGTGTACCTCTCACTGTACCTATGATGTTGTTCAACAAATGTTTATGTTTTTGGTGTGCTTACATACAGTACAAAGCATGTGTGCCCCTCTCAAATACTCACCGCGCAGCCTGGCAATCCTGGCACGAATGTCTATTATGCGGCCTGGGCTTTTTGACTTCAGGTCCGCAATCTTCTTTTGGACTGCTTTTGCGGCCCTCACCACCCCTAGTTTATTCAGCAGAGCACGCTGAATCCGCCGAATAGTGGCGCGATTACGCAGCCTGGGATGACGGTGGTGCCGGTGACCCCAGTAATCATACCGGTCACAGTGGTCTATGAGGACCAGTAGTTCAGCCATCCCCCACGTTGCAGCGCGGTGAACGGCCGCCATGACTGCAATGGTGTGTGCAGAGGAGGGGCTGGCACCTTGCAGGCAGAGTGAAAATGAAACTATCGTGATGACGTCATTACGGCCACGTTCGGGGTCACGCACCCTTTGAAGTAGTCCTACGCGCAGTGACACGGGCGAACCACTTCTGCGGCACCTACTGTACAACACCCACAGAGCGATGCGTACAGCAAGCCTGTGCGCTGTGTACTGACTACTCGACTTCCATGCGGTGTGTGTATACGTGCATCAGTGTGAGAGTTGCGCGCAGACACTCGAGGGACACTTATGCGGCATCTGCAGTTCAATAAGGCAGGCCGGTCCGTAACACAAACTTGACCGCTGTGTCCAGCATTATTCATTATCTGTTTACAGAATGCGCACACTGTATTAGGATCATGGGCCATTTCTCATTTTGTCTTGCGCAAGTTTGTGGCCGCGTAATTGTACTAATATATGATCGTGCATACGGCGCGTATCTGTAGTGCTGAGGGACAGCTCATCCAAGATGGAGGGCTGTGAGGCAAGGGCCAATCGGACCGCAGCATCATCCACCAATGATCGCAGATGGGGCGCGGTAACACGGAGCCTGGGTGACGCCTTAGCTACATTGCAGCTACATCGCCGGGTGTCCAGAGTTCCCTTCTGTGGGTTCTTTACACACCGATACAGGTCGCTACAATTGGCTTTGTAGCCATCTGTTTTCGAGCAGTGCTCGGAAACAGATTTATCTGTTGCCGGCTGTCACGTCCCGTCTTCACACGCCGCTACTACGGGCTATATTGGCGCTACAAGCTACATTTGTAGCCTGTAGCGGATTGTATCCATCCTGTTATAGCGGCGTGTAAAGGTACCTTTAGTCTGGCAGAGGGTTGCGCGTATAACAGCTGCACCCAACCAATGAATTGTGGACCAAAACCCATCCTCAGTAACACTTGCTGTAAGTATCCCCACTCAACGCTGTCAAAGGCCACATGGGCGTCCAGCGAGACAATCACCCTCCGGCCTGGGTTGTCAGATGGCAGCTGCAAATTCAGATATAATCTCCGTATGTTAGTGGCATATGGACTGATCCATATGAATCAACTCAGATATAATGCTAGTCAGCCTATTTGACAACACCTTGGCCTGAAGCTTCACGTCAGCTGTCAACAATGAGATAGGCCGGTATGAGTCTGGGAGTTTTGGGTCTTTACCCTATTTAGGAATTACAACTATGATGGCTTCCCTCATCGAAGCAGGTAGATTTCCCCTGTCCCTCGCTGCCTCTAGCACCATCAATAAGCGGGGTAGTAAGGTTTCTTCCAGTTGCTTATAAATTTCTAGTGGCAACCCGTCCGACCCCAGGGCTTTATCATTAGCCATGTCATGCAGAGCTTCCTCCAATTCGTCAACTGTGATAGGTGATTCCAATTTATCTCTATCCCTCTCTGATAGTACAGGTAACACACCCCGTGCAAGAAATGTGTCCACAGCTCCCATGCATGTCTCACCACCCGATATGTACAGTGTCCCGTAAAAGTCCTTAAAGACTCCCAGAATATCTGCCACCTCTGTAACCAATGTCCCATCTGCAGAAATCATACTACGTACAGATGAGTTCTCTCTCTGAGCAACGGCTATGACCGACAGTAAATGGCCAACCTTCTCACCTTCCTCATAAAAATTAAGCTTTTGAAATGCCCATTTCTTTACCGCCTTATCTATAAGTATCTTGTTAACCTCTTCATGTGCTTCCTGATGTGCTTGTTTTGCTGCTTGTCCAAAGCTTGCAATCTATCTTTCTCATTCTGTCTTGTATGGGTTTTTTGTCTGCTAATTTCACAAAATAATAGTCCCCTAAGGTAAGCTTTCATCGCATCCCAAACTACCAGTGGGTGAGTGCTACCACCATTATTTACAAAGAAATCTTCCCTTTCCTGAGCTATATCTTGCATGTTAATATGGTGTAACCAAGCTGGATGCACTTTCCACCCACCCTTCATTCCTTCCATCCAGGTCCCCAGTCTGATGAATACAAGGATGGGGCTGTGATCAGAGATCACTCTGCTTAAATACTGCATGTTCTCAGTCACTGCGTCCATCAGACCATAGGCCAAGGCTAAATCGATGCAGGACAAACTACCATGAGAGGTGGAATAACATGAAAATCTACTTATTCCTACGTTCCTTACTCTCCAGGCATCCACCATTCCCATTTCCAGAATAAGAGTGCGAAAGGAAGTAATAGAGCTAATTAGAGTCCCTTGAGGCCGCTTGCTCCTATCCTAATAGGCATCGACCACATTATTGAAATCACCCACTAGTAAAAAAGTATTGCCTCTCCCTTCTTAGCAAATTCCCACATTTCCCTAATTTTAACACTTGTATAGGGGGAGGAATATATATCGCTACAATACACATAGGCTGACCATAGATTCTGCATTTGATGGCAACGCACTGTCCTTCCCTATCAATGTATGACTCCATCTCCTCATACTGTATTGACTTATGGATAAACAACGAGACTCCTCTTGCATAGGTAGTAGGTAGAGAAGGTGGAGTGATAGGCCTTCTGCACCCATCATCTATTTAGGACATGCGTTGTATCCCGCACAAGGAGCGTTTCCAGCAGACATATTACTGCCGGGTTCTGATCCTGGATGTGTTTGTCCCACCCTTTCCCCCCTGCCCAGCCCCTCTTCTCTTCCTACACTCCCTTTCCCCCCCTAATCGCATCCTCTCAATGAGAGTTGGGTTATACGAATCTGATCTACAATACCCAAGAATACCTCACAAACGCAGACCCCCCTCCCATCAGAATCATGTAGTCTATGTACTGTAAAGTATGCACAGAAAAATTACCAAATGTATAGTCTCACATCGTCCGTCTCACATCTCCTTCTCCACGCTAATAATGCAGTAGCAGAACCTTAAGAACTGCATTTTTTTTAAATTCTTCGTTCATTGCAAAGAAAGGAGCAATATTACACCCATGAGTTCTAATTTGTCTACTAAAATGAAAGCGTGCTTCCAGCATTGTAAGATGAAAGATGAGCAAGCCATATATTTATTATTTACATCTCAGAGCTCAACACAAGTTCAAAAGCATCAGATTGTTATTCAAGTATATTCTGGGCAATTACCGTCTTTGCCAATGTGTGCTCTGTTTCAAATTTATATAACTTGCACCAAATTCTGTCGGAAAGTTTCATGAATCTAACAAATTTGAATTTCAAAAGAAGAGCTCTTCTCAACTACACACCTTTCTATCATAGCCATCAATAACTTTTCCTGCAATTTGTTTTACAGTTGCTCTTCTATGGTATTTGATCAGTTGGTGTAGCCCACACACCTCAATAAGCCTTGGCCACCCCTGACAATATTGCCAGTTTACTGCTTGTCCATCATTTGAATACTCTCAGTAACTACTAACTACTGCATACCAAGAACTAACTACGACACTTGCTTTTTTAGAGCTGCCCTAACCCAGTTGCCCAACCATACCTCTTTGGCCCTTGTTAATGTCTCATGGGTCTTCTAAGCTGCACTATTCTGCACATATAGTCAGCTTTCTTCAGTGGATACCCTCAGGATTAATGTCTAGGCATCCACACACCATGGGGACACATTGTAAAGAAGCAAACATTGTAAGGTATATGTTATTTTCCAGTGGCACTCAGTATGTGAAAAAACAGTCTACTATTTCTTTATACACAGTTAAACAAATGGTACGAAGAGAAAAGAACACACTTTTGGCCTCTCTGGTGAATGGTTGTCCACAGCAACCTTAGAGTACACGCTGAGAAAAAACTATGACTATATATACTGGCTAAGTGGGTCTTGCCCATTTTTCCTGTTTCTGCAACAATTTCAAGAACTGACTTTCTGCTTAATAAATCCTACATATTAACAGGTACTATTGTAATGACATAAAAAATTATAAGGACAACCTAGGTGAAAATACAAGGCCACCAGGAAATTTATGTGGGCCCCATACAGACAAGTTGTCTTCAAACTCCCTATTTTTACCCTTGGCATAAAGTTGGTGTTTATCTGAAGATGCCATAAATGTATCTCACATACCATCATAATGACCAGTGACCAGCCAAGCTCTTTATGAGGACAAAATATTATATGTATGCATGCAGTTGAAACTAGACGTTTATATTCACCAAATAAAAAGATACATATGCATGTTTTTCTCATGTTCTGAAATGAAATTAGAATAAACCTTTCCCTTTTTAGGTCAAATAGGATTACCCTAATTATTAATATTTGCCAAATACCAGCATAATGAGAGCAAATATTTAAGACATTCATATTACTTTCTGCAAAGTCACAAGTTTACATACATTTCATTAGTATTTGATACCATTTCCATTAAACTATATGACTTAAGTCAAACATTTTGGATAGCTCTCCACAAGCTTCTCTCAATAGTTGGTAGGAATTGGGCCCCATTCCCCTGACAGAACTGGAGTAACCTATGTTTGTAGGTTACCTTGCTCGCACCTGCCTTTTCAGCTTTGCCCATATATTTTTAATAGAATTGAGATCAACACTTTGTTATGGTCACTCCAAAACATTGACCTTTTCAGCCTTTAGCCACTTTGTAACCAGTTTGGCAGTATGCTTCGGGTCATTGTCCATTTGGAAGATCCATTTCTGCCCAAGCTTTACCTGGCTGACATCTTGAGATGTTGCTTAGGTATTGCCAGATAGTCTTCTTTCCTCATGATGCTATCTATTTTTGTCGAGTGCACCAGTTCCTCCTGCAGCAAAACAACCTTACAACATGATGCTGCCAACCACGTGTTTCACAGTTGGGATGGTGTTCTTAGACTTCCAAACTTCTTCCTTTTTCCTCCAAATGTAACAATGCTCATTTTGGACAAAGAGTTCCATTTTAGTTTTGTCAGACCTTAGTATTTGTCTCCAAAATGTCTTTCTTCCTGTGTGAATTTGCAAACATTAATCTGGCTTTTATATATTTCTTTTGGAGTAACAGTTTCTTTCTGGCAGAGTGATCTTTCAGCCCATGTTGAAACAGTACTCGTTTAACTGTGGATAATAGCACAATCTTACTAGCTTCCACTATCATCTTCACAAGGACTTATGCTTTTGTTCTTGGGTAGATATGCACGTCGGACCAAAGCACATTCATCTCTAGGACACAGAACCCATCTCCTTCCTGAGCATTATGATGCCTGGACATTACCACCTTGTTTGTACTTGTGTATAATTGTTTGTACAGATGAATAAGGCCACGTGCACACGCTGAGTATTTGATGAGTTTTTTACCTCAGGACTTGTAGCCAAAACCAGGAGTGGATGATTAAATACAGAAGAGGTGCAGGTGTTTCTATTAGACTTTTCCTCTGATTGCTCCACTCCTGGTTTTGTCTACAAATCCTGAGGTAAAAAACTCATCAAATACTGAACGTGTGCCCATAGCCTAAGGCACCTTCAGGTATCTGGATATTGCTCCCAAGGACAAACCAGACTTGTGCAAGTCCACAATACTTTTCCCGATATCTTAGTTGATTTCTTTAGAATTTCAGGTGTGTGTTCAGTGTGTTTAAAGTGTACATTAAAATACATCCACATGTGTGTCTCTAATTAACTCAGATGTTGCCAATAAACCTATCATAGGCTTCCAAATACATGACATCGTCATATGGGTTGTCCCAAATTGTTTAAAAGCATAGTAATCTTAGAGTATGTAAACTTGTGACTTTCAGAAAGCAATAAAAATGCCTTAAAACATTCTCTCTCATCATTATGGCATTTGGCAAATATTAATAATTATGG